>VZRF01003559.1:952743-1137776 GCA_013396875.1 Vireo altiloquus | reverse complement strand
TTTACCCGGCGGGCGTGCGGGGGGAGCACGGTGGCGGCGGGAGCGGGAGGCGCGGGATGACGGGCGGGAAGAGCCCGGGAAGGCCTCCCGCGGGCCCTGCACTCGCGTACCCGTTCCGGTGCTGGCCGGGCTCGGGGCCGCTCATGCCGGCAGCCACGCCGCTCTCGCCGCTGGGCGCCACAGCGCGGGCGGGCGGGGCCGGGGGCGGGCCGGGGGTGCCGAGCCGCGCCCCGAGCAGCCCGGGGCAGCCCGGCTTCCGATGCGCCCGCAGCGCCCCGGAGCCCATCCCTCTGCCACCCCGGGCGGCTGCGCGCCTCCGCCACACTGTAAACCAGTTACTTGAACGTCTGTTCAAATTTCTGACACATTTTGCTTCTAATGTTATGCTTTGACACAAGCATGTGTTTTCGCCCAGCTCACGCTCTTGAGGTAAATGCTATTTATTAAAGCTTGACATTAACATATTAAAACGTCTAAAAAGCAGAGTTTTTATTTGTTCTCTGGATGTAAAATTGATGTGAAAATTGAGTTATGGTTTATTAATATCTCCAGCTGCTGCCAAGTCTTAGAAGTCTCCCAGGATGCACAGGTAGCTGAACATATATATATAACCCATTACAGTGCAAAATAAGAGGTATGATAATAAATATTAAATGTTGATATGGTGCGTTTGTGTTTCTTCTGTGAGAAGCTGCCTGCCCTGGCTGGCTGGCTGGCTGCCACAAGGGCATGCCTTTACGGAAGCACTCAAATGGGAGCAAGGTACACATGTTCACTCCACGGGGCTGCGAGGCATCAAGTGAAGACTGCCCAAAGCCAGCCGAACGTGACCAATTCGGTTCCCACTGGAGGCAGTGACAGGGGCAGCGAACTCGGTGATGGACAAAAGGAAAACACCTGCCTTTGAGAGAATCCCCAAGAGGGGTTTGTGTGCGCAAGCTGTGGGTTTGCACTGCGTGTGAGCTGCACCACTGATCTGAATGTGGTCAACAGACATGGCTGAGAGAATGGTTTCCTGCAGCCTGGTCAAAAATCTTCCTCTTCATCCAGGAGGATGCTTCAGGTTGGAAAACAGGACATTTTTGGGAAACTGGGTACACAGCAGTCCTATCTCAGAAGCTGTCTTCATAGTTCCCCCTTACCGACTATATGCACAGCAAATTGCACAAGTGGGTACCTCACTACACCAACATGTGCAAGAATATGGCTAAGCCAAGGAACCTGCCATGCCCATAGTTATTCCTGAAGCTATGCCAAAACAGAGAGATCCTGCAGTGATCAACAAACATTGCTAATATGTTTTCATATTAAGATTGCTGTATCAGTTAGCTTTTTTCTTTTTAAACAACTGACAAGCCATCAAATATGAAAATGTTATTTAATATCATAGATACTCTACTCAGTTGTAACCAGAAAACTTGGGAAAAGCAACCTGTTATACTTCAATTGACAAATTCTCCATCCCTCAGAGTGGGAAAACATATAGCTATTTCAGTTTGCAAGACTTCTATTGGCATAATTTCATATGGACAACAAATGTTCATGTATGGATTGCTAATGAATGAAAAGGAACTATTTAAATGCAAGAAAAAGTAAACAAATTTAATGAAAGTTGCATCACTCAGGAAAGCATAAGCCTGAACATGAAATGAAAGGCCTGACTACAGTTGATCATGAAGAGAGTTAAAGAGACTCAATTAATCTGGAGAAGAAAATAGCATAATTCAGTTCAAAAAGTTCTCTACTATCTGTATATCTGTTTCTGCACTCTTGAAGTAAGAATTTAAATTGTAGCGCTACAATTACCCATGCCAAATATGTTATTTTTCATAATTAGGATTCTGAGGATAAACCATAATATCTACTAACTACTACTATTACTTATCATACAGCAGTGATATACGGCCTGAAGAGGAAATCTTTTGGTGGAATTTTAGTTAGTAGACTCCTATAATGTTGCTAAATGACACATCTTCTGGAAACCTTGCTACATTTTTATTTCCCCTAGGTTTTTTCAAAGAACTGTACTGGAAACTTCTCTTGTGGCCAAGTCATGACTGTTCTTCTGACAATGTGCTACTGCACCTAACATAACAGCCTCTTTCTTCAAGCACACATGGGGAGAAGGGTACACCTGGACTAGGTAAGATTTAGGCCATGATCCTGTGTTCTAAACACAGGGTTGTGCTGAGGGTAGGTAGCTTGACTTTTTAGAGGTGCGGTGCAAAGTCATGCTGCCTGGCAGGTTCCATAAGACTTCTCTGGCAGCTGCCTTCTTTGCAAAAGAAGCAGCTACCCTGGATCAGCTGTCTGAATCCTTCTGTCCATTAATTCTGAGATCTAGAAGTTTGTTTGAACCTTTCATCTGCCTCAGAACCATTCAGATCTCTCTGAAAGAACTAGAGGGCTCTAACTCAAAGCCCCTGTTAAGACAGACATGCATTCAAACAGGCTGAATTTCTTTTAAACTTGTATCTGACACTCTAGTCCTGTCCTTGCACATTCCTCTATTGTTCCATAGAAGGAGGATGTATGTCAAAAAGCCTCGAGTATGTCAGGTAATCTTTGAGAAGTTATTTTTGTTTATGCCTCATTTCCTAACAAGGTCCCCAGCATGGACTATTGTTGGATAGATGTCAATAAACAATCTGAGCTGATTACAAATATTTTAGATGCTCTTATTAACGATAAGTGATAGAAGTTTGAAAGACAAGTTAAGTATATAACCATCTGTCAAGTTGCTTATATTTTTAGCTTACTTCTTATGAAACATTCACATTTACCTTTTTTCAATTTTGATAAAAGCAAGTTAAGTTGAGTTTGGGGAACCCTCGGGTTACAGACCCCCCTCCCCACTTTCTTGCTGCTTGCCAACAGACTCTTTTGACTTTGCTGGCAAGCACGATCTCTCCCCAAATGTACCATATGTATAAGTTGTTGCTCATAGAATAATGTTTGCTATTTGCCAGAATATGGAGCATGCAATTTGATAGTCCACCCCGAAATCACTCTCAAAACTTTAGGGAAAAGTAAAAAGAAATTGCTAATGAGCTGTTGTCTTCTTCTCTAATAGAATGAATTTTTCAGGAACTAATTACTAGGTTTGAAGAGAAAGATAAACAAATAAATATGACAGTATGTCTTTATATCTTCTCTGTCTTACAGGGATGTAATTGCTCATGGACAGAATAATTTTCATAGCTAGAGAACATTATTTTTTAGGCAAGACTAATCTTCTAAATATTTTTCCAAGTAGGAATTTCTACCTGAGTTAAACTTTTCCATCTATACTTGCTTACAGTCTGAGGAACGCATTAAATACAAATGCAGCTTCTGGTATACGCTGCAGTTCTGAATTTCTATATATAATCTAATAAAGAATATGAAGTTATGGCTTCCTCACTGCTCAAATAACATTTGTTGCAATGTCAGGTTTGTACTGTGAACAAAGTCCAATTTTGGAACCCCCTTGCAGAAGACCTAAACCGGTTAGCTGCAGAAGCTTGTTAGCAAACCTGGCCATTAAGAGACTGCAATAAACTGTTAGATTTTTATAGCATTTTATATAGGGAGCATAGGTTTGTCAGAATTATTATAGGATTTTTAACTTCAGCATGTAACTCTTTATACCATACAATTTTGGAACTACTTATTAATAAGGATGGTAAGAAATGCAACTTATTACCAGCCTTTGGTTAAAACCAAATTGGATGATATCATGGTAATTGTGGTGCAGATGGAAGGCCGTTGCAACTTCAGTATTTTCAAACTCAGGTGCCAGGTTTCAGGTGGACACTGAAATCTGTGTTTAGATGCCTACCTTTTTACAGATTTGTAAACACTGAATGCCAGAGATTCTTGTGCATGGTGAGTATCTGTCAGGATCAATCAAGTCAATGTTAAGGTATTTCTCTGCTTTTCATGTCCTAATAGGAAATCATTACTCTTCTCGATTCTTAGATTTTGAGAGCTTGTTTATTATGTTACCTTTCTGTAGCATCTGTTCCTTGAAAACTAGAATCTAGTGCCGGATTTAAGTTTTCTTCTTTCCTGTTCAAGTGAGATACTATTCTGAGTATCACATTCTCAATCTTCCAGACAAAATTCTGCCAAATTCCCTAAACCCAGAATTTTTGCACTTTATTCTGATTTGGGTCAGAAATGAGTATATAAATAACACTCTTTAAATAATCTTCTGATCAATTTTTACAAGTACACTATTTTTCATCTCACATAAAAATTTTATGGTGATTTCCTAATTTTGACTGTTTTCTTGTTTTATTCATACTGATCATTCTAGTTTAGGTAAATATTGTCTTTGCAGTACCTCGATCACCTCGGGGTTTTTTTTGCTATCAGTATATTCCCCAGCTAGATTTGCTCTTTCTGTATGCTGTGTGTTATTTGCTGATGTTTTCTCTGTTTGTTTTTTCCTAATGTTTGTATCTGTCTCTGACCAGTCCTCTACTTTTGAAACTCGTTTTCCATTCATACCTGCTCTTGAATCCAAATTTTCCTTTTTATGCAATCTTGTACAATTTCATACTGAATCCAAAACACAGCACTGTACCAGCTACCAGGACAAAAGGACAAAGTTGGGTGCTAGAAAAATGGAAGATATTGCATGTGATCTTTATTCCTATCTCCATGCAGAAATGGAAATCACAGATAATCTTGCTAAGTTGTCCTTTGGAAAGTAAACTGAGACACAAAGTCTCAGATTGCAAGTCTTCTGGCAATCCTAGTGACTCCTTCCAAAACATGAATTACCTTCTTTGCCCACCCATGATCACAGATACTCCCTAGTTAGAAGTGAGAAATTGATTTTTTGCTTTCAGTATAAAATTTCACTTTCTTGGCATGCTGCTTCTGGACTCAGCAGCTGACTACATACTTCACCATTTCTATTTCTTCTGTTACCTTCCCCTTATTTTCAAGGCTATTTTTAATATCTAAGAAGATTATCTTCTATTTCCACCCCTTATGATTTAGCAGCATTTCCCTGTGATGATGTAGTAGCTTTTCATACCACATCCATCAATTTTCCCCAAGTCCCAAAATCACTTGCAGTGCATCAGCTTGCAAAAACTCCAACTGGAAAATAACATTATCTGTAATCATTACATCAGACACATTCTGAGGACGGAAATCTTTACTCTTCCATACAAATGATATAGAATACACATATTGTTTCATATCTGGGCAAACAAGTTTACTGTTAGTATTCTTTCCTTTTCCTCTCCTGCTACAAATTTCACTTCTGCTTGTCTTTTTCAACCTCAATGGAATTTCTGTCCAAGCTTCTTGTTTCTCTCAAATTTTGTTTGTTTATGATAAGCTTTAGATTTCCTCTATAGAGAATTTTCCTGTTTTTATGTATATTTTCCTGTCATTTATCTTAACTATCTTTAGATTTCATTATTACAGTGTGTTAATCTTCACACAAGAGCTGCTATACAGAATCATTTTCTTACATCTTTATATGGCATTTAACATGGAAGGTTTTAAGTAAATGTGCTAAATACATTCTGTGATAAGAGATGAATTACCCTTTCAGCTAACCTGTGGATTGGGGTGGGGGGGAGGCAGGAAAAACAATATCTCAGGATTCTCAGATACACTAGCAAAATTAAAGTTAAAAAACCCAAAATTAACTGCTGCACTCACTCTGGGTTTGTCCTGTATCTCACCCCAGCACGATGAAATCCCTTCAATCTACTTGCCTTGCAAATTCACAATATGCCCAATTCCCCAGATTAGCATCAAAGGCATTTTCCTTCATCAGCAGGAGGATAACTGCTCTTTCCCTATGACTTAACACCAAGAGAAGTGTGAGACACAAGGCACGATGCCTTCATTTTGTAACATCCTGAGTGTTAGCTTGGCATCAGGGCAGAGCGAGCTCAGGTGCCACTCATTTTATATGTGACTACTTTTCATCTCTTCTACATTCCGGCTGTTTCCTAAACTCATTGAACTAATTACACAAGAGCAGCTAACAGCCACACTGCTCTAACATATCAATAATGAAAAGTGAGCTGGAGCTGTCAGGAAATACATTTGACATCCTAACTTGGAAGAACAGGAACTCTGTTCTCCCTCTGTAGATATGAGGGGAAATATAACCATTAGTAAACCTAATTTATTTCATAAGCAGAGCTGACAGCATGATTCCTTTTCAATATTTCCTGGTACTTTCCTATTATGAGATTCTGCTTTTAGTTGTCTACATCAGACAAACATCATTTGTTCAGACTGAAATAGACCAAGCTGAGCACTTGCTGCTACTAAGAGTATTTTTTTATCTTTCAGTTTGTATCCATATTTTTTTATGGCATTGTAATTTTAAAACTTTAAAACTTTTTATTATAAATAAAAACATATTCACATTAGGAAGACATTGACCAGATGGCAAAGACAGTATATGGTAAATGAGGAGTTCTAGTGTGGAGCCACAGCAGCTTTGTGCTATACAAAAGAGACGATTAGGTAAAGAAGGCAAAGAGTAGGATGTGATTTTTGAAGTAGGGATCATTAAGGAATTCAAAAGTGGATGGGCTATAGACTGTGGAAAGGGAAGACAGACATTAGTTAGATTTATCCAATTCTTATTTCTCAGAGTACAACAGAATGTTTTTAGGGTTCAAAGTACTGAAGAAAAACTGTCTTTTGAAGCCAGCCTTCACAGAAGCCTAGGGAGATAAAAAAATTAAATAACAGATGTGCTTTATTTTTTTCAAAACTGAGAAAGCAAAAGGGAACAGATATGTGATATTCCTCCTTTACAGGAAACTAAACTAAAAAACTCCCTATTATTTCTACAAAAATTTCAATAGGTTCTATAGGGATATTAAGAAGAACTCCAAATCACTCTGCTGGTATATATGTCCTCTGGGGTGAGCATTTTTCTGCAAAAGATTAATGTCCTGCACAGGAAAAAATAAGAAATAGGCCAAAAATCCTCAGAATTTTATGAACTTTGTGAAAACTGGCTACTCTTGTTAGGACAACATTTTAGAATAAAAATGTTTTTATGCAGAGTCTGTTACATTGACTTTAATGGTCTTTTAAAGGATTAGAGAACAGAGGATTCTTGTTGGGAGATATTATATGGGTCAATTTATTTGTGCACTTTGTGTTAGAAAAGTCTTCAATATTTTGAACAGCACTTTAGCTGATCTGCAGTACAAGAACCTGAAATTAGCTAGCACACTGGGATCAATATTGAGCAATATTTTCTCTGAAAGAAATTCACTCTGACAGAGAAGAGTAAGAGCAGTGTAAGGAAATGGAGACTCCGGCTAAAAAGCCGGATACAGAAATTTCCTACAAAGCACTACAAATTAGTTGATGTCACCAGAGCAAAAAAACCATAGTGACAGAATAAAATGTTATCCCGGTTCCAGAATACTTTATTATCACCACCCTAGGTCACTAAGCTTCACAAGCTATATCCATCAAATTTGATAGCAGTATATGCACTCGGAGCTGAAGCTGGAAGGTGCAGTGCTTTAATGTACTAACGCTGTACATTAAGGCACCTGGGTTCAAAGTCAGTTTACGACAGGAACAAAATGAGTTTGTTGGTCTCAGCCTGCACTCTAGTGGACAATTGCACATAAATCCAGTCCTGAGAAGAACCCCAAGAATTAGATTTGTTGGCCAAAACATATAGTGAAATTCATATTCTCTGAACATTATTAAAACCAAAATATCTTTGCTTTCTGTGCTATTCTGAAACACTGCAAGATGAGACATTTCCATTGGCATCTCTTTAATACTGTGTTCAGTATTCTTGTTACAGGATTTGAAAGAATACAACAGAAGGTGAAACAATACAATGGAAGGCAGCAAAGGCAATTAGATGCTTCCATGTTAGGGGGGAAAATGGAGATATGAGGACATATTACCATAGTAGATATATATAATGTTTATGACTAAGTAAAATATTTATCTTTATTTACCTTTTTTAATAATATAAGACACAGAGAAACAAAAAAAAATGACACATATAATAATGATAAAAAATATTTTTTGATACACAATTAGCCTGTAAACTCATGTCTGAATGATGTCTTAGAGGAAAGATCTAAATAGAACTTTAAAAGAAAATATATGCTGTTACATGAATAATAAGAATAGCAAGGTTAGATATTATTAAAGGAACTTAGTACTAGAATGAAGGACTCAAACTCTCACAATTCAAGATATAAAAAAACCATAAATTCACTTAAGCATGGGCAGAAACTGTACCCACAGCTGTTTTATTTCATCAGTGTATTCCATACAATGTTTACACATATTTCAGTGGGCAGGCAGTAGAATGCTGGAGTCTCAGATTTGTGTAGTCTGTGGTATTTCCTATTTCCAGAAATCAGCTGCAAAAAATTGTCTGAAACTCTAACCCCATTTCAGGTTATTGTCCTTTACATTTTTAAACTTCTTATCAGTCCAGCAAACAATATTGATATCCAAGCATTTACAATTGCAATCATATGTTGACTACAGAGGCAAAGTAAAAAATTTATTAAGTTTTCAAAACTTTATTCAAATATTAAAAAGAGGTTGCTAACACTAGCTTAAAATTGACCACTACATATTACATATATTATATTAACATAAATATATACTATATTAACACCGTTTTTTACAGTCTTGTGATCTGTCCTAGTCCAAGCTGACCTTTCCCTTACTTTTCATCATGTCATCTACCTCACTCATTTTCTGGAGTGCTTGAAAACTTCTACAGTTTACAAGCCTACATTTCAAGATTAAGATAAAATTAAAATTCTTTTTTTATCCAAATAAAGTTCACCTTATGGTGTGGCTACTGTTTAGCATGTTTAGAATGCTATCTTTCCAGATTTTTCATAATTAAAAATCTGTCTTTTTCAGTCTTTTAATGACAGAGCAGCCTCTCTGGTCGTACTCTTCCAAATTGATTCCAAATCTAGAAAATCAACAATTTTTGTAAAAAAATATTATTGCCCTCAATTTTGGGAAGAAATGCAACTCCAGATAAACTTTAAAGTGCAGTTTATCAAACATGAATTTCCTTTGTCCCCTCAGTTACTATTATACTATTTGTTCATCAAAGCTCTTCCTTCCATGATGCTTTCATATTTACTACTTCTGGTTATTTTGTTCCAAGTCTTCTGATAGTTCATTGTTTTCCAAAAGGTTGAGCCAATAAATGTTAGTTATCATTTACAAAGCCCCCATATTTTTTCTAGATTTTGCAGATAAAAAGTGAATTTTAACTACTTTTTAAAAGTGAACTAAGTGAATGTGAAAGCCTCTAACATCGCAAAGCAAACAACGTCAAAGTTTCATCTATTGGGGAAAGAAGCTGAACTCATAAATTCTGCTTATGCAAAGACAATATGCTTCCATGAGTAAATTCTTGCTCCAAAACTATGTTTTAATGGAACAGCTTGACAAGAATAATTTCCTTGAAGATAAAAAAAAATAATTAGAAATGTTAAATAGGACCCAAATTTGTCAAGCATAACACAGAGGAATGAAACAGCTAACATTCATAAAACTTCAAAAGAATTTGAATTATGCACTTAAATTCAGACTTGTGGCATGAACTAAGACAATTACCAGAAAAATAGCAGCTTTTGCAGTCAATAACAGACATTGGATTGAGTTTGTCAATTTTTCTGAGCTGACAAATGAAAGGTGATAGCTGCTGAAATGAGCTGCAGATTATATGAGAACTACTACGGTCTGTAAGAGTTAATGCTTTTATTCTCAAAGCCTGAAGCTGAAAAAACATTAATAAAACCATTTATATCCAGCTAGCCTTAGTGCATCAGGTACCCAGGAAAGAAAGGTTTCTTGATAGAGGAAGTCTTTGTTTCCACTTGGTATCAAACACAGCTTTCTAAAAATGTTTTTCTGCTCTATTCTCCTGATAATTCAACAGCAGTAGGACCAAGAAAACCTTGTCAGAAGTACCAGCTGCTTGCACAGAATTTCTGTTGTAGTGATGACCACCCGCTGGCAAATACTAATGCACAGAACAAAAATAAGTAAGATAGCTATAGCTCAAAACAGATAGTGCAGGAAGTGGGATATAGGAAGTGTACTGATAGAGGAGAAATCCCACTCATAACAGTGCTGCCCCACTGCTAGAGAATAAACAAATAAATCCCAGTATTTATGCTATGCAAGATCCTAATCTTTATTTGTGATCTTACAAAAGAGCTTAAAATCCTTTACTTTCTGCAGAGCAGAGATCTGTGCATACTAAAGGAGGAACATACTGTAACCATGACTATATATTCCAGGGATATAAACCACTGAATGACAGCTCAGGATCAGCCAAAGCTGATCAAAGCCTCAGGAATTTTATCTCCACAACTTCTGTGGGAGCCCACTGTGACAAGCTTATCTCTTTGATCCCAAATTTAGAACATGTCAGAATGGGTTAATCCTACATGTTTATTTTCATGTTTGACAATATTTTTTTAATTAAAATGGTAGGCAGGACCCAAGCTTTCAATTTTCTCACTGGTTTCCATCACTGGGAAAGTGCCACGGCACAGAGAAAAGTTTTAACTTTTGGATGTCACCTTTTGCCTGAAGTATTTTCATCTTTTCCTAAGGTCTTCAAAAGGTTTCTGAATTGGTTTGCAGATAAATATGAGTGTTAAAAAACCTTAGAACAAAGTCTTAAAAAGTGCCATGGAAAGGAAGCGAGAAGAACCCCTGCCTGTTACTATATTTACACCTCATTACTTTGAAAAGTTGTTGATTTTTTAATGCCATAATTGAAGTGTCTTAGCCATGGTATAGCTATGGTACATATTCCCAGACCAGGCAGCCAGTTCCCCGTACCCAAGGTATGGTGCATCCAAACAAGCAGGTCATCACCTTGAGCAATGGATCTTCCTATGAGCCTGACTGGCAGCTGAGTTACCCGTGGCTTATGCTCCCTTACACGATGAGATGAGGCTGATGAGAGGAGAGCCCTCCACTTTCCTTCTGCTCAGCCTCATGATCCCTCACTGTAATCTCACGATTACTTCTGCACAGGGGCCTCGATACTGAGCCGTTCCCTTTGGTTCCGCTGGCCCCGTGTGTGCCAGGCTGGTGACACATCTGGGTCACTGAACACGTACCATGAAGAGTTGTCCCTGGTGCTTTAGCAGGGAAGCTCAGAGCATATCTATAACCTGACTGTGCATAGCATCGCTTTCGTTACAATTGTCATTCCAGATGTGATGCCAGTAAGAGTGCCACGAAAATACAAATAGGGACAAGTGTTCACTAAAACCAATAGTGCTACAAGGGAGGGGAAGCACAGGGCAGCTGCATGAATTAAACATCCATAAGACTAGGGGGAAAAAGCAAGGGCAAGTAAGCACACAGAAAGTCCTAGAACGGCACATATTGTTCCATATCTTCCCACATTTTTATTTCTTTGTTGTCTACAGACCCAGCTCTGAGGAAGTGAACCTTGCCAGGACTCTCCTTTAAAAACATCTAGACTAGATCATGGTCAAGGAACAGCTAGGGGCTTACATTCAGGCACTTCCTCCCTACAGCTCAGTTTTACCTCAAAAGGAGTAACAAAGCAAGAAAGAGGAAGTTTGTTAAAATGAAGAGAAGAGCAGCTTGGAGTCTCAACTCTGTACAAGCACCAAGGAACCTATTTAAAGATATTGTAGTCAAAGTACATACTTTGTCTTAAGAAAGACTTCAGAAAGGGCAAAGGAAGCTGGTGTAACTAACCAGCAGGGTAAGTAAGGTTGTTAGAAGCAAAAATCTATTAGAAAATGCTGAAGTCCTGTTCAAATGACAGAAGAAGGAGTTACAAACTCTTCAAGGTTAAATGTGAAAACATAATAAGGCAGACCAAAAAGCACCTGAAGAATACCTAACAAAGAATCAAAACTAATAATCCTTTTCACTACAAAACACATCAGGAGCAGGAAGTTTGCCAGAATCTGTAAGGCTAGTTTGTTTTCAGGGAATAATAGAGTACTCAGAGAAGTCAAGGTTGCAGACAAGCTAAGTGAACCCTTTGCATTGGTGTTCACTGTGGAAGGAACTGGGAAGATTCCAAAACTAGAATCCTTCTTGGCAGGGAACTCATCTGAAGAGCAGTCTGAAATTGAAGAGATTATGGAATAAATAGATAAAGTGAAAATCACCAGGAATATATAGTATACACTCCAAATTTCTGAAGGAACTCAAGGACAAAAGAGCTGAATTACTCACTGCAGGGTTTAACCTATTGCTTAAAATTGCTTTGCTTCTGGAAGGCAGCAGATGCGAAATCGATTTTTTAAAAAGGTTCCAGGGAAAATCTGGAAATAGTAGGAATCTAAATCTGATGTGTACAGTGGAAATTACTAGAAGCTTTTATAAGAAACAGAATTAAGAGACACGTGGCTATATCTGATTTATTTGGGAAGAGTTAGCATTGTGTTGAGGAAGATACTGCTTCACAATTCTAATAAAAGTTTTTCAAAGGAGCCAAAAAGGATGTGGATTACATGCGTGTGAGATACACCTTACTTTGATTTCCAAAAGACATGAATTCAGGTTAGAATTAGGGTTTTCTAAACCCAAATGTCTACAAGGGTGGCAAAACTGAAGGTAGAAATAAAAAAAGACCACCAAGACAGGACTTGGGGGTGCTGGTTTATAGGGAGCACATTATGTGAGGGCATCCTAAGCAAGTTCAGCCTGGTCTGACATAGGCCTTGTGGCAAGACTAAGGAAAAAATGTTCCAAAGAGTGTGACTGTTGTTCTCAAATAAAGAAAAAGGCCCAGAAAAGCAAAGGCCTCTTACTGGTAAAATGAGACACTATTCACTGTGTGGTTATTTTCAGTGCTTTCAGATGTAGCTTAGTAAACAGGATTTTGTCAATACAAGTAAAAGGTCAGACACTCCATAGTGACCTGATAGTGCAGGGTTTCAGGAGATGTCTGGGCTTGTCTTGACATGGGCTGATTTTAATTTGGGGTTTTCTTTTGTGTGTGTGTGATGACAATCATCTAGTGGTCAAGAGGATATTACCTACCTGGGTTGACCACAGTCTGTGTATACAGTAAAAGCATAACCATCCCATTGTAACAGCAGCTTTTTACATTGAAAGGGAAAATTTCACACTTTACCAATGAGAAGGATGCAGACTGCTGTAAGAAAACCAAGCAGATCCCACATCAGAGGGGAAAGAGACTCCTACTGTGAACATCAACGTCTTTCCATCAAAGGACACAGGTGGCCAATGACACGTCCATTTCTGAAGCAATCTTTTTAAGGAAAACAGAAGTTGTCAACCTTAGGACCCATTGAGACACGTACAGGGTAAGCACATCACCACAGAACTGAGTAGGAAAAATAAAGTTTATAGGAACAAGTTTAACTGTATTGTTAATGTATTTTTTCTGCATTAATCAGGTAAATTGTACCATTAGATTATTAAAACATTAACAGGATTAACACTACATTTGTACCTCCTCTTTTAAGGCATGATCTCTTTAGCACATAGGATTTGAAAGCAAAATGAATCCAGCCTCAGGCTAGGGCTAGTCATAAGGTCTAGGGTTAAGGTTTGAAAAACTAGAAAGCTTACAGAGGATGATGAGGCTGAGGGTAGAAATGGGACTCTGAGGAAATGCAGGACAGGTGCCCAGGAGATTCCCAGGGAGAACATTATTCAAGGGGCCTTAAGCATGCTAGGAGGCTTCAGCCTAAGCTCAGTGTTAGTCTTTGACAAAGTTCAGAAAATGTGGTTGAAAAGAGTGTGCTTCTTGATTCAATGTAGAAGAAAATGTCTGGGAAAAAAAAGACCTATTGCAAGTTATGATATATATGTATATATCTCAGAAGCAATGCCTGCTATATTGCTCTTTGTAGATTCATAGAATCACAGAATCATGTAAGTAGAAAAGACCTTTAAGATCATCAATCCCAACCATAAACGACTTCCAGGTCCACTCTTTGAACCTGAGCTCTGGCTAGGCTATGATTAAGGTTTGTTTCATACAATCCTGACAGGGATGGGGGGACTGAGAGCAAGAACTGGAACCCCCTGGGAGTAGAAGGCAGGCCTTAAGAGGTTCCTTAGGAACAACATTAGGCTAAAGGACCCTGCATCTCTCTAAACAATGCTTAATAACAGCTTAAAAAGGGAGGCTTCCTGCATGGATAAATAGTTGGTTAAAAGTAAAAAGGAGAGCATCAGAGCAGACAGTCAATATTCACAGTGAAAGAGGTCAAAAGTAGAGATTTGAAGTGGTCTGTCTGACATATGTTTTCCAGTACATTTATAAATTAATTTAAAATGAGAGCCAATAATGAGATGATGGTGTGTGCTGGGGATACCATAAAATTAATAGTTAATGAGACAAAAGTATGTTGTGAAGAACTACTGCAGTCCCAGATACCAGTGAAGTCCCTAAACATACAATACAAACTATATCTCCTCTTTGAAAGGAGTGAAAGAGAATATGCCAGGAGGGATATCTGCTGGTCCAAGATTATGTAGAGGGAGATGCCAGCTCTGTCACTTCGCTATTTGGTTCCCAGTTACAACTCCATCTGGTAATGGTTCAAGGGGCTTTGGGCTTGCATGGTCCAAGACATCAGTTGTCACAATGGACAATGCCCAGGGGCCAGAAACCCTCCCGAAGCAATGTTAGGATGCATCAGTCAGCATTGTAAAATCATCAGGTCACATGAATGGCTGGAGAACCAGTCCTCTAAGGCTCTACCAACTTGTGCAGCTGGCTCTAGTGGTCAAGTCTATGGAACCATGCTTTGCATACAGAACACAACTATCTCTGCATGAAGAGTCACAAACTCAGGCTTTGTTTTTTGGATTTCAGGAAGCCAACAGTGAAGATGCTTACATCTTCCTCTATTTTTGTCATTATTTAAAATCTGTATCCATTAATAAATCACAAAGAACAGAAATACGAAGTATGCAAAGAGAAAATTCTGTTGCTAACAAAGTTCTGTATTACTTTTAACATGTTCACAAAATTTTCAGTGAAGTAAAAAACTGGATATGGCAAAAGTCTCAAATCAGACTTTTTTCCACTATGAATCACTGTGGAATTCATTGGGGTATCAGTGGCAAGACTTTTTAAAGGAATTCTAGTTTTAAGCATATAACAGCTTAATAGTTTGGAACAGTAATTTTTCTTCCATCAAATTTAATGGGTACTTTTTAGATTTCATGCGTTTGTGACATTTTTGCAGACTCATATTTCTTTTGTTGTTTTCACATTGCAACAGAGTTGCACCCCAGGGTACTCTTTGAAACTGTAACTGATGAAAAAACTTGACTGGCAGATTTTTGTGCACAAAATACATGTTTCAGGACATTTTAAAGTATTTCTTGATAGACTCTACTTTGTTCTCTATTAGGCTGTAGTTCATTTCTGTTATGTGAAAACATATTTTTGCATTAGGTACAGTACCAAACACATTGCTTTTTGTACTGTCTGTAAAATGTTAAATATTTCTTATGACAGTAAGACAGGTATCTAAAAATACAAGAGGAACATTTCTATTTTGGTAAACTGCCCAGATCTTCCATGCAAATGGAATATTTAATATTTCGGTGTGAAGATTACCAAAATGGAAATCATGCATAACAAACTAGCTTTGTTTCTTTGGGAAAATGACAACAAAACCAGACAAAAGTATAGAAGCATATATTATTCACTTGGATTCCAAGGAAGCTTTTAATCCAGTACCAAATACATTATTTATGAATAGAGTAAGAAGGTAAGAAAGTAATTCTCAACTGGACAACAAACTGGCTTGCTTTCAAAGTCAAGGAAAGGCCATAAATGTGAAAGGAAGATGACAAATGCAGAGAGCTTAGCATTAGATCCACCTCTTCATCACACTAAAGAACTGGACAACTGACAGAGCTTCAAGGTGCATAGTTTGATGTCTGAGGGATATAGGAAACAGGTGATCATAAACAGAAATGAGGACAATATAGTTCAAATTCAGTGGGAAAAAAAGGTGGGTGTATAAGCTATAAAAGTGAAAATTTATAATATATAAAAGTAAGAATGTTAAAAAGTAGCAGAGATTATGCCCTAAATTACAGGTTGTACTGAGCATGTCAAAGACCTAGTGGTGTTCAATAAAAAATTTACAACATCAGATAATTAGATATATGATTATATTAAATTATATATTATTATATTAAATTATGTTCAAACTATTTGGTAAAAATGTAAAATATCATTCAATATATGGCATCAACCAGAAAGGACAAAAACAACGTACAGAAGATGGAGAATGCTAAATCCAGACTCATAGTACAAAGGAGCATGGTAAGAATTGAAAACTACAATATTAGTTCGAATCTGTTTCAGGAAGACAAAGATTATAACTCCTTTCCATCAGTTTACTTGTTTGTCTATGCAGTCTTATGCCAGCACACACATCAGTGACTGATGGAATTGCAAAATGAATTTTACTCTTAGAATTTTCCAGTTATTGTCAAAAAAACAGAAAGAGGAACAGAGGTAGAGGACAAAGTCTTCCCTTGTTGGAAGATTGTCGTGGTATTTCTGGGAATAAAGAGGGATTTAGTGCACTGTATTTCAAAAGTGTATGTATTAAGCACTAAGTGATGTTCTTTGTTGCTATACTCTCTAACCAGTGCAGTATATGCTAAACTCATCACTGGTGTGTACACTCTTGCACTTTGAGTGCTGCAGTGTGAATTCTCCCCTCACCCTCAAGGTGTGTGCTCAAGAACAGTGAGTGGAAGCAGTGCTATTGCTACCAAATCCTTGACTTACATAAGTCACACAGGGGTTTTGTCTCCCACCTGCCTTTTCAGTTTCCAAATGCAGAAAAAGAATGAGTTAGACAAGATGGTCATAAACTAAAACACATGAAGTTTCAACTCCTCAACATGAGGAAGAACCTCATTACGTTGAGGGTAGCAGAGCACTGAAACAGACTGCCCAGGGAGGTTGTGGAGTCTCCTTCTCTGGAGACATTCAACCCACATGCATACATTCCTGCTCTATATATATAGAGCATATATATATATACATATATATATATGTATAACCTGCTCTAGGTGACCCTGCCTTGGGAGGGGCATCAGACTAGATGATCTCCAGAGGTCCCTTCCAACCCAAATGATTCTGTGATTCTGTGAAGATAAGGCAACAGCAAGTGTAAAGTACACTTCACATATAACCATACTCATTAGAATCAAGATAGCTTATTCTTTTGAAAACATCTCCCAAATAAATATTCGACTGAAGCTGAAGCTAAGAAATAAGTGATGCTACTTGAAGAGCTCACAGAGGCACTAAGTCTACTCTGAACATAAAAAGCAGTAAGTGGCCAACTCAGTCCATAATTATGGATTTGGTTTGTGGATTCTTACATCTTTGCATCTGGGACTAATGCTTGCTCTCAGGGAGTTCCTCTTTGTTGACTTGCACTAAATAATGGTCTTGCTTTGTTATTCTTACTGCAGTTGCCTAGATTACAGCAAAGTAGCGTGAAACCTGCACCTTTCCAGATCCTCTAGCCTGTTTCTCATCTTCTGAAAATCAGAGTCAATTCTGGTCACATAAAACTCATTCTGCACTCTTCATACTGTTTTTCCATTGATTTGAAATGGGAAGATCTGAGATCCCAGTATTCTGCAGCCACAGGCCAAGCTAACTGAAATCTAGAGGATGAAGAATGTGAAGTTAGGGCTTGAAAGAGTTGC
Organism: Vireo altiloquus; assembly: GCA_013396875.1. Lineage (NCBI taxonomy): Eukaryota > Metazoa > Chordata > Aves > Passeriformes > Vireonidae > Vireo > Vireo altiloquus. The sequence goes on along the minus strand of VZRF01003559.1, from coordinate 1,120,046 downwards.
TTCATTGCCAGCCTCTCTATCAGAATAACATCTATCTGTAGGACAGACAAAAGTCTAGAGGGACAGAGATAGGGAAAAGAAATAAAAATAGAATCAATTCTTGCAGAAAGGAAAGACAATCACACATGGTCACTACCTTCTGCTTCGTCTGCAAGACCAGCTACACCATAAAACAGACCCTTCCTCAATGACACAAACCAAAATGATGCATACATGTTATTGAAACATACATGAAACATACATTTCCCCAGTATTTTTAGGACAGAGGTTAAATGATATCATTCCTCATTATTGAAAGAATTCAAATACCAAGATACTAAGTGCGACATAAGAAAATGAATAGAATAGAATAGAATAGAATAGATCTTTTCTTCACAGTGAGCTCTAACCTTCACTACCTAGAGCAATGTCTCACTACTGATGTCAGATGCCTGTGGAGAAAATTGGATTGAAAGCAGTGATTGTGGGGGATCCTTCCTGACAGTTTTTTTTTGCTGATCAAGGTACTGAGAAAAAAATAAACATTCTCCTTGTCCCATCTGAATCCTTCTCACAGCAAGGGGATGAACTAATCTCTGCCATGCTGACCCATTCTGTGTTGGCCTTTTTTAGCTCCTCTGTCTTATTAAACCTATCTAAGTAAGCATAGACAGTGCTCGTGGTTTTATTTTATGATTCTCTTGAAATAGCCTGTGGCTGGTTTTGCTTAATTCTTAACACATCTTAGATATTTTCATTATCCTAGTGGGTGATGGTAATATGAAGGTGCTGTCAAGTGCTCTTATGAATCTTAGATCCATATCTAATATTTTCATAAAGAAGTTTTCCTCAAAGACTTTCAGATATCCACCTTCAGTAGATTTCCAGATTTTTTATCCACACATTAAGATGCACATTATCCCTACTATTCCTCCTTAAAGCAATCTCCTAACACTTATTTTCATAATATTGTCAGTTTCTAACTTTTGAATGTTCATTTTGTAATACTAATAACCATTTTTGGTAAATATGCAAAATAGAGCAATCTGCAGTTAGCACAACTGGCATTAGTGGTATTATTCCTACTCTTGGTGAGTACAATGATGAATACAAATAGGCCCAATGCATTTGAGAATAGTTTCTTAGGATCTTGTTCTGGACAATTTTCCATTTAATTGTTTCTTTTACAAAGCTTTCAAGACGTCCAGAAATTTTCTATAAGTCTTTCTAATAAGTTGGAAGAAATATAATAATATATTTAATAGGCATGTAGTGAATGAAGCTATAAAAATGAAATGAGGGTAGAAGCAGAAATGAAAGCAATCTTACCACTGTACTACTAAAAAAAAGGACTTACTGTGAGTTCCTTGCTTTACGTTATTATATTGAAAAGAATTAATATACTAAATGTACTTACTGTAGCTTATTTATAAGTAAACGGTCATTAGCTATGGTCTCTGTGGTGGTCTTACATTATTTATTAGCTCCTGCATCACGTCATCCAAACGTAAGCCTTAATCAATAAATCATTGATACCTCAATTCTTTATTCTATGGGAGCTAAATTATGTAGCTTAAAAAAAAAAAAAATTAAAAAAAAAAAAAAATATATATAATGCCCAACCTTTCTAAACCCACCAGAAATAAACTTATTTCTAATCAGTAAAGACGCACATATCACCTGGGAACTGTGACTAGTTCTACATACGGAGGAAGGAATTTAAATAGCATAAGGTAAAATAGCAGAAGTTGTTTATGCATTCCAACTTTGCAGCCTTAGAGCTTCAAAGGTGAATGGAACTAGGTTCAATGTGTAGGCAATGGCTTTACTTTATTAGGAATTCTGCTCATGTCATGAGAATAGAGAAGGCTCAAGATCTCAAATGTTAAAAGAGAAGCAGTGCAAGTTAAGTCTCTCTGAGATGTAAGTTAATTCTTTCTGAATTCCTGCAGTAGTTTTAAAAGGATAGAATTATGGAATGTATTCCTACCACAGAGCATCTTCTCCTTGATTTTGTAATATTTGAAGTGATTGAGAGGAATGGTAAAACTTAATAAAAAACAGTCTTTGTTTTTCAATAAACTGCTTCCTTCAGGAAAGTGAGATGGTTAATGACACAACAGTAAATGCTGAAGATACAGCTTGACATACTTTCTGTAGTGGAAATGATGTTAGGACTGCAGTAGGCCTTAGGCTGAATGTTTAAGTACAGCTATACTCCGCCCACAGGCTTGAATGGAAGTTCAGTTTACTTAGGAATTTAACTAACTTTATTTCAAACCACAAGGGGAAAAAAACCCCAACCTTTAAAACGTCTTACTATTACCCCTAAACTTACTTTAAAGGTGTCTTTTGATAAGAAAAACCAACCCATTAATCTGAATGACAATTATTACTGTTCCCAAAATGAAACCACTTAAAGAATCTGGGTGTTCTTATGGAAAAGTTTAAAACTATTATACTTCAAATTAAATTTGAAGGCATTGCATATTGAGTTGCCTTTTTCTTTTCTCCCATCGATTTTAATTACTAGTACATTTGCATGAAAATAGAATCTTTATTTCTTGAAAGCTCATCAGCTCCTGCTGCTTATTCTTCATTGAAGATATCATATGCAAAGGGTTAGATCTTCAGGTGAGGTAGAAGCAAGAGCAGATGTGCTTAGAAGAAAGGAAGTTTTTTATGCAAATACTATTTTTAATAAAACAGAACAGGATAAAAAGTGAAAATACATGCTCTGGAAACAAAATTCCACTACCTCTTCCAGAGTATGTAGATGTCCCTCCAAACAAAGTAATTTTAAATTTTAAAACTGAATATAAAATATGAAAATACAATATGAAATCCTAAAGATTCACTAGATCATTGCTTACTTGAATTCTCCTACTTGATACTCATGCCCTTACAGGACAAAAAGCAAACAGGAGACCCAGGCAGTCAGGTTCATTTACCCTCAAAATAAGATTTTTCCTATAAAAAGTTTCTACTTTTGATTGTCCTTGTTCTGAAACAAATGGCTGATTTCTACTCTTATATTGTAAAAACCAATGGTGAAATGCTTATGTAAAGAAACCATGAGCAGCCAATACTGAATGAACAAAAATTATGAAGTTATTATGGGCTTCTCCATGTGCAGATCCAGTTGTAATGCAGTGGAGATACTCTTTGAGGAAGTTTGCACCATCACACACCTGTGCTTTCAAAGAAAACTGAAGGTATTTAACACCATATTTAATATAAGACCCCTGCTTCTACATCTTGATAATGTAGCTTGATTCCAGCTACCAACAAAATTGAGTATGTGAAAAGAGTAATGAGAGTCTGAGATGTATTTGCAGTACAGGAAAAGCCATCAAAGGCTCACACACTGCTCTGCTTCAAAAGTGATATTGTGCTCTACAAAATGTTATTGAATATTAACTGCTCTTCAGATAGGTCTGGCTACTGAGATAATAAATGTGGCAGTTATGTTTCACAATCATTGCAACTGCCTGCAGCCTATCTGGGAAGCACCCTGAAGTTCATCACACTCTGGGCACCAGGCTGGTGATGACAGTAAATGAGCTACCATTCATCGGGTACTCCAAAACTCTGTGCAAAAATTTGGCCCTGTAAATGTTTTGGAACGACAAAAGGGCACTCATGATTGTCATGGTCAGATTCCCCGTCTGTGTAGGGTAAACTATGGACAGTACTGCCTCTATGATAAAAGAGGGCACCACTTGGGAAGAGGAGGAGGAAGGGAAGGGGAAGGAAAAGGAAAAGGGGAAGGGAAAGGAAAAGGGGAAGGAAAAGGGGAAGGTCAAAGGTGAAAGGAAACATGGTTGGGTTTATAACATGAGTCCTGCTAAGAAAAATACAGCTCTGTCAAAGCTCTGGAAGCAGTATTTAGCCTCATTTCTTCTGGTACAGAAAATGGCACAGAGGCAGAGGTAAGGCCCAGAGGGTATTTTACCTGCAGCCAGGAAACATTGACAGTGCACTCAAATACTTGGATTCAAATATGCAAAACAAATGAATTGCTAATAATAAAAACAAAGCACAGAGTCCCTTTTACATTGTTTTATCCTGTTTAAAAGACAAACATTTGCACACTGCAAGCCTCAAATGGATAAATGCTACCATGAGAACTTATAAGCCATCTGCTAGCTTCCTAATGAAGCCAGTAACTATTATTGTTTACAGTTGAACACCGGGGGTCATGTGTATTTGCTGTAATGAAAGAATCAATGCATCACTGCAGATGCTAAAAGAGAACTTTTTTTTTCCAGACGGCTAATTATAAATACAATAAAATAGCAAATTAAAAAAAAATCTGTTCATTTCCATAGAGAAATAGTGCTTGGCACACCAATTACAAAACACAGCACTGCTCTGCTTCCTAGTAGTCTCCACTTGACAGGCTCAGCTTACAGAAACAGAATCACAAAAAGTTAGTCTTCAATACTTAACAAATAGCCAATCACCAAGGGGTTCTTAGCCCCTAATTCTCTAATCTTTACAAATCTCCTACATTATTTAATTGTATTGTTTATCTGAATGCAATGATGAAGTGTGCCTTAGCAGATATCTCTCTCTTGCTGTTTCACTCTGTTTTTCTTGCTTAAAGAAGACACATGATATATGAAAACTTGGTTGAGCTATTAAAAACATCCTGAAGTTTCTCGGATTTTTTAAATGTTGAAGAGAAATTGATACACAGCAGTAATACAATCAATTTCTGGCTCATGATTTTATCACCCAACAATAACACACTTACAAAATCTAACAAACTAATACTAATTCCAAGCATTTAATAACACTAAAAAATTATAAAAAACTGGACCTTTGTACATGATGGAATTCTATATTTCACTGAATACAAGCCATTACTTTTGAAATTTTATTAATAGCCTTTATTTTCTGTAAAAAGAGTATCTTAATTTCAGGAAACTTCCTAAAGCTTGTGAATCAAGAGAGCTTACTTGCCTTGCTGAGTCAAAAACCTGCAAGTGACTCCTCACTACCCTTTGATACCATCAGGGCCATGATACAGCCTTCTTGCAGCTTGTACTCTCCTCATACCACTTGCAACATACACAGAGCTACATATCTATCATATGGGTAAAATGCAGTATAACATAGTGCTACATGGGATGCAATAAACAGGAAACCTGCATTATTGTAGGCCACAAATAAATAAACCCATAGGAAAGAGAGGGAACAAACAATGTTCCACTTTTACAATAATAAATACCTGTAGCAGGTGGTACTCAAGGCAGAAATAAAGCAAGCTGTCAGTAGGAGAATACTGCTTCTTTTTAAATTTTGTCTTCATATTGTGGCAATGGCGTGGGAGAGCTAGCATCAGGCAGACCAGAGTGGGAAGAGTTCATTGGCGAGGTCAGAGAGCCCAGAGGAGCACCGCTATACAGGAAGAGCTACTCAGTCTGACACTTGGGTACAGTGCTGCACCCTGACAATCCTGCATGTCACCTGCCCCCTGCTCCCAGCCTCACATGCCTGCTTGGCTGGATGTCACCGACTGTGGGAGGTGCAGGGGCTGGGAACCCCAAGGAGAGGCCCTACTGCAACCCCTTGCTGAGCAACCACCCTGTGTGCAGCGCATGTGGGCAAACCTGTTGTGTGAACCGCCACGTTTTCCTGAGGTATGCATGTACCACCAGCAAGTGGCCAGAGATGCTGGATTAAGAGAAGATGGAGTAGCCTCCCTAGTAGCCAAAGCTTTGCTTCGCTTTGCATTGCCTTGCTTTGCTTTGCTTTGCTTGGCTTGGCTTTGCTTGGCTTGGTTTTGGCACACCTCGTTGAAGCCTCCCAGGCAAAATCAGTAAAAAGAGCTGAGTGACTGGAGTAGAGAAGAGAATGAAGAGAATATTTGTCCTGGTTTCAGCTGGGATACAGTTAATTTTCTTCTTAGTAGCCGGTACAGTGCTGTGTTTTGGTTTAGGATGAGAATAGTGTTGGTAACACACTGATGTTTTAGTTGTTGCTGAGCAGTGTTTACACTAAGCCATGGAATCTTCAGCTTCTCACCCCTCCCCAGCAGTGAGTAGGCTGAGGACAAGAAGCCAGCAGGGGACACAACTGGTACAGCTGACCCAAACTGGCCAAAAGGATATGGCATCACACTTAGTATAAAAATGAGGGGAAAGCTGGACAATGACCATTGCTCAAGAGCTGTCTGCACATTGATCAGGATGAGGTGAGCAATTGTACTTTTTATCACTTGTTTTGTATGGTATTATTATTCTTATTATTATTATCATCATCATTATTATTATTATTTCCCCTCCTTTTTCTGTCTTATTGAACTGTCTTCATCTCAACCCATGAATTTTACTTTTTTTTACCTCCCCCCTCGCCCCCAGTTCTCTCTCCTATCTATTTGGCAGGAGGCTGGTGAGCAAGAATCCGTGGGGTGTTCAGTTGCCTGCTTTGTTAAACCATGACACCCCATCCAACACACAAAGCCTTGATCTAAAGACAGATCTGACAAAAGTGTGCTAAAACAGATTTGTTATAAGCATTTCTGAAATTGTTTAATAGTTGCTGGTCTCAATATTGACTTATTTCATGTCAGAGCTGCTGTGCTTGTTCTCAGGGTTGTGTTACATAACATTTAATCTGCTGTGTATGTTTCCCGTTGCGCTGTTTATCACCTCTGGGGCCTGGATTAAGGGTATGATTTTGTTGTACTTTGTAACATTGCCTTATGATAGGATAAAATTACTGGCCATGAAAATAATCTGGTATTTGTACTCAGCATTACCGTCATCTCAGTACTTTGGGAGCCATCTCAGAACTATTAATTATTCATAATTACATTCTTTACCTTTTCTACTCAGAGAGCCAATTTGTGGGGAATACAAGGGAGGACACTTTCCCCTGCTCCTCCACCTTCCCTTTCTCCTTCACCTTCCCCTTCTCCTCCAGGCTAGTTAAAACAGCTGTTGAAAATTTTTTATGTCCTCAGGATGTTCCAACCAGCATGTTCCTATTGATATGTCTCCTACTTCTGAATGCTTCAGGTCATATTTAAACAACTATTTAAGAATATCACCCAGAGATCTCCCTCAAGGCTGGATAGTTATGGCTGGTAGGGTATGGAGGATAGTATGAGCAAGTACCTCAGACAGTGAGAACCTCCAGTGTTTCAGAACTTTACTTCTCAACAAGTTGAGAAAACTGAATAATTAGTAAAATATTTGGAAAAGTTATGATCTCACCCTGACCATTCCAGAGAGGCACTGCAACCTGCTGGGGACTGGCCCAGGCCAACCAAGCCCTGCTCAACACTACTTAGCACCCATGAGGGGAAAATAAAGTGTCTGGATCTGATGAGAGAAGGACAGGAACTGCAGCTACTCCAAGCCCTGCAACATGCACTACAGTTACTCCAAGCCCCCTGACAGGTACATGGCTACTCTAACCCCAGTGACTGACACAGCAGCTACTCCAACCTCCATGACAGACGCTGAAGCTGAACCAGAGAACCAACTCTTGCCAGGATCAGTTGCCCAATATACAAGAAGAAATGTTGGAAGAAAAAGTCAACTCATCTAGTAAAGGAAGATACTCTTCCCTTACTAAGAGAAGAAGTGACAAGGCAGACTACTCCAGAGCAGGACTATTAGGAGAACATGAGAAAGAAGATGCAGGACTCATAAAAGAGAGGGTAACCTACCCCTGAGTGAGATGCGAGATATGTGAAAAGATTTCAGCCATCATCCAGGAGAGCACATTGTCACCTCATGGCTTTGCTGCTGGGACAACCCTGAAATTAGAGGGTAGGAAAGCCAAACAGCTGGGATTCTTTTCTAGGGAAGAGGGCACTGACAGCGTAGTAGGAAAAGGGGAACAAGTTCTCAGCCTCTGGAGCTGACACCTGTCAGGCCCTAGGGAAAGGTATCCCTTCAAGAAAGGTGTTGTGTATCACCCAGACAAATGGAGAAAGGTAGGTGTGCAAGTTTATACAGAGCTCAACACCATTGTAGGCCAACTCACTGTCAGTAATGACCTAGAAGGACAGAGAGGAACAGTGGGTGAATTGGCAAATGTCTATGAATATACTTGTTTCCCCAAATTACAGGAGAGTTAGTTGCAAGAATTAATTAGTTAATGTTTGCAAAGTGCTCTGAAGGCAGAAAGCGCTCTATAAATGCTAATTATTAAATCAAAGGTTTATCTGACTCTATTACCAAACCACTAATAAAATAAGTTACATAGCTGTTGCAGGTTGGAAAAAGCACTTTTACTGTCTAAAAGATATAAAGGTTTTAATTAGCAAATGTTTTGAAAGCACTTTACTGAGGAAAAAAATGCTAACTGTTAAGGCAGGTTTTCCCTAATGTAAATAGCTACAAAATATGAACTCCTGGATGCTACTATAACTTCTGCATATATTATCTAAAGTTTTGTCCCATGGCAACAATATTTTTATTTGAGGCACAATTTTTGTAATATTTATGAAAAAAATTGTGCTTATGTTTGTCAAATAAATGTTTGGATGCAGCAAGAGATTAAAGGTATCATTCTTAGCAGAGAATAGCAAAACCTAATGTATGGTCAAATTATACATATATACATTTACCATTATTTTTGCTATTTAACTTAAAATTGCATTTTGCTAAGTTTCCAAGCTTCTGCTGATTTACAGGTCTCAGCTCTTCCAAACACTGTACTGTACCTGCACGAATGTGACCTGTTATCTACACATGATCTTAAAATCTAAGTGTGCAAACAGATTTGAAACTTTTCTGCGTAGGCAGCTAGAAAGACTGAATTCTGAAAGTGCCTCAAGCCTTCTGAAACACTGTAGATCTCTAGCCCTGCACAGTTTGATCCTGCCAGGAGAAACCTTTTGTTCACCTGCTTGTGACACTTGTTTCCCCTCTGGATGTAATAATATAAATTTGGTATAATAATAATATGTTGATTTATTGAGTATAATAATTAATGCATTGACATAATTAGTTCTGACTCATCCCCTTCCTACATACATTTTAGACATACACTTTCTTGTAGAGCCTTCTAAACAATAATTATTATTATTATTATTTCAAAATTATCAGATAGTGATAAATATTTCTCAAGTATTTGGGCTAGTGGTTTGAAAAGAAATTTGAAAGTAGATCACAACATCCTTAATCCCTGTTGTAATGTTTGCCTGTGGCTGTAGAAAATCAGAAACCTTGACCCATAAGGAAAGTCCTATTAGTCTGCTTTGCTGGGAGAGGAGAAGTGTGACAGAATCCTCCCTACCCAAAGCCCTGCTGATTGTGGGAGGATGAGGATGCAGTCGGCCAGACCCATTCAGTGAAGCAATGCAGGCTGGCTGCTGGGGCCCATTCCTACAGTCCAGGAGACAAAAAGCCTCCTCCTGTTCCAGCACTCTCAGCAGGAAGGAGTCCAAGAGCTGCTCTTACAGAACCCAAGGGACTGCTGCTTCCCAGTGCCACAGACAGGTGGCTCCAAAACACCCAAACACCCTTGGGGAAGGCGGCAGTGTGTTAATTAATTTAAGCCATAAATCACGACTTCATATGGCAGAAAAATGTCCAGAAAATTATATGCTACAGTAAAGAGTTATGTCCATTTCTGTGCTCTTACTACAGATCTTCCAGGCAGATGGGGAGTCAGAGCAGGAATGCTAAACCTTTATCCTGCATCGATGTGTCAAGTTGTCCCTGAAGGAAAGATGACTGAGATTTTCTGGAAAGGAGGCAGGGTTCAGGGCTGGGGACAGAAAGGGCCATCCAGGAACAGATGGGAAATGAGAAGTGTCCAGGAGATTTGTCAAGATGTTAAAAGGGCCCTCAGAAAAAGAAACTCAAGATGACTGAATTTCTGTAAGACTAGAGGTATTTGAGTGTGTTTTCTTGGGTTGCAAATTTAATTTATAAGCCAAAAATTATTATACCTTTACAAAACAATTCCAGACTAACTAATCAGCAGTCCAAATTATTTTGTGGTTAGTCAAAAATTACACATTGTGAAATAAAGTGTCGATGTAAAGCAAGACCAGCAGGGCTGAAGTAAGGTCTTAATGATATTTTGGTTGTTATCACTATAACTATTAGTCCTTATTTTTAAAAAATCATAGAAAATTGTGGGGCCTTTCTGGAGAAAGTTTATAGATGTTAAGATTAACAGATTAAGATTATACTAAACATTGTGAAAAAAGAATAAGAAGTCCTTTTAAAAACTATTTTTAATGCTACATTATTTAAATCAAAATAGACTCAAGTAAAATAAAGGTATATACAAATCCTCGCTTGGAAAAACGTTAAAATGTACGTCAGCTTCCTCAGAATAATTCTGATGGCATCAGAGCTCAAAAATACAGGTCTACTTTAAGTCCAGTATTTTGACTTTGTGTAGTTTAGTTTTTCACATTCTAGTATCACAGGAGGTATTGTTCCATTCATGGATGGTAACAACAGAATTAGACATAATGTAAAAAAAAAAAAAAAAAAAGGCAGACGTGGTCAAGAAATACTTTTGTCTTGTAGGTGGCAAAAGGCACATTAAATATTAATAAATGATGCTAATAACATACTTCCTGTTCTGACAATTGTGAAAAAGCAGGAGATGGTACTGGAATGGGCTGAGCTTTAGAATATGATGCCAAAAGTAAACAATAGGGATTCAATAGGAAAGAAAAAAAAATTGTGTTATCTAGGGAAGAAGTATGCAAGTTATCAGTAGAGGAGGGTACCCTTAGTCCTAGGAATCGGTCTCAGAAGAAGAGCTTCAGTCACAGCAGGAATTCTCAGACACAAGTTTGTCCCAATGAGGTGGTATAAGAGAAGGAGTTCATCCAGTTGAAGGCAAAAAAAACCAGAAACTGTAGCAGAGGTGGAGAGATGTGTCCTATCTATATATCTGGCATTAGTGTGACTACCCATAAGTTAGTTCTATTTCTGACATTTCAAAGAGGAAAGAACTCTTTTAACTGGAATGAGTCAGAAGAGAGAAATTGTGGGAACGATGAAGCCCTAATGTTAGGGCCTGATTTACAAATGACTCTATATCATAGATTTTCAAAATCAGAATGTTTAGGTTTATTATTTCATTTCATTTCATGCAAGCATTTCAAGCAAAGTGCAAAAATGTAGAAGTAAAAAGCAAGAAAGCTTTTTCTCTTTGAGAAAAAACCTCTCTGAGAGGTTGTCCCTCTGTGTCTGTCTGTGAACAGCATAGTGTCTCACAATATATGAAAACAAAGTTTTTCCATTGGCCAAGGAAAATACCTTATCAAAACATCTTTCTCATATTTACATTCTTTGTTAAAGATCTCCTGGGAACCTGCAAATGTTCCCTTTAGAAATAGAGAAGTGTTACAACTCAAGACACATAAAGAAAAATTTCTTTTTTCAAGCCCGTTGTTAAATTTTTCTAAATTCCACTAAAAAGTCAGCTCCACAAGAAATGAAAATTATTAAGTGACTGGGAAGGGGGCTTCACAGGGAAAATTTACCAAAGAGATTAAGAAGTTATTTGATCATATTATGTACACTTGCAAAATAGAAATATTCAGTTCCATTTCTTTAGGATGAGATTTAAACGCATTTGATAAAATGCAAGAGTGAAGAATTCTGAGATGGAAACGCTATAGCTATGCTTAATTCTGGTATATATGAATTAAAATCTACGGAGGTTTTAGGATGCAAAAATCCCCTGCTTGACTTGCTTCAATTAAAAATTCAACAGTTACTAACATTCAGCTCTTTGGGTTTGCTGGAATCATTTGAAGGCAACCTTCCTATTTGGTTTGGTATTCCATTATCCTTGCTTAGTTTCACAATGCAGTTTTCTTCCTACCAGCTACATGTTTGCTTTCAAGACAGTCTGCTCCTGTGACTTGCCCCAGAACAATTTGCTTATACAGATACACATTAAAAATATGAGTAAGCCTAACTACATATTGAGATAATCTCACATTTCAGAAAAAATGTGTAACAATCCATGCAGATTATAGCCCAGCGTTAGTCAGGAAAAGCAAGGCTTTGCAGAAGTGAAAAAGGCCTGTCACACCCTGGAATTGACATTGTTTGTCCTGTACCCAGGCTGGATGCCATTTGGAATATGGGATCAGGTTAAGAATTGAAATCATTGGACTAACAGGACTTCACTCGGTGCTGCAGAGGTATTACCTGTCAGGTACAGTAGCAGAGAAAAGAAAGTTCTGACGTGCTCTTTACACTTTGTCTTCCATCCATCATAGCTTGGCTTTGGTTTTATTTTCTTTTGCTATTTCTTAGTTTCTGCAGGTCCTTCAGTTCAATATTTGACATGGTTTCAAAAAAGTAATAATTATTCTGTCATGATGGTTTAGTGTATTTAAACCTATGAATCCTCTGTAAATAAGTGAAAGGTTATGAAAAAGAATTTTAACTCTGCAGTCTGCTTGGGGTTATTTTGATTTTTTAAAATTTTAGTTGGATTCAGAAATGTCATGGTTCACAACAACCTCACCAGAATGAGTTTAATGGATTAGATTATATTATTAAAATGAGACTGCTGGAGAAGTATATTCCACAAATGTGGAATACTGTGGATGGAGGTTAAACTCTGCTGCATTAAAAAACAGTGTAACACTACTTTTTCTTTCTTGCCCTACAGGATAAAGGGCAGGAGCAGCACTGCAAGTTCACTACAGTGGAAAAGTTTTATCTATTTTCAGTTTTTCTTCACTTATGTTGATACACCAAAAAAGAGCTCTTAAAGATACATAAAGCATTACTCTTTCCTGTGGTATCATGGACACAAAATGTGCATATATGCACTTTTGAGATTTTTATAATGCTATTTTTGTGATTTTTTGTTTTCTGAAACATTTCTTTTACGTATCTACTTCATTCAAGAAAATCTATTTTCATAAACAACTCATTATATTTTTCTTCCTTACCTCAGGGTATTTCTTTGTCTCCTCTTCCAAAAATATAACAAAAGCTTGTGTTAGCTTGCCCATGATCTAGGAAAACCATCTAAAATGTAAGAAATCTGGTTTTAATTGGACAGATCTCTGTTTTCTCTTAACAGCATCTTGGCACTCGTGATTAGTGATGTTACATATAGCTTGAGAAGAGCTCGTTCCCTGAAAATAGTGTAGAAGGCACAGCTATTGGAAGGGTGTCAACAGCCCTCAATCTCCAGTTGCTGCTTCTAAGAGTCATAAAATAAGCTGAGTTGGAAGGGACTCACAAGGATCACTGACTCCAGCTCCTGGCCCTGCACAAGACAACCCCAAGAATGACGTTATGCACCTGAGAGTGCTGTCTTGAACACGCTTCTTGAACTCTATGGAATCACAGAGTTTTCTTCCAGCTCTCACTGCAAGCGCGGCTATCGGTGCTGTTTTGAGGCCACTGCAGGATGTGCAGCGCATGCCCCTTCACTCAGAGCCCTTCCCGAGCAGAACCCAGACTAAGCACTCCTCTTTTGGCTCTATTTTTCTGAGTGGAATGGTTGGAATGGTGATCCCAGCCACTGACTGTAACAGCAGATGTCACTGTTGGCAGCCTGTGCACAGCAACAGGTAGAGACAGACTACAGCCACTTACAAGACTCTTCCAAGAAGTGGGGGTGTGGGGATTCTCCAGAGAAGGGAGCAGCAAGGTTGGTATAGGTGTGACAGTACACATTGGGGGGTACAGTGATCATCAGTGACATATCAAAATTTACCACGAATCCTGGTTTAAGTATAGGGGGTGAAACAAGATGGAAGCTGTACCTCGTTCCGTATTTTGAAGATACACTCCACTTTATTTCCTTGGGGTGGAAGGCCTAATTCTGCAATCTAAAAGAAGTGCCCAAACTTACTGTTTCTCTGTTCCTGAAGTGGGAAGCATGCTGCTGCATAAGAATATAGTACTTCTTTCACATTTTCATTTGCAAAAAAAGGTGTCAATGTTAAGTGATCAGAGAGTTTCTGAACTAGTATTTGAAAACGCCATTTTTCTTCTTTACATTAACACCCCCCGCGCTTTGTTTCAATTGCTGAAGGTGGCATATTGAGTTGTACAGTCACGTATGAATGCTTCTGTAGAAGAACCAGGGTCTTTTATGAGTGATGATGTCCACAATATCACTGACAGCTGCATAGACCACAATCCTGAGACAGTTTATCACTTGTTCTAGTGAGGCTAAAGGCAAAGCACCACTGATTCCAAACATCCAGTCGCTTACTTGCAAGGGCACATCTGGCCTACAGTTCAAGAAGCCAGTTTGCAGTTCAACAGTTTCCTTGGTTTGGTCTGTTTGAATTATGTGGCAAGCTTTTGTACTCTTTAAAGATGTGAAGAAATGGGTAAATGGGAATCTCATTAAGTTATGCAAAAAAAATGCAAGGCCCTGTACTTGAAGAGGAATAATCTCACGCACCAGTACACACTCCAGGTCAAGGTGACCCTTGGTGATACAAGATGATCAAGGAAGGTGATCCTTGTCATGAACTCAGCACTGGTGAGGTCACATCTGGCGTGCTGGGCCCAATTGTGGGCTTCCCTGTGCAAGAGTCCAGCAAAGCACCACACAAGGATGACTAACGGAACGGAGTACCTCACATTTCAGTAAAAGCTGAGCGAGTGGGACTCTTGAGCCTGGTGAAGAGAAGGCTTGGTTGTATCTCATGAATGCATGTAAATGCTTGAAGGGAGGATGCAAAGAAGATGGAGCCAGGCTATTTTCATTGGTGCTCAGTGACAGGATGAGAGGGAATGGGCACAAACTGAGACAAGGAGTTTCCCTCTGAACATCATGAAACATGTTTTTCTTTGAGGGTGACCAAGCAGGGCAGCAGACTGCCCTCAGAGGCTGGGGAATCTCCATCCTTGGAGATACTAAAAAGAATGCCTGTACATGATCTTGGGCAATTGTCTCTAGATGGCCCTGTGTAATCATGTTGAACAGGATGACCTCCAGACAACACCCTTCCAACCTCCATCATCCTGTAATCCTGTGATTTCTTTGGTATAAGCATCAACTATATATCCTTTGGCTTTCACCTTTACAGAACAGCTGATTACCAGCAACAGCTCTGACATTTCATGCTCTAAGGATTATGCATTATTTAATACTTAAATTTTGCAGACTTTGCCTAAATTCAATTTTTTTTTAAAATTCTTGCTCAGTGTAATCTTTTTATGGTGTTGGAAGTTGTTTTTTTATTAGTGTGTTTCATTTATGAACAAACAAGTACAGCTAAGTACAATTTATGCTTTTGTTTTGTTTTTCCACAAAGAAATTTCCATAAAGAGAATTGTTGATATATTGTCATGTGTCTTATATGTGGACACAAGTGTTTCATAACATGTTTGACCATATGGAATTGATAACTTTTTTATATATTTTACCTGGGAATAAGATACCAAAAAAAGGAATTTTTGTGTGAGTTATAATGTTTTCCTTGTGATAAGAAAGCTTATCCCGAGCATTTCTGAGACCACATATTGAAATAATAAAAATTACACAATTCAGTTCAATAGATCCAGTCCAGGAGCTGAAAGCACCCAACATTCTAATACCTACCCTATTTCATGTAAGTTTTTTTTTACTCCGTCACGTCACTTAATACGGCTCTTTTTTTGATGTCCACTGAAAAGTGGACATAGTAATATCATGTTGTGTTCTTCAAATTGTTTCAATCCCCCAAAAAGTGCAAACATTGGGATTCTGGGTTTTGGAAACCAGACTACAATGAAAATTGCCTTGGAATGATTCATACAATTCAGCAACATCTCTAGCAGTCCAGAAGAGCTAAATCTTGGTATTGATGCATCGTTTTTGCTATCAACTTGCACAGATTGATTTTATTTTTGCAGTATGGTTTTTAGCCTCACTTAGCAATAAGATAGGATTGAGGTTCCTTTGTTGTTGGCTGATGTCTGAGACCAGACATCAAAATGCTTTGGATTCATGCAAAGAAATTGTATTTTGAGGTGAAAGAAGAGATAAAAAGTGGGTAAAGGAGAAAAGAAGCACTCTTCTCTTATTAGAGTTTAGCAAGTCCATATTTCTTTGCATTTAAAATAAAATTTTTAATTTATTAGAAGAAAGGTTCCCTAAGCCTCTCCACCAGTCAGAGAATCATCTTTTCTTCGTAATGTAGGTGTTAAATACTCTATTAGTCCAGGCTACTTCATTAGCTGAACAGTTTTTCTGAAAGTACATGGATGATAGAGAGAAGAAACATACTTCAGGATGCTATTACTAAAACATTACTTTTCATGTTTCCCCCGCTAGATACAATGCAGCAGACGTACACTAAGTGCTTTTTTTTGGCTGTGGTGGGAGCACTAGCTCCTTGCACCAGGAGAGAGGGACTGTTAAAAGCATTAGCTCTGTAAACCTGTGAACTTGAATACTATTGATAAAACATCTTAAATACTTGAAGAAATTAAGTGCTGTTCACCACCAAAGAAGCTGCTATTGAGAAATTCCTCCATTCTTGCCTTGATGCCAATGAGCAGTAATGCTCTCTCGCTGGCCAGCTTCTTTCTTACATGTGACCAAAAGAGAAGACCAGGCTCCTGGGAACCTTCTTGGCTAACCAGACACGCTCTGTGCTTTTCCAAAGCCATTAGGCAGCAGCAAAGAGACAGGGTAATTCCATAGATAGAATGAAACGCAGGAAACCAAAACACGTGTACAAGTATCAGAAATATGCAAAAATTATAGTGAGATTGTTACAACGGGAGATGTAATACCAAGACTGCATAAAGAGTTTTTTGGGAATACACGTCAGACACTAATTTGGACCTCATCAGTCCTAGGGGTCTTGGAACAACCAAAATTCTCCATCGTCTTTTTCTCTGTGCACAGAAATTTCAGCAGTATGAATCAGACCTAACAGAATTAAATGCTAAGTCAGTTTGATGAGCGGCTTGGGGTGAGTTTGAGAAGATTTTACCAAGAAAACATTGCTCACATTTCCATAGCTAACTTTGAGGCAAAGTTCATATCATTTCCATTCTAAACTTTTCATTTTCTAATCTAAAATTTTAATCAGACTAACACTTATTTAAAATCATTCTCTGTGCTTAC
This sequence comes from Vireo altiloquus, assembly GCA_013396875.1. NCBI lineage: Eukaryota > Metazoa > Chordata > Aves > Passeriformes > Vireonidae > Vireo > Vireo altiloquus. The sequence goes on along the minus strand of VZRF01003559.1, from coordinate 1,103,021 downwards.
TTTCAGAACTTTCAGATTCATAGTATGTCTTGACTCAAAACATGTAATTGCTCAGTACTTTTCCTATGCATGCCTGAAAAAAAAAAAAAAAAAAAAAAAAAAGAGGCCAAAATTTTGGGGAAAAAAGCTAGTATATATTAATTTGAAGTAGAACCTGGTATAGTCTTTTCTCACTGATACTCTGGGAAATCTTTGTAGAACTGTCTAAGCAGGAAGCTGTCCAATTGGATGTAATAGGAGAGAACAGGCTTCGGAATAACAAGAAAAGCTAGATGAGCATAAACATTATCTGGCTCCATTGATTCTGCAGAGCTTCATCAAAAATTCAACCAGAAACAATATTATTCAAAGATCTTTTACTGTCAGATGTATACATGCATCAGAAGCTGACAACAGTAAAAGCAACACTCTTCCTCCTTTCCTCCTTCATGCATGTACACAGTTTTTCTTTCCAGGAGTTTTAAAACACTTTTTAAAACAAAAATCTCACTGCATATGGGAGAAAATTTTGGTGTGTGCTTTTTTCTTTGAAAACATATCTACCACATAAAATTCAGTGTTGTTAAATAAACAAATATTTATAATGCTGAAAATATTGATTACTTTTTAGAGTTCTACAGTAGCTACATGTGACAGAAGTCAGACTCACTGTACATATTTGGTGGCTTAAGCGTTTAAAAAAAACCCCAACATAACCAATATATGTTTTCAAACATTTCTGTCAGATGCTTCTAGAAATTAATTGTGTTACCATACTTCATAATTCATTCTGTACTCAAATTCTGTGTGCAAGCAGTGAAAGCTGAACTATGGAGATTTTCAGGGAGACTGCTGCAGCTCTTGCTCCAGAGCCATTTGTGGATAATACAAGTTAGAGCTGTAACAGCTGAACATTTCACCAGGGATGACACTCTAGTAGATCATCAAATTAAGGGAGTCTCCTATTAGGGAAGGATAAGGTACAAACAAACGTTTTTTGATCACAGTTAGTCCCAGGAACAGATTTACTCTGAAAGAAGAAGCAAGCAGATAGTATCAGGAGATTAACTACATTAGTAAAGATTGGAGTGGGTATGTTTTTTGTTTTGTGACAGGACACAAGTATATGCCTTTGAAGACTGCCTCTCTGGATACAGCCATTTCCATACTTGTGTTCTGAATTTTCACATAGATATTTTTCCTTCTTCTAGCTGACACAAAATACTTATGATTCTAATTCTCTTTAGCTCAATCCTTTAACTATGTATTACTTACCACAGAAACTTCTTCGGGCCAGTTAAACATGGAGATGCAAAGCAAAATATAGGAACAATTAACTCCTTTGCATTGATTACATGTTGTTATTTATCATACTTTCTGATAGATACTTAAATCATGCCATAGCTACATTGTTCTGTGACTTTGGACACCTCCTTCATATGCACCCTTCTGTGTTTTGAATAAAGCACACTTATATTTTCTGAACTGTGCTGTCTTATGCAACTAAGCCAAACAATCTGCGGTATGTTGTCAGCTGACAATATCAGCACACCATGCTAGGCATTGAGATGCAAGAGGTATACTTGAAAAACTACCTTCAAAAAGCTGTATGTTCTCACTGGCAATACTAAAGGTCTGTTTACACAAATAACACCTACTTTTTGTCCATCTGACTTCATATACTGTCATGCCTAAATAGTCCTAAACTGGAATTCTGGACTGTAGATTCTAACTATGGATGCAAACACAAGTGTCTACTCAAACAGTGGAAAATAGAGGGAGGAAGGAGAGAGCCCAATGCCATGCAGCAGTTTATACTTCAGTGTAAGCACATCTGTATATATACACACAAGCATACATATATAAATTAGATGATTATGCAATGACTTCAGTGTATTTATTTCCAAAATTTAAGAACTAAAATTTCCATTTATTTGTGCAAATTAAAATATTGATGTCTTCTGATGAGAAGTATTACATTGGTAAAGATGGTTATAAATAAGATCCACATTCATGTGGATCTCATCTGACAAATAATCAAAAATGTGGCTGCCTTGGTGGTGACAGAGAGTAGGAATTGAGTACTACCTCCTGAGTAATACCTGAGTATTACCATGACTACCTTCAGAGGAAGTATTGACACAAATGATGTTTCAGTTTTGTCTTGGTATTACAGATTTTCTAATCTTATACTTTCTTTTGTGTGGATTATTTAGGGACTAGGAGTACAGGAGTGCTGCAGTATAACAGACCTGCTTTTTCAAGATGAAAAAGGCTGTGTTGTTATAAAAGCTCCTGGTTAATGCCAAAGATAAGAAACTGGCAGCTGGTTTCAGAAATAAAATAGCTTTTTATCAAGTTACATTAAAAGAAGTCTTATTGATAATGCAAACTGAACTTTAAAAGGGAAAAGGAAATTCAGTTTATCCTGTCCCACAACTGCCACATGTAGTTTCTCACTGTAAGATGACACCTATAAGAAATTATAGAATTGAGTAGATTGTATAAAAGGACACAAATTAAATGTAAAAATGGGGATTTTTTTTTTACTGATGGACAAGAAAACTGTCCCTTATAAACCAATCAACTCACTGAAACTTAACATTCTCAATGAAAATAAATACATCTGTCTCTTTAATCTCTTCATTAGGCAATGATCCAATTGCATTCCCTAAGTGGCTCAACTCTTACAGATATCCAGAAGTTAGGACAGCACAGTTTTTCTCCACTGTTAACTACCAGGAACTTATTCACATAGGTAGTTTCACTGCACTTTACCTTAATACAACAGACGTCTAAATCTTCAAGAGAGTCTGGAGGAGGGAGGCATGTCGGTCATTTAGAGACAAAGTTACAGAACAAAATAAATAGAATAACTAAAATAATACAGATCTTATCTGTACCAGATTGGTAATTAGCTAAATTAAAATATTATCTTGCTGGTATATTTTTCTATTTAGGAGCAGATCCAGCAGTAGGACTTAGATAGCTGTAAATTATTTACTTCAACGCTTGTCAGATATGTGGTCTCTGAAGTGGAATCCAAAAACTTGTTATGCACTGAACAAGTCCAGTACTTAATAAGTTTAAATTGCCTCAGAAGAATAATTCATAGAGCTGAATATTAGAAAGCTATAATGGAGAAGCTAAACAGACTTTGAAAAAAGAAAGGGACAGCTCTGAGTTCAAGATTTCCTCTCCCAGGAAAATCTTGTTACTTAAAACCAGTAACTTTAAATGAAAAGAAATAAAACATTCTAGGAAATAGGGACTTGAGTTACCTAGGCGTCCTAGCAGCTAAACTAAAGAGTCATATTCCCCCATAGATGCTCTACTTCTAGAGCCAGATCTTGGGAATCAGATACACATGCAAATTAATAGAGCTCATTAAGTTACCTTCTATCAGCTGAACCATGGTAACCAGCCTGGGGTACTCTTCTCCTGTGGCAATGAGAGATAAACATTCAGTAACCCACACCTGGTTTCTATACTTAATGTGACTTAGCTGCTTGCTTTTCAGGCCACAACGGTCCAAGGCACACATGGTGTACACTATTTTTCACTGGTGCTCCTGTTAAAAAAACCCCAAACCAACAAACATAAAAAAACAAAACCAAAGACACTAAGTTTAGGTACTTCCATGGTTAAAGAGGGGTTCCTATTAGTATTTAAATTTTGAACTCAAGTATTTTAAATATCAAGGTACTTTTTAGGAACCCTTGAGCCTTACTGGAGTTTAGCGAGAGTTCACAAGGACGTGAAAGGGAGGTTAGCGGGACCTGAACGTCTGGGAGGCGGAACTCGACACCGCCCCAACTCAGGGCATGGAGGCAGTGGCAAAGCTGCCTTTTCCCGGGGCACGTTCCCCGCGCTCCCAGGGCCAGGACATGCCCCGCGACAAAGTCTCCCGCGCCACTCCATGCAGGGCCGCGGCAAGTTGGCAGACAAAGAATGGGACGCGCCGGTGTCCGTCATGCCGGGGCGCTGCTGTCCCCCGGGGGCGGCGGTGACCGCGGGGCTCCCGCCCCGCCAGCTGCCCCGCCAGGCTGCGGGGACGCGGCCGGAGCGCCCGTCCCCCGCGGGGCGTTGTCTCCTGCTCCCACGCCGGCCGAGCCCGCGGGTGAAGCTCGATGGAAGCAGGCGGGCCCCTTTCGCAGCCTTTCCCCCGCTCCTGCCCGCCGTCCTGCCCTACGCGCTGCCCCGCCGGACGCTTCCGTGCCGGATCCGCGGCAGGGGCCTGCCCGGCCCGGCCCGGCGGGCAGCGCGGCCAGGGTTAACCCTGTGGAATGCGGCGGGAGGAATGTGCATGCAGATGAGATGGATGCTAATCTCATGCTAATGAGCGGCGGCCACGGCCGCCCGGGGCTCAGCCGGGCTCCCCGCGCCCAGACGGCAGCTGGGCTCCGCCGGCAGCCCTGACCCGCCGCCGCGGCGCGGGCGAGGCGGCAGCCCGGGCATGGTGGACTGAGACCCGGCCGCGGCACAGGGCTTCCCTGGGCTCCCTCGAGCCCCCGCTCCCGGCCCCTTCCCTGGCCCCGGTCGGGGCTTTTCCCGCTTCCCGTCTTTCTTTCTGTCCCTATGGAGCAGCTACCCCCGCCGCCCGACCATGCCTAGGAAAGCGGGGAATGGGCAGCTTCCCTTACCCGATGGCTGGGAGGAGGCGAGGGATTACGACGGCAAAGTCTTCTACATCGATCACAACACCAAGCAGACCAGCTGGATCGACCCCCGGGACAGGTGGTGCGCGGGCAGGGAGGCGGCGAGGCCCGGGTGGGGGGTGGGCTCGGAGCGGTCCCGCCGGGGCAGCCCGGGCGCGGAGGGGGTCCCCTCTCGGGACGGGGAGCTGGGGGGCAGGAGGAGCCCTTACTTGCAGCCGGACACACCGTGCCCTCCTTCCTACCAGCACGGGTACAGCCTAGTTTCTAAGCCCGTGGCGTGAGTTGGTGTTGGGGCGGGGAGGGAGGGAGAAGCCTCTAGAGTTCCTCCCGGAGCGGCCGGGGGTCGCTGGCATTTGGGAGTTCCCGACAGGTACCAAAGTTTGCGAGTCCCTCCCAAACCGGAGGCGCTGGCTCCTCGCCCTCCCTCTCCCCCAGACGCTACGGAGCGGGGCCGTCTCCCCCCTCCTGGCTGGCGCAGCATCCCGGGCGCCGGGCCCTCCCGTGTGCCCCCGCTCCCCCGGCCCGCCCGCAGCGGTGTGCGGGGCTGCCGGGGACGGAGCCGGGGCTGCCGGAGGCCTCGTGTGCTCGCTAGGCCTCAGCAAGCCCAAATCCGCTCAGCCGCTGCCGGCCGGAGCCCGCTGTGTTTGCCACCCCTCCCGGAGCTGAGCTCTGTAAAACTCCTGTGGAAGTGTTCAGCGAGTGAAGTTCCCTGCGTGAAGGCTGCTGGCCCCGGAGTCCCCGGGGCAGGGCTGCTGGCCGGACAGGGATGCTGGCTCTGTGGGTCGGCTTTAATGACTGTTTGTAATAGCTGGATCACAGGCGCACAACATACCTATTGCAAAAAGTATGTTTTGTCCGAAGTGGTGCTGAAAAGTAATTAAACCCCAAGACTTTGTGCATACTATGAAATACGATGTTGCAATTGAAAACGGCGCAGTTTTATTACTAAAAAAAGCTTTTAAAAGACATTATAAATTTATTAAACAAGCAGCACTGAATTATAAATGAAGGCTTTGGGTTATATTTCTCAGGTGAACTTAGAAAAGGTAGTGGTGGTGAAGCTTGCTGGCTGCAAGTTGCATAGGGAAGTTTTGATGAGCATCATGTGCTGTGTAAGGCCTACTGCTTGCTATAACAGCACATTCCAGTAGTGGCAAACTTCATGCTTAAATTCCTCTGTACTTCATAACATGTTAATTACCTTGTAAATAATAGTGAGGTGGTAAGGTTATTTATTACACCTGGCATTCCTGAGTGATTTTTTTTTTAAATGCAGGTAGTATAAAGCTAATGGCTCTACTGTCTCTAGAAATAGTGGACATGAAGTTTTACTTAGTTTTAGACCTTAAATGTGTGTTTTCAAAGCAGAATAGAATATAGTATGATTGAGGTAAAGCAAAATGTGGTCTCGATTGTACTTGTTGTAATACTGCCTCAGTGAGTATACTAATTTAATTTTTTAATACATTCTGCAGTTCAAGAAAAGTTCAAGAGTATTCATACACATATGGTAAATTTTTGAGTCTTCACTCTTATTAACAGAATAGACTGTGACGTATGTAACTGTTGTGTGTTTTCCACCCTATAGGGATAGGATAAATATTATTTCATTAAAATTGTACAGGTGAAAGAGAAACCAAGTCCTGAGACTTTACTTGCTTGGTTCTCATTACAGATTATAAAGACCTTTTTCAGAAGAGTAATGTTTGAAATAATTGTTAACCTGTGTCAGTCATGCAAAACAAACAAAAAGGGATTTTGCCCTAGGTACTTAAGAGAATCCATGCTTTAGTGTACATGGCTCAACTGTAAAGCTGAATTGCCTGCACAGGAGACTGACAAGCCCATTTGGTGTGCAACTTGCAGTATTTGTATTTACAATATCTCTATTTATAGTCTGTATTTATACTGGTGACCTGTTTTGGAAAAACTAATAAATTAATGAAAGTCTTGCTATGACTTTGCTTTAGATTCCATGTATTTAAAAAATATACATTTGGAAATCATACAGGGCATAATTTGGGCTTTCTGTCAGAAAAGTTGAGAAGTGATTTTCCGGGTTTGTCAATACAATAAAATCTGGGTTCATGCTGTTTCTAAAACTTTTATTAAATTGTAAAAAGAAGGTAATGGATTCTAAAGAATGACTGAAAACATGTTGCCTTGTCTGGTGATACTTTAGAACTTTTTTTTTTCCCCCACTATTTTCTCTCATAGACATCATAAAGTTTTCATGATGTACCTGTGGGATATTGTAGTACATAGGCTTCTAAATTGTTTCATTGGTAAAGCAAGTGAAAAATAAGTAAATTTTTACAGGCAGTATTCCTTCTGATGTTGTTACACTGCATTCCCTTGATGATTACATAGAAAAGGCATGCTTGATGTTCTAAAATAATTTTTATCTTCTTTGAGAGGATACAAATAGTGAAGACTGCTGCTGTGAGATGTTATCCATATGTTTGTAAATTGCCAGGTGTATTTGAGCACAGTTAGGAAGTTCTTTTTTACTGGTTTAAAAATATTCACATCTAGAAATAAGAGGACAGTTGAAAATGCCGTATTTGAAAGCTTCTTGGAAAACTGTGTTTGTGGTTGTTGGTTTTGTTAAATTTCTCATGTTCTGATAGTGTATGTATTTGTTACTCCTTAGATGTGCAGGTCTGTTAATACAATTATAGCCTTGTGTACAGCTGTGGAAAAAAAACTTATATCAGTTGCAAGCTTGGGACTCAGTTTTCAGTTTTGCCCACTTTATGTATCTGACTAATCCCACTGATAGAGAATCTCACAGTTTCAAGGGCAATGGTTACTTAGCTTGTGTTTTAGGCGTGTTCTGGACACTCAGGGGTTTTTGATGTTTTGCACTGTTCAACAGTGCTTTTTCTGTCCAAACACTTACTGTTCTGTGCTGATTTGTTTTGAAGGCTGGTGGCCCAAAAGAGAGGGGACTTTGGGATATATAGTGAGAAAGAGAAACATAAAGGCAAGAATGTGGGAGTTGTAATAACCTTTTCATTCACTAAATATATAGATGTGATTTCTTTGTTTATGACTCCCTCAAGATACAGCAAACTGAGAACTTGCTGGTCATGACAGTTCTTCTGGAACTGACTGATTGTAAGAAGAGAAATTGCCCAAAGTATCAATTGTATTCTGCTACTACTTGATTAAAATATTGAAAGACAATTATGGACTGAAGAGGGTGAAAGCAGATGGAAAGGGGAGAAAGGGTTAGAGGAATGCATACTTTTTTTTGAAGTTCCCTTGAAACTCTTTCAAGTTCTTCGGATACTGATTAAGGTATTGCTTTGGAGGTTTTTTTTTCTGATAATTAATAGGGGTTTGGGATGGAAATAGGAGTTTGAAAGGAAAATTTTTCTTTTTTTTCTGTTTTAAGTAGGCCTCATGTTTCTTATATTCCTTAGTGGAACCAACAGAGTAATGCACCAAGGAGGAGTGAAATGGGAGCTAGGAATCTCAGTAACCTGGATTTTTCAGCAGCTGGATGATGACTGGTTTTCTTACCATGAATTCTTACCAGGACTTCTCATGTCTTGGTTTCTACATAATAAATAGTCCAATGCACAGTGCTGATCACCATTGACTCAAAACAGACAATTTTTTTTTTTTTGCTTGCCTAAAATGCATTCTACATCACAAATTCTGAAGCTGTGAGTGATCTTCATTTAAATCTTTATCTGCACTCTTGTCCCACTCCCAGCAGTGGTAAGGAAGGAGATACTGTGCAAACTAAACTATCCTTTCTGTTCTCACTTCACTTTCCTCTGATGAGTAAAATTTTTTAAAATACATTTCTACATTTGAAATAGTTCATTGAATACTTCTGCTAAAATGTTTTGAGAGTACTTGCTAACTATAACTAAGAAGGTGCTTGAGAAGCATTGGATGTGCAGAAACAAGAGAACTTTATGAGTTAGATTGTGAAAGTTTCCTCTGTGAACAGGGAATGCAGTTTCCATTGCTGATTTCATCGTTCAGGGAGGTGAAAACGCTACAATTTTTAGGATGAGATCCTGTAACTTGTGCTAGATTTGTCTGTATTGGGAAATTTACTAGGTTTCGGCAATCAGATGTTGCTTGCCCTTTTTCCTTAGAAAAGAAGGGCAGTTTATTCCTTACCTTCTCACTGGAACTTGCTTTCTCTTGTCCTGTGAACAGCAGAGACTGTGAGGACTGAAGATACGGAAGTTGAAGTTATTTGAGTGGGGCGACTTTTGTCCTCTCTCTTTCTTGGATACTAGCTCAGGGGTGCATGGTAAAAGACAGCAGAAATTGGAGTCATATAAGACTCATTAAAGGGCTCATTAAAGGTAGCAAAAAAGAGGCAGGCAGAAATGTAATAACATGGTGAGAAGCATTATCAGAGACTCAAAAATACATTTGGATCGATTATTTCTTGCATGTAAGAAAGCTGTGCTGTGACAAATGAGTAAAATAATAAGTGTTAGTTATTACAGTCTGAAATGGACTGATCTTAATTCTGTTTTAAGTGCTGACCTCAACATTGATGATTTAAGGTACCACTATAGCAACTACTTGATAAGGCCTTTCTTTAGGCTGCTGCTTGCTAAGAATGAATTTAATGGCAAACCATCACTGGTTTCTCACATAATTTCTGATTCCCTTTCTATCTTCCCTTTCCTTGTTTGCTAGTAACTGAGGAGGGAGTGAGGGGTTTATATTTTTGATGATGTGGAGCTGCTAAATGTTTGTTTCGACATTATGACATTTGAGCTTTGCTAAGCAATGGTCAACTTCCTCTTTTGAAAAATCAGTAGAGAATCCTTTGATATCACTCCAAGGTGTGGAGCTTGCAATAATCCTGTAGTGAGATAGGGCAACAATTTTTTCTCCCAAATATCTTTTTCTTCCCTGTTTCATCCTGTAGTATCATTTGCTGGTTTTTATCCCAATTCCACATAATTTATTCCTGCCTCCTTCTCTGCTCAGGAATGTGCATGCTCCCTGTAAAGCTGTCTAGTATCTCATTCTGATTTCAGTGACAGGTTGAGGACTGCTTTTACTTAATCTATATTTATTCAAAATAAAACCCAGGATGCAAGTACTGAACATGCAATGAGAGACTAGCTGTGTCTGGAGTTCTGACATCTTCATTTGTTTATCCAGTGTAAGGTAGAATTCTAATATTGTGGTGCTACTATAGCTGTGATAGCATCAGGCAGTGTTAAAATACAAATTGATAGTGTATGTGGGGTTTTTTACCAGTCTGTCAATTCTTACGGGCTATGTGTTATTGATTTTAGCATTAGTGGAAATGGCTGTGGTAACTCTGAGATAATGCTTTTATTCTTTATTTCTCTGGAAGTGATAGAGCTGCACTTTGTCTTTCATCTCAGAGCATGTGAAGTTGACAAGTCAGGAAATGCTGCAGAGTATTTGCTTATGTGTGCAAAGTATGTACTGCTGGTCAGAGCCAAGAACTGTGACCTGGTATGTGAAGTGGGACAAGTGGTAAAGGCTGTGGTTTATCCAGTGGTTTTATGTGGTTTTATGTCTGTGGTACTTGCCTACCAGAGCTATTTGATTAAAACCTATCTTGACTTATAATGTTACAATTGTTGTCATGCACAACATAAGACTTAATGAGAAGTTGTACATGTAAAGGAAAATAGCAAGAGTCAATATATAGATCAAATATGAAAAGTTATAAATAACTTTAGAGATCTGTACAGATTGCATTAAGAGTTGGGGGTTTTTTTTCCAGTTAAATAACCAGTCTTCAATAGTTTGGTTAAAATTCTGTACTTTGAAAATGATACTAAGGTTATTCTAATGAGATAAGAGAAATTCTCTACCTCCACTTACTAATGTTGGTAACACCAAGAGATAAGTTGAATTTTGTGAAATGGGTTTTATTTTGGTTTCTTGCTACCTTTTTCTTTTTAGCCTGAAAAAGTGTTATAGATATTTGTGATGTAACAATTTATACATCACACAGATGACTGAAAACTGGACTATTACTCCCGGAAGTAATGAAAAAGATTGAAAATGGACAAACATATTTACATACAGTATTATTTCCATGGTGACACATTTTCAGAAAGGCATGAATAGAAATGATGCTCAGATTCCACAACTGTTACGCTGTGGTGTTTAAGTTCTTATGAATTTAAGCTACCTGGAAGGGAAGTAGAAAAGTATTTCAGGAGGATAATGCAGCCTGCTGAGTCCAGACTGGCATGGTTCTGCTTACATGTCCTCCTTCCACCACCAAAACTGGCCCCAGGAGGTGATTTGGCTAAAATGAACCCCCTTGTTTTTAGGGTTGTTTTCCAGCAGAATCAGCTTGTTGTGTCGCTGACTGGTGTGAGCCAGGAGGCAAGTCCAGAGCAGGGAGCCAAAGGGGAGAATGGTGCTGTAGAAATCAAGATGCAGATCAATCCTAGTTGCCATGGAACTATTGTCTTAGGTGTCCATTTCTTTTGTTGAGTGTCTCCATTGTTTTCTTGTACATGTCTTTGTGTTCTTCTTTGCTGGGTGAGCCAGTAGTAAAACTGTCACAGATGTCCTGATCCTAAATATGCTTTCTGTCACCAAGAAACCTTTATGATGTTGCAGAGTTTTTTACTGACCTTTTAAATGTTTGTTGCTGTGAAGTTTGTGTTGAAGAGGAATTTTGTCATTGCATGCTTGCAGAATTAGGAGCTGTTTTTTGGGAATGTGCTGCTGTTGACAATATGCTTATGAATAGCTAATTGCTGCTTATGAAAGTAGATAAGAAATTCTTCAGCTTTGATGCATTTTGTTTGTAATTATTCATAAAATATATTTTATGGTCTGGTGCAAAGTGTCTCACCAGAATGATAGTGTAATTCAAGATTTTTAATGTCTTACTGTGTGAAGCAAACTGGAGCCCTTTGTTTTCATGCATTTGAGGCCATCATCTGTATGGACAGAGTGACTTGTTTGGAAGGAGCACCTTGTGGCTGAAAAGGGGAGTTATACAGTAGTTACAGTTTTCCTTTTGTGTTTCTTGAGTAATTTGAAGGGATTTGCATTGTGAGTGTAGGGTTTGGTCTTTTTAAATAACACATATTGGGTATTGATGAATACTATTGCTCTTCCCAGTGACTTTTTCTGTGCAAAACCATTAATGATGGTGAAGTTCCTACCTGATGAAGTCAGTCTCCAATTCTTATTTTTAAAAGAGCTTCCTGGGGGAGAGATTCCTTTCCCCCCTTGTTTAAGTGTACTTTTTAAAAGCTAATTGGCTTTTGTATATTTTTGTTGGTTAGGACTTGTGGGCTAGAGGCAGTCTGTCAGTTTATTCTGTCAACTGAAACAATCATTTGCATCTTAAAGAACAAGATCAGATGCTGTCCTTTGAACTTGGATACTGTTTGTACTTGAAGAAAGGCAACTTTATCTCATCAACTCTGAATGCATATTGTATTCAAAGTAATTGTGTGGGTATGTAAAGGCATGTTATCTTGGGACAGCAAACTCAAACTTCTGTATACTATTGCTGTGTGGAATACAATATTTCAAGTTGGACCTGCTTCAATATGTCTGCGCAATTTTTCTCAATTCATGAAATAAAACTTCGGTCTTTAATTGAAAAACAAAAAGAACAACCTACTGGAATATTGGTCTATCTGGTAATCGTGCTTTCAGTGTCTAGAAATACCAGTTTTTTTTACTTTTGGTATAGCAGGAAAGATCTAGAAGAATCTGTATTTTAACTAAACTGTGTGAGGACACTCTTTTTAGAAAGAGCAACCTTCTCCTTTTGTTAATGAAGGAATAGTACTTTACGCACCTATTGTTTCTTTTTAAAGTACTTTCAAGTGCTAAACTGTAGTCTTGTCCAGATAAGCTTATTTTAAGGCTTACAGGTCTGACCGGTGAAGAATTCTTACTCTGATTCAATGGCTGGCCCTTTGCTCATAAGAGCTTACCTCCCTCATGGAGCTGGGAATGTGCCTGGGAATGGGGCTGTTTTTAATCATTTGGCAGATGAATTTCTGATAGTCTGCAAATCGTGTACAAGCACATCATGCCACATGGCAGAAAATATGCCCAGTGCATGATGAATGTCGCCTGCCTTTTTGCTAAGTGGCAGGCATATGTCTTAGTAGCGTCTTGTCAAGATGGTTTGACCAAAGCACAGGTGTCCCTGTCGTATGGCTGCAGTGTTTTCATTGGGATCACGCTGTGGAGGAACAATTCTGGTCTCTTCTGCCTGTCACTCTCTAGGACACTTCTAGGCAGGATATTTGCTATGTTATTCTCTCAATGCTTCCAGAAGAGGAGGTATGACCCACTTTGGCTAAAAAAGTGGGCATTTTAACATTACTCACTGTCTGTGATGGCCTGCAGAAAATTGTCAGGGAAAGACATTTATTCTTGATATGGAAACAATGAGGTGTTTTTTTTTCCTTTGTCTAGTACTGTCAATGGTTAAACTGCAACATAGCCTAGAAATGTCTGTCTCATGAGAGGCCATGATGATCTAAATACTCTTATTCAAAGCCTAGTCCTTTTATTCTTAATGCACATTTTCTTGATCATGTGAAACATGTCTATGCAGACTTACAACTTTTTACCTTTTCACCAATGTTAACGAAATGTTTCTGTGAAAACTCTTAATTCCTCTCCTGTGTAAAATTTGTTGGTTAAAAACCAATTTGCATCAGGGACAGGGATGTGATTCAGATTTATGTGGTAGACTTTTGAAATGCAGTTATTAGCTAGTTAACTGTATTGTTAACTGCTGTTATTTAGCAAGTGATTAGTGTCATCCTGTGGTTTGATTCATGTTCATGAGCCATTCTGACTGTAGCCTAACTCTTGCAGAGCCTGACCAAGGGATTGGTGGTTTTGGATTCTGTTCCACAAAGTATGCAGCAGAGACCTGTTATCAATGGAGAAAGGTTTATAGTGCAGTAAGGCTGAAACAGCTGGGAGATGAACTAGAGAGGGACTATTTGGATATTCTTCTTAGTTTTGGGAAGGCAATGGGAAAAGTAGGACATGTAGTGCATCTAATGGACTTTGCTTCTGTGAAATAGTCTGTGGCCACTACTGCTTATGAAGCTTCTTTGACTTGGATTTGGTCTTTGGTGGGTTCATAAGAGATGTGTGTGATACAAAGATTCCTTGTAAGTGACATTTTTGTGTCATAGATTATCCATCACTCAAGTGTATTTCTGTTGTCATATGTGTGTCATTACTTGGGATATGATTTAAATTTTAAGACATTTTGTCTGTCCTGGGTTGCACTGGGTTGCAAGCTGAATACCTAGGTTGAGGTATCTCTGTATGAATAGTTTCTAGGTAGAGCATGAAATAATGTACTTTTATTTTTAAATTATTTTTGAAGAGAGATGGCAAACCTCCTAGGAGGAACTCAGGAGACTTCAGAAGTGTAGGAGCTCATATTTCATATAAGAAGCGTTTTCTCAGTAGAAATGTCTTAACACATTACTTGTGTTCTTAATTTATTGTTCAAACTGTAACAGAAGTCACGGTCTGTTTAAGGCCTCTATGAGACTTAATTATGCTTTTGTGTACTCTTGGGAATGTACTCCTGTGTGTACTTAAGCCCACTGTCCATCCAAATCTGATCCCCCTATTCCCAAGACCTATACAATGTATAATCAGTGTAGTCACATGTTACAGAAAAGGAAAATCAAGTCTTTTTCAGTTCATTCTGTTACTGTTTTCTTAATGTGTCCTCATCTTGTACAGTAATTTGTGATAAATTCTAAATCATTGCAAGTGTTGCAAATGTTATTTGTGACTATTTTTTCTGAGGTTTATTTTAGTTACATTCCCAGTAACGGAAAATTTTATTGTGCGCAGGATGTGACCCAAATGGTATTTTGCGTCTTTTGTTGCTTGAGACATTTAGTGTGAAGTGCAAAGACTAGCACATAGCCCCCCTTTTTAGTTTGGATGGAATTCTACAGTGGAAATGAGTTCTAGTTTGGAGTGCTATGGACTTCTCTCAGAAGGATTTTCAGAACAAGTTATGGTATGAGTTTAAGGCTCAAAACTATTTAGTATTAAATTCCAGAATGAATGGCGACAATCTGACCAAACTGGCATTGGAATGACCATAGGGTTGGAGTAAGATTGAGAAAACAGGATAGTCCTCACATGATGTGTTCTCTGAGGCTCTGACTTGAATTTCACCAATTTTATGCTTTTTAAGTAAGTTACAGTGTTCCCTTTAATTTATGGATGAATTAATTAATTGGTTTGGAATGTAGACATGTGGAGAAACTGCAGAAATCAGTGTCTTTTCTGTGGTTTCATGTCTTAATGTTGCTGGTCAGTAGGAGTTTTGTCAAAGATTTTCATATTTCCCATGTTCTTTTGCAGTTTGCAGCTGTGTTTTATGCAGAAGTGACAGGCTGAGGTGGTGCTTTAGTGGGCTGCAGCATGAGGAAGCATAATTTGGAATGGAAGTATAAAATATTTAAAATATATTTGGCTTAAGCATTGAGAAGTAAATGGGGATACATAAGAGAATGTAATTCAAGGCAGCAATCTGACAAGGAATAAAGACCTCCTTCTGTCACGTTGCGAGTACTGCCATGTTTGAAATGAACTGCTAATACACTTACAGTCATTCTAGTGAGTAGTAGAATACTATGGGTGTGAATAATCGTCTAAAGCCCTTACAGGACATTCCTGAAATAGTGTTTAAATTACTGGAGATATTATGGGATGCAGGAAAGTATACAAATACCATATGCCTTTTAGTCAGGCTAGCCTGGTCAGTGGTTTACTACTGCAGCAAGTAAGGCTTAATATGCAAGATTACTTAGTACACAGTAAGCAGATGCTATGTTCAAGTTTCTGAACTCTGCATATTCTTTTCTGGTCCTCTGGGGTGGTGGGTTTTTTTCTGGTTTTTTTTTTTTGGTCTCTGTTATTTATAATGCCTAGGCTCTCATTTTATATCTACTCTTGGAGAGAAAGAGAACTGAAGTTAGAGGTGTGCTAAGGGGTTGTTGGTTAAGCAGCTGTTAGCTAAATTAATGATGCTCTCGTCTAGAAGATGAATGAATTGCTGATAGCAAAAGAAATTATTATGGTGTTATGGATTTTGGATTTTGGTTCTTGCTTTTCTTGTTTGCTTATGTGGTTGTTCTGGCTCACTTGCTAGCATGACTTACAATGATGTAAAATGAGCCACAGGCTTCTGTGCTGTAGCAGGTTGCTGATTTGCATTCAGGACCTGGCTGGCCTGTTGGCTCATACATGAAAGACATCAAAACTTTATTTTTCCAGGCAAGACTTTGGCAAGAAAATGAGCTTGGAGGACAAATCTAGGACAGTTAGGGATTTTGAATGCAAAACCCTTAGGTTTGATACTTCATGTATTTTTTTTTCAGCCAGTTTTTGCTGAAAAATTGTAATGTCTCTTCCTTCTGGTCAAAGTTGTGTTCCCTAATGTGGCTAGTGTTTTGAAGAATGTATAAAGATATTTTAAAAAAGAAACAGCAACAACAACAAAACAAACTCAAACAAATGCCCCAAAGTAATGTTTCCATAATCAACATTTATGATTAATCATTTAATCAATTCAATTATTTTTCATTTTATTATTCTGAATTTGGCTGGTGTCCTAGTTAGTTAAACAGCTTCATCCAACTTTCTGAAGGTCTTGAAACACTTTTACTGCAGGTGTCTGATGTTGAGGGACGACAGGATTTAAAGAATCATTCTTGTGGCAGAACTTATTGAGGTAGTAGGTCATTGCTTGTTGAGGTAATAGGTTTCTAACAGATCTTTTGAGAATTAACTCTCATAAATAGCTATTTCGTAATACTGTATTTGAGGTTTTTTTTAAATGGCCAGTATTAGAACTTTGTCTGAATGCCCTCTTTTTACTTAGATGTGATAAGTACCCAATCTGTTTAAGACTCGCAGAAATGTTGAAAGCTGATGTTGTCATGAACACAGTAACAATCAGATACCATGAAAGGTTTCATGTGTCCTTGATGATGGTGATGTCCTGATGGGTATTTTGACTAAATAATAACTTACTACTTAAATTTAAACATGAGATGATTGGATACCTGTAAAAAATTTTGAAGGACGAGAAGTTTAAAGGATCCTGACTTAAAAATTGGTTGCATCTAAACAGAAGTATGAGCACATACCTTGGAAATGTAGTCCCGTGGTCACCTGAGCTGTAGTCCTGACCATAACAGGTCATAGGTCTCTTTTGGACCAGCTGATCCAGAAGTCAGCATTGAGAGATGGGAGCAGTACTTAAGCAAGTTTCACTTCAGTATAGTGTTTAGCAGCCCTGGAGGTTGGAAGCACTCTGAAACCACACTTCCAGTTGAGATGTACCCAAAGAGCATTACCTCTCTATTTCTCCTTGGAATGTCTCCTTTGGCTGTGAATCGGCCTGACATCACTTGATGGTGAAGGTAAAACGGAGTATTGGGATGGTAAAATCTTTCAAAGTGCCCATTCCTATGCTGTGTTATGTTTTGTCTTTTCAAGAATGTCTACACTGAAGTCACAGAATTCTGAGCAAACCAAGGAGCATAAAAAGGCTTCCTGCTGCTATGTACAAACTCATCAAGGTCCAAATGAGGCAATTTAGGGACAAATTTTTTACCCCTAATGTTAAGACCTTTGGATCTGCTGTAGACATATTCTAAGAATATATGGGGTAACAGAAATCAGATAGTAAGTTGGAAAACAGGAGAGTGAGCAGAGAGTCTATATGACAAATAACAGGTTTTGGTTTTAATTATTTTTTTAAAATCAAAACAAGTAAACACACAGTTTTACAAAATCCATGTTTACTGTTCTATTTCCAAGACACACATTAGTGCGTCACTGTATTTCAGTTCTACCTGTTTGCTGGAGATATATTTGATTTTCATGTGAAAACATTTATACGTTTCTTTCACAGAATAAAATGGTTCATGTTATAATATGATTGGGGCAGTATTTGGCTGACACTTGTCATTTTGGGTGACAGATGAATTTATGAAAGAATTCAGACTAGCAGACTCTGAAGTTTTGATTTTTTGAATAAAATTTTGTGCTAATAAAGGCTAAAGGTATTTCCCTTTCCATGTTTTGCTTCTGTTTGACGCCTCCTTCAGTCATACTAGAGATCTGTTTGTGCAAATTTGTTGTGAATCAGAATAGAAGGGTTTAAAAGCAGCAAGAACAAAGGTGAAAAAAAATCCCATTAAGGATCACACAAGCACAACAAAAGCTTATAATACTTCTGTGTCAGTGAAAAGTCAGTTTACCTTTTTTTATAAAAGTTATTATTGTTTTGAAAAGATAATCATCTTGACACAATCCCTGCATGTTGTGGAGACTAAGGATAAATTAGGTATAGAGTGTGTACACCACATGAGAACTGCCTTTGGTCCTCCATACAAATGTTACAGGAACAGCAGGCAACTGATGCAATTTTTTAAAATTTTTTTTTCCCAAATGCAGTTTTAACATGGAAATGGAACTAATGCTGTTCATTATATTGAAACTGATGAGCCAATGTATAATCTGCATCCCAGAAGAACTTTAAAAATATTTTCAAATGGAATTGAAATAATAAACTGCATCAGAAAAAAAATTGTCAGTGTAGCATGGGATTTGTGGGCAAACACTACAATTGCCCTGAATGGTTGTGGACATGACTCAGAGCACCCTGGTCTGATTTCAGAATTGCCCTGCATTGGGCAGTGTGTTGGCCCAGACAACCTCCAGATGTTCCCTCCCTTCATTTTTTACCAGGCATATGTGGGTAAATGTGGCTTTATCAGTGTTAGATCATCAAATTACTCAACATCATGTTTTGGAAAAAGATACTAGTTTTGACAAGGTGAAGTGTTGATGTAATCTGTTTAAATGCAAGCAAAGTACTTATTACCCTACCCAACATGAAGTCTTTAATCCCAAATATCTGTGCCTTTAAATCACAGATGAGATGATCAAGTAGCTGTGAGACAAGGAGACTAAAATGTGCTGTATTGGAATGGGAATTATGAGGGTTGTTGGAGGTTTTGAGTGCTGTTTAGCAGCGTAATGAGAGTAACTCAACCACTGTTTGCTTCAGTAGTGTCTAAAAAGATTTAAAGCTTCAGTTTGCTGTAGTTATCAATTCTACAAGCAAAAATAAAGAAATTAGATTTCTTTGTCACTTTAAAAACCAACTCTGTTTTATATCAATATAGATCTCTAACACCTTGGAGTTACCATGTACTTATAGTAATTTGAATTTTGGAATTTGGTGAGGAAAATATATATTACACCTAATGACTGGTTTATTAAAGATACCTCTGTATGAGCTACATTATTTGCAGTATAATGTTAAAGTTGCTACTAAATGTACTAGAAACATCTTGTTACAATTTTTTTTTCTTGTTCCTTCAAATGTGACTTTGGAAGGGACAGCATTTTAAAGTTTGTTCCAGAAGGCACTTTGAGAGATGGATGATTGAAAACAACTCTCCTGAATGGCACCTTGCTGTACTTCATAGATCATAACAGCTTTTATTCACCACTGTGATTGTTTTTTAAATTACTACCTGTGGATGAATACTTGAAGGAATTGGCCTGCTGGCTACATATTTGGTTTGATTGAGGGCTATCTTGAAGTTGCCTTTAAATTACATGGGGTTCTTGATGATCCTAGCATTTTCTAATCTTTTTTGTACTACATGGTTTGTTTTGTTTCCTAAATTCTTGCAATTTTAGGAAGAATAGTAATTCTATCTTTAATTTATTTTTTGTTTTAAAAAAATGTGTCAAGTCAAGCTAAGATGTACAGAAATGCTTCTTTAGCAAATGATAGTTGCTGCTTATTTTGCATCATTCTTTCACTGGGAGTCATAAATTATGTAAAGAATAATTATTATACTAATAGCTGCTGATGGACTAGAAACTGTTTAATTTATAAGAGATACATTTGTCATAGGGATAGCTCCAAGTGACATCCATAACAGTGGTGTACAAAAGTAAAACTGCTTTAATAGTTTATTGATAATATCAATAAGGCAGTAGCATGCTATGTGAACATTTCATTGAACTGTCACTAATAAGCCAGGCAGAAGAAAAGGGAAAAAATGTATGTCTGAGGACAAACTGACAGTTGAAGTTGGTTAAAATATTTAAATAAACATATCTCTTTTTTTCAGAAATTACAGTGTTGGTAAGTCTGTATAAAACATTCCATTCTTCTGTTTTGATGAAAAATTTGTGTCAGAGGCACTTTTGGGAGTGTAAAAACTGGGAATATTTTATTGCTTGTTAGCCAGTGTAGTGGTCAGGAATGTGGAAAAGTGAGATTCCAGTCCCTTTCATGAGTCAGAATGGTTTGGTGCTATTGAAAAGCCATCTTCCCTGAATGAATGAGATGGAAGAGGTACCAGAACATCCCAGTTCTGTTTCCTGAGCTGCCATAACCCAAGGCTACAGGAAAATCCAGTTTTCAGTTTTGAAAATGGATCATTTTGAGAAACTCGAGGGGGTGAAAAGCAGACAAATAAACAAAAAGAAACGGTGCTGTAGAAATTCCTGTGGAATGTAGTCATTGTGCCCTAGATAGCATTGAGAGGTGTGCCTGTCACTAGAAACATTTAACCAATCAAGGACTGTCTGTGATCTCCGTAAATTCCTCTCAGATTTTTCATCAGCTGCAGTTCTCAGCTTCAGCTGCCACATCCTGAGTACCCTCTGTTCCTAGAATTTGATCTTTTCTCTTACATTCAGAAAATAGCTTGAGCAAATAAGCAGAAGATAGGAGTGTGATGAAAAGAGTGGGTTTTAGCCTGTTCAAAGATATCACTCCATCTGTATGAATGGTATGGAATAAATAAAAGGTAGGTAAGGGTGATGGAACATTTTTCAATGCTCTGAAATCCACAATACATTTTAGCTTGTTGGCAACTTAACAACACAGCTAGGATTGTTAGTGGCTGGCAGAAGGAGCATGATTTGCACTGGACGGTTCTTGTTAGTTGTGCTTTTTGGGCCACAATAGCAAAACAGAAGGAAACAAAGAAATAAAGGTCCGGGCTGGGGTGTTTAAGTCTTTGTGTTGACTTAATGGGGAGTTTGCAGGCTACAAACATCTCCCCTAACCTCAGATGAGGGATTTCCCTGACCCCTCTCTGCCTCATTCTGCACCCAGTGACTGCAAATCATGCTCTGCAAAAGATACTCTATCCCACTTTGCTCTTCTGACAGACAGACTTGGCAGCCTTTCTGCCTAGCCATGGGTGTCACGGGAGCAGCATGCCACATGAATCTTCTTGCCTGTGTCCCTGCTGTCCCTGCAGTTATCCATTCTGCAGCACGCTCTCGGTTCCAGCCCTTCATAAGTATTTGGGCCATTTATAAAATTCTTTATAGTTTAAGCATAGTAAATGTCAGAACAGTAAAGGCCCTTTAGACATCAATTAAGCTTCCTAGTCAGGTTTGTGAAAGGAAGAGATTTTGTCTTCCCAAAGCCCAGTGAAAGAATCAAAAAATGCCATAGCTCACTTTTTTAGCTGGCACTGTGGATTGCCATGCTCCATCAACCAGACTAATTCTTTGGCTACCAGTGAGGGTCACCAAGCACTGCTGCTTCCTTGTGTATCTCCCGGCAGCTGGCTTTAGGAGGACAACAGGAAGAATAATCCAGGCACGGAATAACAAGGAGATAACACTCCGTTTGTCGCTGTTGCACAAGACCATGCATTTCTTCTGCAGGTGCTTGTCCAAGAATATGGTGTCATTATCAGAAGTTACATGAGGTGGTGTTTGGGTTTGGGTGAGCTTTTTTTTTATTTATTAGGATTCTGAATAGAAGGTATCTGCCGGTGTGAGTGGGTTATTGAAGGCAGCAGTCACTCTGAGACAGAATGTGTATGCGTAGATGCAGAAATGCTAATAATTACTGAAATACTGTAATGTTAAAAAATGGTCAGTACTGTTTCTCCCCTGGTACCTGGAGACTGCTCTGGTACTATTTGGTAGAGGTCTCTAATTCTTGTTGCTGTTTATGTAAGTTTATGTAAACCAAACCAGAGACCTTGTTACAATCTGTTTATTGCAAGTACAGATGATAGAAGTACAATGACTTTAATACAGAGAAAATAGTATGGTGAAGTAGAGAAAATGTGATGGGCAAATCCTTTTTGTATCTTTGGCGTGAAGCAGTGAAGTCAGCACAAAAGACAGGAATTGGACCCTTTCACCTGGACTTCTAGTAAAGAGCAGAGTTTTCCCACTATTTCTTCAAGGGAAAAAACAAATGAAACACAGAAGTTGGTTGGAAGAGAATAAAATTACCATGTACTGAAAAAGTCGGTGAAGAGCTATGCAGATCACGTTTAAGAAGGAAAGCAAATGCTTTATTTTATTGCAAACCCTGCCTTGCTTCCTCTTTGTTTTTACTTACAAAAGTTCAGTTCTTCATATCATGGCTCAGAAAGAGGTGTTTGTCGTTGATGCATGATCAAAGCATGATTTGATCAACTTATAAGTGTGTTAAAAATATTTTGAACCAAAGAAAGGGGTTTTCCTTAAGCAAGCATGTCATGCTGATGATTAACTTCTACCTCTTGAAGGACTTGACAGAAGATCAGATCTCTCTTTTTATGGCTGATTTAAATCAATCCTTATTCTGTCCAGCAAAATTCCAAGCCCATTTTTTGAGAATCATACTTCCCCACCCCAGGTTGTATCTGCCAGATCAGGAAATTCCAGCTTCTTCTCTTAAATTTACTAGGGAATCCCTGGAGCCTAAAACTCAGAAAAAGGATTTTTGCTGGACTGTGAATAATCACAGTCCTCTCTTTCTTCCCTAACTTTTCCACATACTTTCTAAATTAGAACTTTAGCCATGCTGAGTGCCTGCAGATAAGCTAAAAAAGAATTGCATGGACTGTCACTAGCTTGGAAATCTGTCCTCTTGTTAGCTAAACTCCATGCTTGGACACATTCTGACTGAATGTTAATTCTCCTTGTTTGTTTTCTTTACATAGCATATTGAAATGCATTGAAATGCACACAGACACCTAATGATATTTTCAACAGATTAGAAGTTTGACTCCTATTTAATTATAGTGTGCCTATTTTTAAACTTCCCAGTACTTCTGGAAATTATTTTACATGACTGATGTCTATAGGATGAGAGTCAGAAGCCTAGCTTCCAAGTAGATACATTTTATTTTAAAAGCTTGAATGATACATGAAGTAATTTCCTAAAGGAACCTAAGGATATTATGTAGAATTGCAGGAAAAATAGTAGCATTAATATTTATGTTAAAGATTTTTCACAAAAGCAACTGATGTAGATTGATTTATGAGAGATAGTAAGAGCCTTCCATTGAGAAATTGAAAGACAGTACATAAGTAATTGGATAGTACAGATTTGTTTCTGGACTATCTCTTAAGAGCAATCTTCTCTATTCAGTTTAAAAGAATAATAAATGGCAAATGGAGATGTAATGGTTATCTTGGCAAGGAGTGGCTGTATTTCCACTGTATGAGCTAATGCTGAGGTTTTTGCATTACTCAAACTGTATAAAAACTTTACATCTAACAAAATATTGGAAGTGATTTTTATGAAGTATTCATTTAAAAATACTGTGCCTAAGAAATTCTGGAAGTCTGTGAAATTGCAGCTTCCTAGTTCAGCTGAATTTATTGAAGCATTGCTTATATGCCAGCTTGCCTCTTACAGTACAAAAGATGTGTACAGTGTGGGAGATTACCATTAAATCAATTGTTTGTGCTTAGGGGCTGTTTTTCTATGAAAGTGCCTCTGCTCAGTGTTTGAGACAGCATTGTCGTTTTTTGTGTCATTACCAATTGTTTTTAAACTCTCTCTTTACAAGCACCTCATTAAGGAACTAGTTTGGACTAAAAAAAAAAGTCAAAATGGCTAATGTAAAGGCTCTCAGAGAAGGACAAAATATTTTTTCTATTTTGTTTTGACAAACCTGACGAAAGTCAGGTAATTAAAGTATTAATCACATACAAAGTTTTCTTCTAGCCTTGTCCAAGGCAAGGCTGCCTTTGACTTTGGTGTAGTTATTTCCTTGGCTTGTTCTGTGAAGTTTTGTATCCTTCTCAGGACTGGGCATTTAACTGGTGTACATTATTCTAATTTGAAATTCAAGTAGCCAGTAGACCAGGGTATTAGAATAAATAGAAATTTTCTTAATTGCTCAGACATTGGCATTTCATAATCCAATAGCTGCCAGTTAAGATTCATTGTTAGTCCAAAAAACCCTCAACCTACCAAAATCAGCCTCCTAACTTTCACCACATGAAAACTTTACAAAGCAACTAAGCATTTCTCCAATTTTGCTTGTTTAGTCCTATCTGTGTTGCTTTAATAGCTAAATCATAAGGAGGAGGAGGAGCTCATGTATGTTGCAGCATTGCCTGCGATCTCTATGAAGAACCAGGGTTTCAGTGTCTTTTAGGAGCTCTGTTTTTTCATGACCAATTCGTATCAATCTGTGTTGGACTGAATCTGAATTTGGACTGCGAATGGTTCCACCCTTTTTATTGTGTTGGCATTTTTACTGATAGTGAACTGGTTAAGCAGCTAAACTGGTTAAAAAAATAAAAAATTCAATTTTTCTTCCTAGATTTTTTCTTTGAACTGACTTACCGTGGAGTCATATAAGTGCTAGGGAGGAGGTATGAACACGTAGCATGGAGGAAAAGTAGAACTGTGACAGCCAGGTTAGGTTAAATTGTTATGGAACTGTATTATTTGGTATGGCATTAGGATGGGGCAAAAATTGTTTTTCTCTACTCAGGTTAAACAATGGTGAAGTTTTAAGCTCCAAGAAACAATGGCAAGGCAGGAGTGAGTACACATCTATTTATGCATGTGCATATGGTTTTGTGGTATGGCAATAGCAAAGACTTAAAAATTGTATGCAAAAAGCACAGTCAGCTGTGGGATGAGAGTGACTCTCGTGCAACTAGTCCATTTGGTTTGTCCCACCACATGCCTATTCTCATGGTGAATTATTTTTCATTATATTCAACCTAAACTTGTTTCAACTTATGTCTTTTTTCTCTCATCCTTCCACCATGTCAACACTTGCAAAGAGCCTGACAGTCATCTTAAAAACTTCCTGGTAGGTAGGGACAGGCTGCTGCTCTGCATTGCTCTGAAGCTTCTTCTTCTCCAGGCTGAACACTCCTCAGTCCCTCAGTTTCTTCAACTCAGCTTGGTGCTTGGGTGCTTCAGCTTACACCTGGACTTGCACCAGTTAGGTTTGTTGATGTTTTTCTTGCCATAGAAGATCAGAACTGGGTGCAGTAATTGAGATGCAGTCTAATGAGTGCAAAATAGAGGAGATAATCACTTTTCTTGATCTGCTGGCCTCACTCTTGCTGATAGGGTAGGCTGTTGGCCTTCTCTGCAGCCAGGGCAGTGGTTCACTGACAACTCACTGCCCACCAGGGCCCCAGAGCTGCTCCCCAGCTGGTCAGTCCCAGCCTTTATAGTTGTAAGAGGCATTTGCTTCCTGGATGCAGGACTTTGCATTTGTTGATGCTGAGTCTCTGCAGGTTCCTGTTGGGCCATTCCTGTAGCCTAAGTCCATCTGAATGATGTTCATGTCTTGACTGTGTTGATTTTTCCCACCCAGCATGGTGTCATATGCAACTCTGATACCTTTTCCAAATCATTTATTCAGATGTTAAACAGGACAGGTCTCTCCAATAGTCCACTTTTTACTGGCTTCCAGGTAGAATACAATTTGTTGATCACTAGTCTGAAGAAAGTCAAGCCTGATTTGCTGGCTGCTGTTGCAAAACTAGGACAGATAAAGAGAATTGGGACTGTGTTTTTAATCAAAAGTGAAGACTAGCTATGATTTCTTTCTTACAACTCAAGATGGAACTCAAACTTGTTAATTTCTTGACTAGGTTAGCTTTCCATGGTTAGTAAAACTCAATTTTGACCATATATTGATTGCCAGAAATGGGATTCATGCAAGTCTAAGAAATGTCAGCTTGAAGAAATGCTTCTAAAGAACTTTGCGACTATACTTCAACATAAGCAAAAAAAAATTAGGCAAAACTCTAGTTACTGAACATCTTCATAATAAATCACTAAATGGTTATTAAATAAGAATACACTAAAGGAACTTCGAGAATATTTTTGCTGTGATGCTGTGATGCTCACAATATTCTCTGTAATAAGACAGTTTTAAGAATACTTTCTAATAACGTCCAGTTTGAAGTATGTGCACAAGACCAAAGTAATTTTCTTCTTTTTCTTGGTTTTTTTCCTCCTGGGAAACATTCTTTTCACTTTCATCTTTGTATATTAACTCTTAGGATTTGTGCATTATGTGTTCGTCTCTGTTGCCAAAGAATAATGCTGCTATTTTAGTAGCTATCTTGATAAGTATCACCTGTTTTGGTTGGTTGACTTTTTAATCCTTAATGTAAAGCTCAGCAGATTCTATGTAGCCATAGTCCTTATTTTAAATTTATTTTAAGACAAGGTTCTGTGTCTGACACAGTTTCTGTCTTTTGGAATTCCAGTTTGCAGTTACAACAGCCTTGGGAAAGGAAAGACTGGCAGATTTAATTCATCCTTCTGCATGTGCTAGAAGACGAGTGAATTTGGATTAGGAACTCAAATAGGAAAATGGTTGTATCTGGCATATCATATTTACTATCACTGTGAATCTCTTCTTTATAATTTTTGTCAAATATGTTTTTGAAAGCAGTTATGAATTTGACCTCAACAAAGTGCAGTGGCAGTGAGGTCCAGCTATGATTGAGCATTGTGCAGAACTTCATTTTGAGCCTGCTCTTCTATACTTTCTGCATGTGTTTCTTGTATCATGAGAAACAGAGTAAGTGCTGCTTGTTCCTTTCATATGTTTGGCACTTCCACTCTGTAAGATGAATGCCATTAACCTGTTCAGTTATGTTACATTCTGTACCCTGATTGCCACTGCCCACTTTCCTCTATGTTGGTCTGTTGTTTTACTTTCAACA
Source organism: Vireo altiloquus (assembly GCA_013396875.1). NCBI lineage: Eukaryota > Metazoa > Chordata > Aves > Passeriformes > Vireonidae > Vireo > Vireo altiloquus. Next base: position 1,076,376 of record VZRF01003559.1, on the reverse strand, counting down.
TGTTGTCATGGTGCAGAAGTACAGGGGCTACCGGAGCTGAATGCAGTATTTAAAGGTAATCACACAACAGTTTTATGTAAATTGTATGGTGGTGTTTTCTGGTTTGTTTTATATTAGTTTTCTTGTAACTTGTAAGTAAGCTGTCTAGCAGAAGACTGCTTCAGTGGTGTTGGCAAAAATAATTGATGTCTCTTAGCCCAGTACAGTGCTTCAAAATCTCCTCACAGATTTTTGTAAAAAACCTTTAGGTTTTCTTTTTGGTAAAAAACTAAATGTTGAGTTTTAAGTGTTAGCTTAAGCAATTGAATTTGAAAGTGTGCAGAATATGTATATATATATATATATGCATTGTGGTATTCTCGTCTTCTTTCCCCTTCTCGTATATGCTTCCACCTTGGAAGACAGGACTTGTAAAACATGGCTGTTACCTACTCATAAGCATACTTTGAATATTGTTTTGATGTTTGTATGCTTTTTTGAAGAAATTGTAATTTACTCTGTGCTACTAGCAACCACAAATAGGGACAAGGTTTTAATATGTACTATAGTCTCTGAAGTAATTATTTAAACTGGTTTAGAATAATCTTTTTAAATCAGTGATGCAAACTCCTAATAAAGCTGAAGGGAGTGCATTTTCATGTTTGGGAAAGGTAGGTAGCTCTATTCAAGTCTGATAAGTAGAGCATTAGCTCATCTGGAAACTCCAGGTACCCTTTTACAGTGTCTCAGAGAATTCCAGCAATCTTTGCAAATTACGGCCTTGGAGGTGTTTCCCTTGCTCTAAACAACTTTGTGCTAGCCACACTTGGTAAAGAGGGATATGTGACAAGCGATTGGGTGTGGAGGAAAGGGTTATAAGGGTTCAGGGAAAGGGAACCAAAAAGGATAGCTGACCTGAAAGGAGTTTAGTCAGTTTGATGTGAGAAGCAGAAGCTGTTTGGGTTTTTTTTCCTTCCAATAGAAGGCCATGCTTTAATAAACTGTGTATGTGCTGTATTCCTGCTAGGATCTGCTAGAAAATTTGCTGCCTCCGTTACAGGTTTTGGGGTGATTTTTTTTCAAGCAGTTTCTGGGAGTGGGTGTGTGGGAAGGAAGTCACAGCAGAATTAGGCGTTTCCTGTTGGATAATTGTTACATATTTCCCATTCCTCAAACCTTGCTGCCACTGGGAATAAATTTGATCTAAAACCTGAAGTCAATTAATATTGTGATTTAAGAAATGTAAAAAGAGTAGAGATGCTGAAGGAACTCTGCATTGATTTTGTTTAATAGAACACTGGTTTCTGAGTATCTCAGAGTATACAAAGAAGGGCAGCTTAATAAAAGCCTTACAAACTGGAGTTATTCATATTAAAATTATTAGTGGGAGGGATTAAATGTAGGCCAGAACATATATCTAAAATCTTCTTATAATTGCAATTTTACATTGCTGTAATCTTACAGTACCCTGGCATTTCATTATCTTGCACTTTTAAGTTCAGCGTTAGGAGATCTGTGCGAAGCAAACATTTGCTGCAGCCCTTACTCGTTAGTTCAGTTTTGTGCAGTTTTACTAATATGTGTCAGCCCCTGACTTCCATTACTCTGCTCTCAAGAATGATTTTTCTAGAGTCTCTCATCTGTGAAAACAGCTGAGATTGAGGGATATTTTTGAACCATTTGCACCAAGGGTTGCAGACTTTATGATCTCTTACTGATATTAAGATACAAATGTATTGTCCTATTTCTCTTAAATATTATGCTGCGTGCAGTTTTATAAAATCAGTGCTTTGTTTGTTCATTTTTCATGTAAAGAATTGTTAAAACATTTTAACAGATTTCTCCTGTGGCATCTGGAAATAGTTTGCCAGTGACCAGAGATCGGCCAAGTGATTGTGTGCCATTTGAGCTCTGATCTAGCTCAGTCTTTTTGCAATAGGAGCTGCATTGTACTGCAAAACACAGAATGTTTAATGAAGTATGCATTGAAAATTGTTACAAGTGGTTGGATGGGAAGCTGGAGTCGAGACATGAAGAACTCAGTATTGAGAATAAAAGAGTGGGATGCTCTCTCCTGTTGGGTACAGTTTTAAGGTCTGTAACTGAATTACAGAGACATTGGGCACTTAACTCAAGTTCCCTCTTCCCTACTTCTGGCATGATTGGTATACTTGGCTGAAGTGCTTCGTGGCACTGAAGTCGAATGTTTGTGAGGTTATCTGAGATGTTTGGATGGATAGTACTTTTTGAAAGTGCTTATCACAGATTTAGGTTTCCTGCTATGGAAATTGGTAACACTCCTGCTGACTTTAGCGGAACAGAGTAAGGCAAGGAGAGTCTTTAAATATCCTCTCTATAAATCCAAAAGTCCCTTACAATGCAAGGGTTTGTTTGCAAGAGAATTAAGAGTTCACAGAACAAAATTTTCAAAATCATTTTCTATAGCTAATGAGGTGAGTAGTGGGATGATTTGGACTAGTGTGTGTATGAAATTACTGAAAGGAGGAAGGGGAAAAGTTAGAGATCGGGAAGATCTTTTAATGCTGATGTTAAATATGATAATTTTCTGGGTTTTGACTGTTTTTTCTTTGAATTACTTTTCTCTTTCTCATATTTAGTTATCACAATACAAAAGTGTCCTAAATTTAACCCTAACAATATGCCATAAAGTCTGCTTTTGATACTTTGTGCGTGACATCCAAGCTGATAAATCATCTAAATTAACAGAATAAATGTTTTAATCCTCTATCCTAAGTGTGTCTGTTTTGATTAATTCCTAATAAAGTATTCCAGTCTACAGACATTTTCTACCTGTAGTTTGTTGTATCATACTTCTATCAAACAGTAAGCTTTTGGGTACAGATGTTGCTCCTATTTCCATATGGAAATTACGACAGAGTTTGTGCCATTTTTGAATTTCACAAACCAATGCTTGACTGGATTTGTTGTGGTTTGTTTGGTTTTGGTTTGGCTTTTTTTTTCCTTTTCTTACCTTGAGTATTCCTAAGAGTACATCTTCCTACTGTAGAAGAATATCTGCTAGTAAATATATAAAATGAAGAGTGGAGTGGTACAAGATAGGTAAAGGAAAACATTTTGAAGTCAGTTTTGCACACAGAGATTGTAGGATCGGGAACACTTAAAATCACTGGAAAAATAGCATGGTGTTTATGGAATTAAATTAAAAGTAATAGCTAAGTTTCCTAACGGTGCTGTTAGTTGATGACAACGTTTTCCCTCTACCAACAGTGTACGGTCATGTATATATAAATAACCTACAGCAATGCTGCACATAATAGCCTTTTCATAATGTCACTGCATTTGAGCTTTCCGGGGGAAGGCGCAAAGGTCGTATCATTGGTTTATGGCTGTGGAATTATCCCTGTGCTAGGGTATGGTTATCAGACATTCTTCACATTCCAGGTGTCTAATATTATAGTGCTTACATGCCAGTGCAGGACCAACTGCTGTGTCAAAGAAAAACACTGGGGAAAACATTCTTGGTATTACCCATTTCCACTTCCCTGTGGCCCCCTTCCCCCCTAACCTTTCAAAATGTCATCTTTGCATTGAACTTGACAATGCTAAACAGATAAATGAATTGCAAATAGTGATTTGGTTTTGCCCTACAGAAACATATAGCTGCTATGCCGAGCTGGAAAATATTGGTTCTCCTTTCCACTTTTAGTACCTTAGATGATGAAATGATGTGGTAAAATGTATAGCTGTGTTCAGTGTGGGATTTTTTTCTTCACTGATGGCAATTGTTAAGTGGAAAGCCAAAACAGTTTATCATAATCAAAAGGAAAAAGAAACAAAAAACCAAGCCAGCAGGCAGTTTGACCTGGTCCTGCAACCAGTGGGTGTGGGTCCCTTCCTTCCCAAATGCATTCTTCCCCTTCTGGGTCTCAGCTATTCAGTTCATGTGCCTTTTCAAAGAAGCACCTGTGAGGGGACAGAGTGAGCTGACATTGAGCTAATGCCGCTGCCTTGTAGCTGGGAGGAGGCAGTTATGCTCGGCTTCCTTGCTGGTAGCACGTTTTTATGGCAGTCATTAACATGCACACAGCATTTCATGGTGAGCTGGGAATCAGCACACTCCCTCTGCACTCACCTCCCCCTGTCTGCTGCTTGCTGGACTGAAAGCTTAAGTTGTGTGTTCTCTGCTTCCTTCCTTTTGAGTGTGTGCGTGTGAGAAGGACATCAGTTGCCCATTTTGTGTGGTTTTTTTTCTGTGGAGGAAGCAGGCAAGATCTTTGGATGAACTTGAAGATTTTCATCCTTAGCTTTTCGATATTGCATAAAGCCTATGGAACTTGAGCTTTTGAGCATTGAGAACAAGTATTTTAAGATAAAGAAACAAAAAGGGTATTAATTTTTGTTGATGTATTGGAAGCACTTTATTTCTGATGTTTTTACATTACGCTTGCAAAGCTGCTAAACAAAGTAAGCAGGTGTCTTTTGGAAAACTGTGTGTGTGTTCTACCTTATAAGATTGTTAAAAAAGTTGTTCTAGTTTCATTTCCCTCCTGCTAACTAACCAATTACTGGTTGGTTTCTTGATTTTTAGTTTGGTTCACTACTTCTGCAGATTTTACTGGCCCCTCTAAGGCAAAAAATCACATCCCAAATAGAATCATAGAGTGGTCTGGATTGGAAGATCATCCAGTTTCCAACTCCCTTGCCATAGATTGTGACATCTTTGACTAGACCAGGTTGCTCAGATCTCCATTCAGTCTGGCCTTGAGCACTTGCAGGCATGAGGCATCCACTATTTCCCTAAGCAACATCACTACCCTGAGAGTAAAGAATTTTTTCCCTATTATCTAACCAAAACCTACTTTCTTTTACTTTGAGTATATATCCTTTATTTGTCTAAAGGGGTAGCATTCATTCTGTAGGAGTTTTGTTGTTCGGCTATTTTTGCTATCAGGTTTTACTGTTGAATATCAGTGCTGCTGTTAAAATAAGTGGACAGAAAAGCTTTGTAGTTGTATTTTTGTTTCAAAGAAGTTGTTGCTCTCTATGTACAATACAACTTTTGTAGTAAAAATTCATGGCTGTATTGGCTTAAACTGGTTATGTTTGCAATACATATTGGAAACGAAGAACTTCTGTCAAGATTCCTGGGTTTTCCTATGTTGTACAAGTTTAGTAAGTTATGTATAAATATAGTGAATTTAAGACTTTTTGTTGTAGTGCAGTTGCTGTAAGGTTTGTTGGTTTGTTTTCATTCTCATCCTGGTAGTTTAATGTTTAACTAAATCAAGAAGAGCTGGAAAACATTTGAGGAATGGAGTACACTTTGCTACTGTAGTTAGTGCTTGTCTCCAAACCCCATCATTGGTGAGGTGCCGACTTGTTATTTCTAAGCAGGACTTGCTGAATACGTTGAACAGTTCGTGCTGTGCTACAGCACAGGAGTCTCTGACTCGGTCTGCAGTAAGGCATCAATCAGAGCTGATGATGGGCTGATATTGCCACTTTGCATGGTCATAGTAGTGCAGCTGTCTCTCTGGAAGGCTGACTGGAAAACTGAGACACTGTTCAGCACACTGCCCTTTTCAGCAAAGCTTTTCAAAAATACCTTGAATACCTTGCCTAAGTTACAGAGAAGAAACCACATATCCAGGACTCTAAAAGGGATTTTAAAAATCCCAAACCCTGTGAGGACAGAAAAAGATTAGATTTTCATTTCTTCTTCATCCTTGTGTGCTTCCTGAACACAATACTTTGTTTACCTGGCTTGCTGGCTAGCTAGACAAGAGTCTTTTAAGGTAAAGTGTATTTTTCAAAGTCTTAGATATTCTCTGAAACCTCACTGAATGTGGTTTAGTCCTATTTACATGAACCCACAGCTCACCTGTAAATGGGAGTTACAGTAAATCGCTGTCAGTACAAGTTCAGTACTGGAAACTAAGTTTTTGAGCTTGTTAAATAGTTGCGAGAGCCTGTTTTCCCAGTAGTACATTCCCAAATAATGTGCCTCCATTCTGTGTTGCTGTGAGGTAGAGAAATTATGTATGTCTCTTAATATAATTCTTCATCTGCATGTTTATACATTTTTCTTTACCAAGGAAACTCTGTAAAATCAAGAAACATATTTCTTTAAGGCCTACTGTCTGTCTAAGTAGTCAAGGGCTTAAAAGAATCACAGGATAGAAATTGCAAGCTATTAAAAGTGGTACTATACCTGTATGCGTTTTTTAGAAAACTAGAGTCAGTGCTTATTTCAAGTTTCCATTCTTATACAAATTTGAGTGTTTTACCTGTCTTTGTATTATCTGAAATCTGGAAAACAAGTGAAAATTCATTAAATGTATCCAGGAAATACTTGCTGCTGGAGTTAATCAATCTTTGTCTCCAGAAAATGTATAACTCTGCTGTGAGTTCAGTCTCTGCAATTACTTTTTGAGTATCCAGTGGTGCAAAAAGGTGAAGATGCAGTACTGTTGACTGCTACGTATCCATGCTAGACAGGAGTGTGGCTGTGAACATTTGACTCTAAACCTATTCTGTTGTGTGCATGTGTGTGTAGTAGAAAGCAAACACGTTAGTGGTTCACGTGCTAGTGGCTACAGGTATACATTTAATGCTATTAAGAAGTTAAATTTAATGTTATTGAGAGTATTTCATCATTAAGGAATGGGTTACATTTAGTTTGAGCTGTTAGTAATTCTGTTTTGACATAGAAAAGGTAACATGCATGTTTGCTGTCTTTTGAGCATAGGCATTTGTTGACATTTGCTTGCACACATCTTGTGAACAAAGTAAACATGCATGACCTTACCATATTTGTTTATTTTACACCACTATTTCAAGCTGGGATTGCGACCATGCTGCTCCTTGTTTGATCTGTTCTACTCTGGTATTGATGTCCGCTTAGTTGCTCTTTCAAAATAATACCTGTAATAAAGTGGCAGTATATCTTAATAATACCCTTATTAAAAGTGAATGTACCTAAACAATTCCAGGTTTGTACATAATGTCTTGGCCTGATATCTGAATGGGAGGCACTACTGTGCTAAGAGCATGGTGTTTAGCAGCAGAAATCCTGTCGACAGACTCATGAATGAGCTTTTTCAAGACAGAGATTTTGTGTGGAATTTGCTAGTTCATAATTTATAGAATTGAATGAACAAAGAATATGGCAAAAGGGTGTTTTGTGGGCCAGTTCTGCCCCTTTCAGCAGGTAAACAGCCTGGTTACCACTTTTTAAAGTTAGGAAAGAGAGCAATATAATTAATACAAAGTAAATGCATTTTGTTAGAGCTTCAGCCACTATGGTTTGTCGAAAAGGAAATTGTGTTCTCTATGCAATATAGTTTTCATGCTGTTAGTGACCTCGAACATAGGGAGAAGCAGTGCCTCTCCTTAACTCTGACCTGCAAGGTGGAACAACAGCTGGGTCTCTCTTGCCATTCTGTGTGCACTCTGCTGCCTGCTATAGAATTCATCCCCCTTCAATTTAATTACCCTTGCACATGCTAAGGATTCTTGCATTCAGAATCCTGTACTTGCTAGGGAAAGAGGGGAACCTTCAGGTATGAAACAAATGTGCTGAATCTGTCTCTCTAGGGAACCTAAAGGAGTAATTCAGGTTAGGCAACTGACTTTTTGAAGTTAATGAGATTAATTAGCACCCCTGAGTTTTATATAAGAAATTCATCTTGAATACCTGAAGTGAGTAAAATCCATGTTTCTAAGCGTATCTAGTATGGGATTAGAATCCATGTTTGTACACCCTTCAAAGTAATAATGCCTATAGCATTAGAAAGTTAGGTAAGAATTGAATTGATTTTGAGATCCAACTTCAGCACTAAATTCAGGAGGTTTGTTGAAGAATTTAGAACATTTTTCTTCTTCTGTTTGTACATTCCTTTCATTGACGAGTTGATTTAGATTTTTACATTTGCTTGTCTCAAGTTACGGATCAAATTAAGAATTAAATACTTCCACTCATCCTTTTGCAAAATAAAAAATCAGTTGATGCTGATTTTATGTTACTATTCTGTGTAATTGTGCTAACTGAAAATGCTTGAAGTAAACTTTTTGTATACTATTGTATTGGTGGGTATTACTGTGGGTAAAACATCTGTACACCCTTCTGTAATGGTGTATGGATTCCATATAAATGTGCATGTAGCTCTTCCATCACTAGATTTCTTCTCTTACATTTTAATAGATGCTCATTCCTGCACATCTGAATAGCAACTTATGTTCTGTCTTCTCATTTCCTAGAGTTTGGTGAAGAAGTATATTTTTCAGAACACTTTCTGTCAAGAAAGAGTGCTAGCAAGTATTGCATTGTAAGAGAAAATAGTTAATGTGTAATATACATCACTTATATATGAGAAATGAATGTATGTGAAATTTTATCTGTATAACATTTCATGTAAATGTCATAAGATCTTGCTATACAGCAAAGCACATGGATTCATGTTGGGTATTTGGAGAAAGCTCTCAAGTGCATAATGAAGTTGCTATAGAAGTTGAGCATTGACCCTAGTTATAACTAGGAATTGAATTCCAAACTACGAATCTCGACTGTAGGTCAGGTACAGAGCGAAGTTGGAAGTAATTCCGTAAGACACTAAGATGAACCTGTTCATAATTCTCAGGTATTTGTGTACCTCTTACAAACCTGTGTTTTCTTCCTTTCTAGCTGAGGAAAAGTAATTTCAGGTTTGTGTGGGGTGGAGTTGTTTTTCATGTCTGTGTCTCTTTCCTCTTCATTCCGCCCCTGCCATTTTCTGAGCTCTGCCTACTGTAACTTTTCTTCCCACACCCTCCACCACATATATTATAAATCACAGTAAATCATTGATGCAATTGATGCAAATTATTCTACATAAATAAATCATGTCAATAGCCGTACTCACTCAGCCCTTTGGCGTGTGGATAAAATTGGAAGTATGCTAATGAGATCAGTGATGCTGGTGTCATCTGAGGTTAGAAGAGGTTGAAGACCAAAGTCCAGAGTTTTCTGTTGATAAAGTAGAGTACTAATCTTAATATGGATAACTTATGTTTCAGTATTACAGTTTATTTAATCCTGAATGGACATTGAAGAAAAAAGGAGTCAGAGAAGGAATGCAGCAGAATGCAGCATTTCTCTTGCATAGAACAGTCTGTTCAAAGTAGTGTATACATATAAGTATATACACATATATGTGCCTACACATTTTTAAGAACATGTCTCTTGATACTCTCAGATCACAGAAGAGTGAAATATCATGGGCTGTCTGTATCCTGACAGAAAGATAGTTTTACTAATATATGTAATAAATTTCTCATTCTTTGTGGACCGTGATCTTGGAAAGAAGCCTGCCTTCTATATATTTCTGTGATCTGGGGACCTCAAAATATGGTTTACATCAAATGAGAAAGTTGTCCAAATGAAGCAGTATTTCTGCACTGACAATCCATCAGTCTGCAGTTACACTTCCATTTTCCATTATCTCCAGCCTCATTTTTTTGGAGCGTGGTGCTGGTAACACCGAGGTTGTGGGTTCCATTCCCGTGTGGGCCATTCAGTTAAGAGTTGGATCAATGATCCTTGTTGGGTCCCTTCAAATCAGAATATGCGGTGGTTCTGTGATTCCTTATTAATTTTAGATTCCTACACAGACTTATTCTTAGAGGGAGGGCTGTAGATGCAAGAATAACTGTTAATGATAACACATACATCATTGCAGAATCTGCTTTCAAGAGCTTAGATAGTTAGCTCTGTATTTTGAAAACTTTAAAGAAAAATGTGGATTTAATATGATAATACAGCTTTTCAGTTTGTAAACTGTATTTGTCCCCTGGGTCTCCCTGAGCACCTGTGAAGTGATTGACATAATCATACATTGTTTACATAATGGAATTGCAGAATGCTTCCTGGTTTTCCTTAAAATAGCCACTTCTCCTTATGCACACCTGCCTCTTGTTCACTAAGGTTAAAAAAAAAGGTGCCCCTAGGTGAGAATACTTGAGTTTAATGATATGCATTTAAAGAAATCCAAGCCTTTTTTTAACTAATTGAACTTCATTGGATACTAAATGTGGACTTTGAAGTCATCCTTTTTAGAGTATTGGCATTCTTTTAGGGACATGTAAATGTATGGCTGCAATCTGAAACAGTATTATGAACTACCTCCGAATATCAGTGCCCAAGAGGCACAGCACTTAATCCACTATTATGGTGCAATAAACCTCATTTTTCTTGGTTCACAGTTAATGAATGTAATGGCAATCCATCTATCATAGGTTACTATGTCACAGATAATGATCTTCACACAGACAAGATTCCTTCAGTCCTTGTTCCTAGATATTATTTCCTGTCCAATTACATCTTGTAACTCTCTGCTTTCAACTTTTGTCTTGCAAATTTTCTCTTGCTTCATGATAATTTCATCCATTTGTCATATGTATTTTGAAAGTAAATAGTGGTTATGTTGAGACAGTTCTGAGGATGATGAGCAATCAGGTATCACCTTGTGCTGATTGCTGTTCAGTTGTAAAATGACGCATCAGGCTCAAAAATTGTGTGCTATTAAAAGTCTCTGGAACAAAAAAGGGAGTCATGGGAATGTTACCCTCTTAAATAATTGTGATCTTATTATGTACAAACCTTCTCATGTTTTAAAAACCTACTCTGGAACAGTTTGGATATAGTTCACATCTTATGGATGCAATGTCCAAGCACGATCCAGCAGAGCAGGATTCATGAAACAATTTGTCCTGTACTGCCTGTCTTTTTGGACCTCTATCTCCCTCTTCTCATTTTGTTTAAGGTCCAGTGTGGGTCATTCCAGTACTTTTCCAAAGTTTTTTAGTGTCTCTAATTTATGGAGTGTCTGGGATGAGAGAATAGCTGTTATTCATTCCTGTGGTATCTGGTTTCGGACAGATGAGAACACCTGAACAGAACATTTGCATGATCAGAGTCGACTGCAGTCTAACCTAGAGAATGTGCTATTTATAGTAAGAAGTGAATATTTGATTAAAAATAAAATTGGTGTAGAATGCAGATGAAAACTCAGGGTAGTACTGGGCTTATATCCCTCCTGCAGAGGTGATCTAAAAATCACGTCATGACTGTTCCTAGCTCTGGTGTGTAACTTTAGTGAAAGTACTGAATGTTTATTAAAAACCATCTGACTGTGTTTATATGAGTTTTAGTTCATGTTATGATTCCTCTATTGCTATATGGCATTTGAAATATTTTTTCTACTTGAGCTACATGAATTGAGTTTTGAGTTAATATTATAATGTTAAGGCTAAGAATGACACTGAACTTTAATTTATATTCACTTTGTTTCATGAACATCTACACTTCCCATCAAATTTGAGACAGGACTTTCTTCACAGGTAGGTGTGCCCTTGTAGTTGGCACATCTTGTTCCCATGACTAACCAGACTCGCCAAAGGACTGTTGCTTTTACATGATTGATGTTTCCTCTGAGCGTTAGTGGCTTGGGAACTCTTTGACTTGGATGCCCTGTGTTCACTCTGCTGCATGCTGCCCGCCTGAAACTGTGTTTGTGTTTATCCTTGATTTAAAAGGTTTCTCCTACTTCCCTAAGAGCCATCCCTTTCTCTCTAGCAATTACTATTTACAACAAAACAGCAATCTTTGAAGTGGTGCTGGTAATTATAAGTAGGCAGCATTTGAGCAGGTGTGCTTGGCATGGCAGTGCTGGGCAGCTGCAGCCTGCGGGCCAGCTGTTGGCCTGCTCAGCTGCACAGCTGGATCCTGGCTGTGGCAGTACTGCTTCTGCTGCCCAGAGAGGAAGAGCAGGGTGGCAGGTCAGAGCTGGGGTTTCTGGAGAGTCCTTGGAGCAGCCCAACTCAGAGCTGTGCCAGTGTCTGGACTGAAAAATGAAGGTTAGCAGTGTGAGAGGATACAAAAGGTAGGCTTGGCTTGCTACAGATCTCCTCTGTCCCTGGAGATCACTGCTGAGTTAACAGCCTACTTGTAATCCATATTTTTATATCCTTGTGATCCAAACATAATTCCACATTGGTAATTTCACCTGTATTTTGTCATAGTTTTTTGTGTGTTTAGTGGTTTAACATAGCAGTTTATAAGTGGCAATAAGTTAGCAAATTTATCTTATACTTGCAAATTTGTTCAGAACCTCAAATAAAGTGTTAGTAACCTTCACAGGATTATGATGTCATCTTTGGAGAAGTATGAGGAAGTGGATTCATGCTTGCAATTTGAAAAACATAAATTGAAAAAGAATCAATATTCAAAACGTTTTGAATCCTAAGAGGTTTGTTCTTTGTGATTTCTGCAACCCTAGCTTGGAGGAATACTGTCCAACTCAAAGACTTGGTTGATGATGATAATAATAATAATAAAGATAATAGTGGGGCAATGATTTCTAAGTCAAATTTGTGCTTAAATTTCTGTATTTTCAACTGCATAAAGAATTCAGTATTTTTGTAATGTACTTTCTATCTGGTGTTTTGTACTCAAAATCCAATTCAGTTTGTAAAAGGTAAAATGTACAATTCTCTTTCTTTCCTCACAAAAGTGTCAATAAACCTGTTTCTTTTGGTCAGGAACCAATAAAGAAAAAATTCTGAAACACAGAAAAGCATGTATGAATTAGGTTTTTATTTGTATAGAATTTTAATGATGAGATGAAAAAACAGTCTTAGGTGGTAAAACTGAGTCAGCAGTGAGCAAAGTGCTGCTTGCATGTCCCACAAACTTCTCTTAATCATCTCTGTCTGAGGATTTTTTTTTTTTGAACTCTAGATATCTACTTAATCTTATTGTCACTATGGTGACAATAAAACCTTAAATCTCTTATTCTTCCTGTTAAATATATCAATGTCTTAGAGATGGCATTTATCTGTGGATTTATCAACAGGAAACTCAATACTAATTTCTTTTTTAAGAAAAGAACAAAAAGATGATCACGTAAAGCTTTGCTCAGCCTCAGTTGGAAAAGAGACCATGTATTATTTTTATCAGTCTAGTTCTTGTAACAAATAGATGCTCTATAATTAAAGTGAAAAACGTTAATAGTCTGTCTTTCTGAAAAAGCACCATGTGAACATGTAAGGCCCATTAAATGTTACTTGTAAAATGTCTACTCTCTGCACACTGCTGCTTGTTTTATTCAAGTGCATGGATTGATAAGTGCTGCTAACTGCATCTTATGTGGTTGTATTCCCTTTTCTGAATTTGCTGTCTGTGGTCATTAGAAACAGTGGTCTTGAAATGTTGAGCTCTCTTCACTGACTGAAGGTTGAAGGGTCAAATTTTCCTGGGGGAAAATAGAAATATAACTGATTTATTTTTTTAAAGCTGTTGGTTGTTGTTTAATTTTAAACTGTCAATTGTGAAGGATGTTGCAGTGGATTTCTCACTTGAGCTCCTGTACTGAAAAATGTTTGCAGTAATATGTTCGACTTTAAGAGGAAGAAACCAACTTGCTCTCCTTTCTCCCTGCTTTCTCCCTGTTTCTTTAGCTTTTGTCATAATAGGAATTAATACGAATAACAAACATATGTATGGAAGAGAGCAAAGCTATATCATTGAATTGTTTCCTTGTTGTAGGTTAACAAAGCCCTTGTCATTTGCGGATTGTGTTGGGGATGAATTGCCATGGGGATGGGAAGCCGCCTATGATCCTCAGATTGGTGTATACTATATTGATCACATAAACCGTAAGTATTTTTTGGTTTGCCATATTGATTATAAAAGATGACTCATCTTGATCAGACTCAGAATTCTTGATTAGAATCAATATGCTGGGGAAGATTTGCCCTTTGGTATAACATTATTGGCTTTCAAATGCTTAAAAGAAAATCTGCTGGTACAAAATGGCTACATCTGTTTCTGTGTATATTTTTAATTGCATGGTAATTATGTCTAAACTATGTAAAACTAGCAAAATGTGAAATACAATGCTATTTAGACCTACTGAAGTGAATATATTCCTGAAAGCATTTCTATTTTCTCTTTATACATTTATTATACTATATTGAGATGTTTTTCTATTTTCTCAGAAATAGACTTTAAAAGCACAATAGCAAGGATTCTATTTGAGATCAACACCTGAATCTAGGTGCCTGCATCTGTGCTAGCAGTGCTATATACTTACCTAAAAATTAGGAGGTATCTACAGCCATTTCAGGCACTTATAGTTAGCAGAGGCAACTGCACAAGGTCTGTAAATGTGGCATGGACAGTAAGAGACCAGTGGCTTTCTGAATGGCATCTCGAATCTATGGGCAAGTGAATTCCCCCTGCCTTGTCTAAGCCACTTTTGCACTCAACAGCTCCCTAGTCAGTACAGCCAGTGTAATATAAAATGTGGGGTAGCTGACTGGTTGGGTGTCTGCTTTGCAGATGAAATGATTTAACCTCCTTTGATTGGGTTGGACTAGAACTCTTTATAACTGGAATGGGACTTTAGCTATCAGGCATGCTTGTTGAGCACCTGCAGATAGACACCTAATATTGAACTGAATCCTGCCCAATAACATCATTTGTGCTCTTTTAGCCTTGCTTTGCAACAAGAGTCCTCTGATCTTAGGTATGGTGTTAGACATCCATGAACTTTTAAAAATACAAGAATCCTTGGCTGAATTCAAAAGGTGAAGAAAGTAAAGGGTTTCCTTCTGAATCTAAATGCTATTATCAGCTTAAACTTGTCTCTGCTGCTTTGGCCACAATTATAGGACATAAACCTGTAAAATTTTGGGAGGCCAGTTGCATTTCTGGGTGTTTTGAGAGTGCTTTCAGATCAGTGCTCTGATAATTGTGTTCTTTTTATTTCATGCATGTCCAAAAAATTCAATCAGTTCTAAAAACATCTTGTAGCTTTGTTGCCTGGTTTTTTTTAGAAAAAATTTAAATCCTTTCTTTACTCTTAAATGTTATTCCTGTGCACTGAAGGTGAATTGCTGAATATTAGGAGCTTTTCATGGGTTGAAATTTTGCTTCACACACGTGTAAGATGTTGAGGCTTTGACAACATTGTCGTGGGATTCTCTTGAAAATCGTAAATATACTGCAAACACTAATGCTCGCATTTAATAGAGAAGAGCTGTGTATATCCATCTGCACACATCTTCTGTGGCTGGGAAAATGTGATTAGCTGGGTTTCTCTATCTTATATTAATGCATTGTGATGGATGACAAAATAGTGTGCCTTGGACTTTGGTATACTTACAGGTAGTTTTATCTCTTGTTTGTTCAGTAGTGCATTTGATTCCTCTTGTATTAATATATGTATTCCTTTGTAGCAATTTCAGTGGAACTTAATTTGTAAAGTGGTAAATTTCAATTTTGCACAGTGTTTTGGAGAGACCAAAGTTGTTGGGTGGTAAACTGCCTAAGAATCTTACAAGTAGGTCGTCTGTCTGATGTGCCAGATACGGAGATTATAACTTCTACCTCATCTGACTAGGGTGCATGCAATGATTTGATTGAAATCATTGGTATGGAGGTCACTTGAAATAAGCTGAGAAAAGCCTTTCTAGAAAACAGTTTTTGTGTCTGCTTAGTGCTTTGTTCTTTTCGTAATAAGTCAGATGTGTTGAGTATGCTTTTTGGATTTGAACTGTTAAAATTCCCTGCCAGGACAGTTTCTATGTTAGGAAGGAAGTCTACAAAGAAGACTATTTTACTCTTTTGAAAGTAGTTTTGTTAATTCTCTCTGCTACTGGACAAAGAAGCCAAATGAAGGAGAAAAACTATACCTACTGCTAGGAGGAAGAACAAATAGATAGATGCCTGAAAAACAGGTTGGATAAAGTAGAATTTCAGGACTCATAAATTGCAGCTTGAGGGATAGCACCTTGGGAAGAAATCTGCTCCCATGTGTTAGGTAGGGAGAGGTGACTAACGATGCATCATGTTCACTGCCTTCTGGCTGGATTTGTTTCAGCAAAATGTATGCAGGAAGGCCTGTTGATTCTCTCCTTTTGCATCCCATAATTAATTATTCTGAACAGTTTCTCAATTATAAGTCCTTTTTCTCATTTGTTTTTCTAGTGTGGTTCCTACTGTGTGCCTCTCTACAAAGCTACATGTGATCCAGCTGAAGTTTCAGGTTGTCCACAGGACTTGGACCAATTTTACTATGATGGCTCCAATCTTGTTACATATCTCAAACCAGCCCAATGAGCTATGGAGGAGCAGGCTAGACCTTGGTACAATAGTCTATAAATTCAGAAGGTCTTACTTATGCTTGTTCCCTCCTTTTCTATAAAAATTTGAGATTGAAAATGTTGAGGATGGCATTTCTGTGAATGGTCAGATAGGTACTTACTGCAGTGGATATTTCCAAAACTCCCAATAATTCAGAGAAAACAGTATTAGGCTGCACTTTGCAAAGTTCTAAAAATCTTACTAAATTTCTTTTTTTTCCAAAAATTACGCAAATCAATACACGTATTATTTTTTTCAAAATATTTTCCTCATCTATGTAATTATTTGTCTTGATCTTTTTCCTTCCTTTCTCTCACACAAACCAGAGAAAAGCATATTCTTCTCTTCAGCAAAGAGTTAAGACTTGTCTGTGAGCAGTCTGCAAATACAGAACAATCCCTCAGATTCTTTTGGTGTCAATATATTTAAGGATAATTTAGTTTTATTTTAATTTCACATTTTCTGTATTTTCTATATTTAATTTTTTTTTCACCCCCAAATACAGTTTGGATTTTTCAACAGCCTTAGAGCTTTCTCATGATCCTTTTGGATGATGTAACCCACTTTGAGAAGCACTGACTGAGGTCATTACTTTATGAATATATTACCCCAATTAGGAGTTTTAATGTGATGCTTTCAGCTTCAAGAGAGACCAGATTACAGGCCATCTGGCAAGGCAGAACATGCATATGATGTGGGTAGCTAATACTGTAAGAACTTAAATGCTTACCCTGTGCTTCAGTAGCACCCTTTGTTAGAGGATGACTGAAGGGATATTATTTGGTGGGCAGTGCCTGAGGAGTTTGTTTTGTGCAGGATCCTTATTATTGTGGTTTGGGAGAGTCCAAAGATTTTATAATTTATGCTGCTGACTCTTATAATCATTATTGCATACCTGTTCTCATGTGTTCATCTACTTCAGCTAATATGCTAACATTTACTAATTGTGCTAAACAACATGGTTAGGAACTCAAGGCAATACTAAAAATAACACAGAACTATTACTCCACTTTATTTCATGTATCTGCAGGCAAAGTCAACACTTTCAAATTTTTCCAATTCTTCTATAGGGTTTTCCACATTAAGCTTTAAGTGTCTGAGATACAAACATTTATGTTGTTAGAGCTTGGATTTCCAAACACCTTTAAGCTGATATAATCTTTGAAAGAATTGGTCCTGCTCTATTGCTGCCTCTGTTCTGTCCCTGCAATGTTTTTGCTTATACTGCCATGAACATTTGCATGGCCAGACAGTGAATCAGATCAGGGAGAAGTTGAAACTAAACTGGTATGGGGGAAAAAAAAGTTGCTGTTTGTTCTCCTTTCCACACCTCTATTTATGCAAGCAAGAAAGGGAAGGTGACCTGGGGATATGAATGAACAGTCAGGTGGAAGAGATGGAGGGCAGCTACTTTTCATAGGAGCAGTGTTTAAAGGCATTTTGAAATTACACCCTTGAACTTCATCTGTTTTGTTATCTGCACAGGCTTGCCAGGAAACAGTTTTGACTCTGAGGCAGTGATTTCCAGGTGCACTTCTCAGGTGGTGGTGGCAGCTGAAGCAGCAGTCATTGCTTGCTCTGGTGCCTGTCCCCACATTGTGTCCACGTGAGGATATGCAGTAAACATGGACAACAGGGAAGCGCTCTGCTTCCTGCAGCGTGAGTTGTTTTCCACCTTCTCTCTCTTCCCCCAGCTGCTCAGGTTTTCTGATCTGGATCAATCTATGGTATGTGTTTAGATGAACAACTGTGGAGGTAACGGCAGAAAGAAAGGGAAACTTCTAGTTTGACACACGTAGTCTAAGGAAATCCTGGACTAGGACAAGTTCTGCCTTGCCTTCAGAACCTTATCTGTTCCTAAATAACTTACCCCCTTTACTTTCAATTCTTATCTTCTCAGATAAGTCTAAGGAGTAACAAGGAAAATGGTTGTTTTCTTCGTTGCATTGTTCTACTTAACTCATAAAACAAACACTCTGCTATTGGTAATGTTTAGTGGCAAAGGTAGCAGAATGGAAATGAGTGACAGCGTTTAAACCATAATGATAGGAAGGAATAGTTTTTCCTAACCCTGTACAATTTCAGACCATGACATCACTTTCTTTTTGCCATTCTGTACTTTGTATTCAATATGATGATTCTTCTCCCTGCACTCCACCCAGCACTTTTCTTCAAAATGGAATTGGACAACTACCTTCTCTGCTTCTGCGTCTCCTCCCTACTTAGTTTTAATTGTCCCTTTTGGAAGCATGAATGTACCCTTCCCAGAAACATCCTTCTATCCCTGTTTCATCCACAAAGAAAAGGAAAATTGAGTCAGTGATGCTAAAAAAAGAAAAAGGTGAAGAGGAAAGGCTAGCTGTTTATGTACACTGTTTCACACAGCACCATATTTTAATTGCAAGAGTTCTATTTCTTGTTGTAATCTTAAAGGTGTTCGTGCTAGTTTATGCTTGTGCAACTGGTTTGTCTAACACAAGGACTTTTGTGGATGCTGTTCCAGCCTGGGAGTCTAGCACATCTGCATCTATGAAAGTAGGCCAGATTGATTTTCAGAAGAGGAAGAATCTGAAAATCCCACCATGAGTCTGCAATTACCAATAGCTTGAGGGAGTCAAATGATGTATCATCACAAATGTGCCCTGTTTGTTCCCATGACCTACCACCACCTTCTAAGCAAGTGGTGGCATGCAGTCAGTTGTGAAGACTCTTTACTTGTCGGCAAACTCACATGGCAGAAACCCAAGTGCGATATGTCTGACCTTGAATCTTTTTTGTAGGTATTTTCTCTGCATTCTGCCTGTGGGAAGGGATTAGAGTAATCTGGTGCATGCTGGCTACAGAAGGAGGGCTCAAGTAGTGAAGGCTCTGGATTAAAGATGATTTTACCTGCTGGTGTTTGTGTAAGGATCATACTTGCATCTTTTTCTTGTTTCTTTGTTCTGCTAGCCTTAGCAGTAGAACATTACCTGCCTGCTTGTTAATGCAGACCAAAATCCTCAGAGTTTCTACTGCATTTGACTCTGAAATATATAAGCATATGCTACCCCATATCTAGAGGAAACTAATAGTAAAAGTCTTTGAATTAATCTTTCTTGAAAATCTGCTCATACTTATATACTATAGCAGGGAAAAGTTCTCATTTTCTCTCATTGCTCAAATTCAAGCACAGAATTATTTTATGGAAAAGTAAAGAAGGCGTCTGGAAGAGAGAGGTAATTTTTTGTGTGAAAGTTTGATGGCAGGAAGCAAACTGTAGAGAGGTCAGTTTTGAACACTCTAAATAACCTAGTTTTCATCCATGTCTCTCTTTAGAACTCATATTCCATTTAACTATATGATAGAATGTGATTTTCTTTGAGTATCCAGCAATATGTTAGATCATTTTTAATATGTCATCTTTTTGGCTTACATGGTCTTACTGAAACTGCTGTCTCTGTAATGTGCAATTCTTTATTTTTATGTACCCATGGAACAAAAATGTCAGTGTGAAATGATGCAATATTTACTTGTGAAACCTTCCACAAATTTTTGAGTACAAATCGCTTTTATTTTTGTTTGAGTTTGAATTGCAAGTATTTTAAAAAGCAGGGGAAAAAAGGAATAAGGAAAAAAAAAGTTCAGAAAGTATTTGCTATGTAGACAATAAAGTACATTCCTTGAGACAGTCTAGTAACGCTTGGTTATTCTCCCTGAAACTAGTGCTAGTTGCTCCTTTGCTAAACATTTGGACTTGCATCCCAGTTGCCTGCAAGATTTGTTAGGCCCTTTGAAGTACAATGAAGTAATATTTGCACTTTTTTCTCCAAAGTGTATTTTTGTTTGATTGCAGGCAAAAGTACTGGAGAATTGAAAACCAGTTTGCTTATCAAGTACTGTGGGATGTACTTGTAGACTATACATATCCATTGTGATTACATAATGTTATTGATAAAATTGCTATAATCACCCACCACTTAGCTAACTCGTACTATCCTGTGGTAGTTGGTATCCAACAACGTTTTTCCTCTTCTGATATTATACATCAAAAGGTTGTTCTTGGTTTTGTTTGTGCCATCTTGAGACATTTTTATGCAGGTTACCATTGAAATGTTGATTCTCCTTTGCTGTGCCTGGCCGTTGTCTGGCTCCTTTACCAGGAGCTTGCTTGCCCTCAGCATGCAGTAGGATGCTTTCAAGGTATCCTCCTTCTCAAACCACCTCCATGGAATAGGATGTAATCCTGCCAAGTCAAAGGTATTGAAGACAGTTGAAAAACCAGTTTGGATTTAGCTTGCACACTTTCTTCAGCAGCTAGTTTCAGAGGTTCCAGTGATGAGGGATCCTGCGTGTAGTCAGCTGTTGGGTTTAGGGCTTGGAGGTCTGCACCACTGTCTTGAAGGTGGGGTTCTGTTTTGCTGGAGGGGGTAGTCCTGCAATTATTATGCAAGATAACCAAAGATGTCAGGTGTAATGGAGTTACCTTTTCATCATTTATTGTTTCGGGCAGACAAATTGCCACCTTGACACAGAGTATCAAGCTCAACCATGATATGGAGCAGTAGTCTGCACCAGTCAGAACCCTCTTTTCAGGGCTCAACCACAGCAGTTTTATTGCCTCTTGTCTGGTAATCCAGGTTTCCAGGTTTGAGAATATTCCTGTAAGTTACTATATGAGGGAGAAGGTACACAGTATTGATTAGTAGATCCATATTTAAGAATCCAGTGTATTACTAGATCTGTAAGTAGGCTTACTGTTGCCAGAAAAAAAGATCTGTCCCCAGTTGTGTTGTTCTTCCTACTTGGTAAGGGCTCACTGGACCTTTGAAAACATGTCACAACTCACCTAACCTGCTAGAATACGATGTATCTGCCCTCATGTTACCTTCTGGAGCCAGTTAGTGTTTGGGTGGGCTTAGTACATCAGATAGACTGTGCTGGATTGACTAAGTACCAGCCAGCGTAAAGAGAATGTGTGAGTGTCTAATGTGGATTTGAGGTGACATGGTAGAAACCATCCCTGGCAAAAAAGATCTATTACACAGCTCCAGCTATGGCATGCAGCTCTCCCCTGTTCTCCTTCGTACGTATCGTAGGCCTCTGGTCCTCATTGCTTGCCAGGTCAGCTAGTTTCCCTTGGGATAGCCTCTCTTCTGAGATGGTGATTCTGCAACAGTTACAAACTGAAATAATATGGACAGGTATTTAAACAGATGAGAGTTGTCTCTGCAGAGTGAAAAGTATGTCATGGTTCTGTCACCTCCTGCTTTAAATGTGTCCTCAAGTAGCAATCTAGCATATCTGACTTGTTTTTTTAGTGAGACCTCTTGAGAGTCTTTGTTCTCTGTGTTGCTTGAAGGCAACTGTGTCTGACTGAACACAATTTACTTGTGGGTTGTTCTAGAGCCAGTCGATGCTATTATTTTGTTTGGCAAGGGGAGATGTTGGAAAGCTATTGCTTCCACATATTGTTAGTGCTGGAGTAAAAAGTCCAATTCTCTTATATCTAGCAGTGGGGCCAGTCAGGGTGCCGTTCCCTTCCCAGTGGGATTTTCTAGTGGGATTGTAATTCCATGTATTTTAGGGAAATAAGATCTACTGCTGATAAAGTAATAGTTTCCTTCTGTTTAAGTAGACTGTAACAATTTGGCAGAACTTCTTGGTAGTAGACAGGAATGTAATGTGTGAAAATATATAATTTTTTAAAAATTGGCATGCCTGACTATCACCTGTATCCCATGTATAATATATATCCTATGTATAATTACAAAGACATGCATAGCATTGCTGCCCTTGAAGCATATTCTTGCCAAAAGAACATACAAAACTTTCAGGCATAAAGTCAGTCCTGACATTTTGATTTTGAATTATTGTTCTGGCCAGGTTTGGTTTTTTTTTTTCCTAAGTTTAAGTGCATCAAACTTGGGTGGCAGTGAGCCAGGAAGAGTGCATTTCATGAATAGCAATATGATTAAAGCCAGTGCAGCTTCCTCTTCTGTGTTACAGGGCTGTGATCATTTCAGTGACAGGAACATCCTTGGGTGGAGCGTGCCATCCTGCCATTCGTGTGGTTCCGCTGGGCGAGACCACAGAATTTCCCCCCAGTGTGGGTAGTCACTCAGATCTTTAAAAAGAGGAGGAAATAAATTGCTTTTTTATTGGGTTTTTAATAAATTTATTAACTGTGCACTTGCAGTAATTTGTTTCAAGTAAA
This sequence comes from Vireo altiloquus, assembly GCA_013396875.1. Lineage (NCBI taxonomy): Eukaryota > Metazoa > Chordata > Aves > Passeriformes > Vireonidae > Vireo > Vireo altiloquus. Next base: position 1,054,039 of record VZRF01003559.1, on the reverse strand, counting down.
TTAATTGGTTTTAAATTATCTTATTAGAATTGAGGAATTTTGCTTTGCAAGTACCTTTGCTTACATGATGCTAAACCCAAGTCAAATTAGGAATAAGTAACCTAAGTATTATGTGCACTGACACCCTCTTCATTCTGTTACTATGGCTTATTGTTTTCCATTGGGATTGGACAGAGGAAGCTGATATATACAATTTTTTTTAATCTAATTGGTGTTCTTCATAGAACCTGATGTACAACTCCTACTAGTTTAAAGATCCATTTGAAGCAGATTCCTTTTGTTCATACCTAAGTTTATGGAGAAAATGTTAGAGAGGCCCTGCCAAGGGGAGATGGTTTGTTCATTTTTCCACTGTTGATGGTTGAAGTCCAGTTTGCATTTTCTAGAAGGGATGCAACTTTACAGCTCTGTCTATTCATTACCAGTGCTTACTCCTCACCTGAGAAGCAGAAATAACATCTCCCCATCTGTCTAGCTGGCAATCTGCTGCATGATTTGTATCTTCTGCAGACAAGGTTATAAGGCATCATGTTGCAGTCACCAGTGGGAATATTTATCTGCCTTAAAAAAGAAATTAGATCTCCCTACTTTATTTTACATTAGCTGTTGAATAATAAGGGGAGGAAAAAGTTTGGGTGTTCTTTGTGGTTTAAGTCTCACTCTGGTTTAAGCATGAAAGGCTTCACAACTCATTTTCAAATGTTCAGGAAACTTTTCCCTCAATTATTTGCATGTAACTATCCAAATAATATTCTTGTGTGTACAAGTTTGACCTTAACAGCAGGTGCTTGAAACATTCTTGTCCAAGGAAAAAAATCCTTATCTTTCTGAGGCTTTACTCTGAGAAGTATAAATATTTGTTTTTGAAAGAACGCTGCTTTAAAAAAAATTATTGACTCTTGGAAGGTATATGTGCTCAAATGAACATACTTTTCAGTGCTACTTTTCAAAAAGTAGTGCGACAGAAACCAGAAATATCATCCATAGTTCTGTCTTTGGGGGTTTTTCCCTCTATGGGGTAAAAACTACTTTCATTCTACTGATGAAAATTGAGAGAGCTGAAAAGTATAGATGAACAAACATATGGTGCTGCTATACAAGCACATGTTTTTAGAAAAAAAAATATATGAACAACTTGCCAGACAAGTGATATGCTTTTTTGGGTTTTTTAATTCATAATATTTAAGAAGAGTAGAGAGTAAAATTCTTCAGAGTCTTCTCTGTTTGGCAAAAGTTGAGTAACAATTCTAGGGTAGTCATTCCATAGTGCTTTGCTTTTTCCATGGTGCTGTATTTTCACAACTGAGCATTTGTTCCAGAATAAATACATGCAGATAGAATTGACTGAGAGTAATTTGACCAGTCAATGTACTACACATGCAAATACCCATACATTGGTATGCTGAAGTTACATGGTGCAGTTTTTTGAAATGCAGGGTCACCTTTAACTCATTTCTGAATATCAGTTTGAAAGATGCTAGCTCATATAATTATAGCATTGTTTTGTACTTGCCGCTTGGAGAGGCAAAAAGGAAATGTTTGATTGTATTTGTCAGCAATACAAAATAATCTGCTGTTGATCAGCTTTGTCCTTCTCTTGCAGTCACAAGGACAGGGCATCTGTAGGCCATGTTTTAGAACTCTGCGGGCTACGTTTGGTCTTTGGGCTGCATGTTGAGAAATCCTCACTTAAAACCTACAAAACAATTACCTACAACATGCTCGAAGATGAGACCTTCCAATCTTGTAAGATTATTTGGTGTCTGCTGGTTGCACTCTTAAAACACAATCACATTGTTACATTCATCTAAAAAACCACCATAACTGCATTTATCGTATTTGATCATTGACCCATGAGAATCCTGCTTCATGCTCTTCATCCTGCTTCACAAAAAAAGACAACTCTGGAAACCAGCACTTCTTATCTTGTGTAAAAAACTGTGAATGTGGAGTGTGTTAAAGCACAACAACAATAAGGGGGCACAGATAGGAACATGTGTTGACCATTTAGGAGAGAAAAGGTATTGATTTGCTTCTTTGTGTGCCCAATATCTTTGTGTAAAAGAGCAGGTGGCTATAAACATGGATATATGTGTATGTGTGTCTGTAGCTATAGTTAGGTTTTTTGAGAGAGTATTCCTGTTGGGGTTATTGGAAAACCAACTGTGTATAAAGCTTTTCTGCTTTAATCTTTTGTGCACCACACTTGGGTTTATGTAGGTTACACTCTCTATGCATTCATTGTGCACATCCAAGAAATTCCTTTCTCAAGTAGAAATGTCATATTTGTAAATGGTGGAGGGAGGGTGTTTATGTATTTAGTTGTTTTTAAAAGCATCAGTAGTTCCATAGAGATAGCTTAGGATTCTATGGGGTTTGTTTTATGGGATACTGCTTTTTCTTTGTATGTCTTTTTGTTTGTGTGATATTAACAAGAGAAAATGCTTTTGAAAAACTGGTAGTTAGTCACTATTAGAAATTGTTATTAACTGGATCCTGTCCTTATCAGTTTTTGCTGTTACAAAATCTGTTTTCTTACATGGAGTTGAAAGAGTGCCTTCTCCCAAGAGTGCACTTCAGCTACAGTTTAGAGTGATCACATTGGTTCAGCTGTAGTTCTTTCTTCTCTCCACATCTTCAGCCACTTGTTCCCACTTTTCCCCCCCTGCATTGGTTCCCACAGTAAAGCAATTCAGAGGACTAAAGTGGCAGAAATCTAAACCAGAGAATAAATGTGCCTTCTACTTTTGCCGAAAAATTCTGAAGTGAATACTTTGCACTTAAATATTTTGGTACTGAATGTTACTTTTTATCTCTGTAGATCTATGCAGATTTACAGTATGTAACTTGGGAAGACTGGTAACCTTTAGATTACCACCTAAAGTAGCATTTAGATTTCAGACTTTTCATGGCTATGTCTTATAAGAATATTTTTATTCTTCGTACAGCTTCAAAAAGTGCTGAACTAAGTCAGGAAATATTGATAAGCTTGAACAGTCAACCACATATAAGGTTGTATGTTTGCATTAAAAACAAAATCCTAAAGTTTTCAGTTAGATTGATCTTACATACCTATAGTTAGGTTTTTTGAGAGAGTACCTATGCCTGCGAGACATCTGATCTGTCTATGTATGCTATGCAAGTCTGTGTTCTGTGTGGCTGCTGGAGTTAAAATGTTAAATCTGATCATTTGTAAATTAAAGGCCCTTTCCAGCCAACTCATTTGTTTTACCTGAGCCATCAGGGAAAAGAAGGAGCCACCTCAAAAAAGCAGTTTGGTCCCACATATCTTGGACACCTGTCTTCGACAGGCAGAAATACCCTCTGAGGGCAGCCCTCTCTGCCTATTGGCCATAGAAGACAGTTGTGTGCTGGATCATGTGGAGGCCCTGGTTGGGCCCCACTAGGATGATTCGTGCCCAGGCTGCTTTTTCTTCTCAATCTCTCATCTCAGGACAAAATAACAAACTACTTCGGTGCTGCTTCAGGTTGTTTATTCTAAGTTATCAAAGGTTCAGGAACACAGTGTCACCACTGATTCCAGGTGCCAAAATGGCCATAGATACACGGTACAGAGGGTTTATATAAGGTTCATCATCAAATAGAAAGGTTCTACGTACATTATTTTGTTTCTAAATCCAATAACTATCACTATTATTAACAGGTCTCTTCTAAACTAAATTCTCTCTACCAATTACTACATGATAGGAACTGAGGTCACAGAAAAGGGAAGAAGAAGGAGAAGAGGGAAGAAGGAAAAGGACAAGGGACTGACTCCCTAAAATCTCCATCTTGGTCCCATAGTAATATATGAGGCAATTCCCAAAACTACAAACCTATCTTTCTATAACATATCACACATTCAGCTTTTCATTTCTTTGGTGTTTGCTGTTCACCCAGGAGTGGGGGCAGTTTTTCCCAAGGGCTCATTTCGATGGCAAAGCCTTCTTGTGGGGCTTTGGGAATAAATTTGGTCCCCAGGAGAACAGGCAAAGCTGTGCAGCTTTGCTGTTCTCCAACAGATCAGATGTCTCACAGGCGTAGGGATAGAGTTAGGTAAGGTGAACTGGAGAGTTAATGATCTATTAGTTCAGTTACAGGGGGAAAGATAAAATTGTTGTTGTAGAGTGAAAGGAGAGAGATAACCACTAAAACCATGAACAACATATGGCTGTAAAAAATAATGAAGTGGGGCGGAAGGGAGCTGAAAAAATGTAATAGCTAAGATTGCTTTTAGGTTTTGTTCAGAAATGCATTGTTTTAAGATGTCATTGAAAGACTTTGTTGATCCATTTTTTCCAAATACGCTGTTGCAAAAAATATTTTCTTTTTTGGGTTTTAGGATGTTGCTAATTCAAGGTTGACGACATGGGAATGATCTGCATAAGTATTTGCCTATTTTACTCTAATTTCTAGTTTTGCAACTGATCCCTTGAATCTTGTTTCTTACACACACTGTTGTGGCAGAGGAAGTGAAGCATCTGCTTAGTAACCAAAGGCAAACTATGGTTTAGACTACTGTAACTATGAATTACAGAGAAAGAAGCAATTTTAGTTGTCAATGGGTTTCAACAGAGGTCTCTTTAAATCATTTATTTTTCTCCTATAAAGAAACAACACAGATAGAAGATCCCAGGAAACAATGGCGGCAAGAACAAGAGAGAATGTTAAAAGATTATCTTACCATAGCCCAGGATGCTCTCAGCACGCAGAAGGAGCTGTACCAGGTGAAAGAACAGAGACTAGCACTTGCACTGGATGAGTATGTACGGTTGAATGGTGCCTACAAAGAAAAATCAAGCTCTCGTACAAGCTGTAAGTACAGTAGAGAATGCAATGTAACCTCTTTGATTTCTGCTTTGTAGGGGATCCTGTTTCTCTTTAGGATAAGTTTTCAAGGTTTGCTAGGAACACCTTGTACTCTGGCTTTTTTAGAGTTAGCATCCCTACATGATTTATTTATTTAAGATAAAGATATTCTGCTGGAGAGAATCGTCTTCTCTCTGATACAACTGAACTCCTTTGAGCCATGATTTAGAGCAGTCAGCTCTGAAACCTATTTTGTCATGCAGTCTGTCGAGACAAAATTCTGCCAAATCTAGGTTCAGAGTGAATAGGATCTCTTGCCTTCCTGGCTGCCTGCTGAAATGACCCTTCTGTGTTGACAGGTGTCTGCAAAAGGCCAAGAAGGGAATGTGTTGCTGATTTATATGAAGAGCAGACAGTAATTTTGTAGCCTGTGTGCTGTGACCAGGGGCGGAGTAGAGATACAGATTGTTGTCTTGGGCAGGGAATCAGCATCTGGTGAAGCACAGTCAGAGGCCTGTTACTGGCCAAGCACCTCTCTTAGAAGCAGATAGAGTATGGAAGGAGCATGTACATCTGTGGGAGAACTGAGTGCCAGATCTCTGAGACTTCTGAAGAAATCTTCTCTTTTCCTGAGATCTCCTTAGAAATTACAGCTTTCAGGAAGAAAGTGATTGCAAGATGGCTCAGCTGGAAGGATAGGGGCAGAAAACAAGGAATAGAAAGTCAGGGAGGATGAGGTGCTACTTCAGGATGCTGGGATAAGTAAATGAGGAGAGATACCCTATAGTGGTAGGGGAAAAGAGGGGAAATTTTGATTATTCAGTAATTATTGCCATGCTGCAATGATGACTACTTTATAAAAGGATAGCTTTTAAAGTATTTTATGTTTTACTGCACATTCTAGGTTTTTGATCAATGTGGATTCATCAAGGGAGGGACTAATTAGTGATTTTAAAGTACTTAAATATTTGTCTTTTTTATCTTTTTAAAAAAAGTGCTTTCAGGCTCTTCATCAAGCACAAAGTATGACCCTGACATTCTGAAGGCTGAAATCTCCACTACAAGATTAAGGGTGAGAATTCCCAACTCATATTAATTTGGATTCTGTCTGCCAAGTTAATGATTATAGAATACGCATAGCTTGAACTAGCAGATGTATCTTGTACCCTGGTACTGAAACCTCCTAATATTCTAATTAGATACCATTCAGAGCTTTAAAATTAATTTTTAAAGCTGTCTCAGGCACTTTCAGATAACACAGTTTTGGGAAGCTTTGACAGATATTCTAATTAGATGTAGGTTTAAATAAATCTGATCATTATTTTCAGTTGTATGCTTTTGTTTTTTTAAAGGGAGAGTAAAAATAGAAAAGTAGGTGAGCTGCAGCTAGATGACTGTTTTTACTCAACATTTCTTCTGTGAGAAATGCATCATTAGCCACTTGAACTGCCTCAGAAGTTTCTGTTGGTTTGAAAAATGCTTTTCAATAATGGTGCAAAACCCCTCTGTTGTGTCAAAATGGAACAGTTCAGATCAAGGATGAAAGTTTGTGTTTGCATTTTGAAATTGCTAATGAACACAAATCTATGATTTGGTCAGCCGTGTTCAGTACAGTCAGTAACAAACTCCATGTAAAGAACTTCCATTCACAGGATAGTCCCTAGTGAATTTATCTTGAATAAGGAAGAAACGGTATGGAAGACATTTAAAATATCTGTAGGGATTACATTTATTTCAGTGGCATATAATGCTGTATGGATAGCCTAGACTTTCCGTAGTTAGTAATGAAAAAAATTATGTCAAAACCTGCAGGTTAAAAAGATAGCACCTCACAGCATAGTTCTTGCTGGGGGCTGGAATACAGACTCTGGGGGAGCAGAAGCAGCACAAGTGACAGCATTTACTCAGCTCTTCCATTGCCCTCTCCTGGTTTCTGCACAGAGCAGCATTGTAGAAGCCTCGGAGAATAACATCCTCCTTCACCTGGAGTAAGAGTTGTGATTAGGAATCAAAACAATTAATGTATAAAAGGAACTGTGGAATAGCTCATTGAAATTTTAAAACCCAGTATAAATCAGGGGTGGAATGCACTCTGTCTGGATGTTGCCCTCCTGACTACTTGTACACCTGTTCATCCTTACCAATCTCAGTTTGTAGTGCCTTATCCATTAAGGCGGAGGGATGGTGGTTAGTGAGGAGACTTACTCAAATGCTGGAGGTGGGAAGAGAAATTTTGTAAGCTTAGTAGTGAGAATCAAAGGCTTTAAGGACCCTATCAGGAACAAGAAAGAAGAGACAAGGCAATAGCTTCTTTCTAAAATGAGCAGAGGAGTAACAGGTGTTTCCTTTGGCAAGGCAATCACCAGTATATTTAGGAAATTACCAGGGTTGTTGAAGAACAAAACATGTGATGAAATTTAAATACAGTTATCTACTTGTCAAAGAGGGGAAGTGTGCTTCTTTTTCCTGTGCTCACTTTTTCCCATTGACTGCAGATCTACAAATTGCTCACCGAGGGGAGTCAGATACGTTATACACAGTAATTCACTTTTTGGAGGTGCTTTCCTCTCCTCATTGTTTCTTGGAGTCAAGGAGCCTAAAATCCTGCTGGTTCCCAACACCTGATTTATTGGCATTGCAAAGTCCTGCAAGTGTGCCTAAAATAGGTGACCTGAATCTTGTCTGCAGAGTTTAGAAGGGTGCAGTCTGAGAGTATCTGTATCAGCATAAAGTGTGCCATCCAAAGCCACTGGATATGAAAACTGAGATAAGAAAAAGTGGAACCCTGTGATGCTAGGGCTGGAAAGTGGCTGTCATGGAAGATGGCAAGAGAGGTATGGCTGTTACCATAGTTCACCCTTATATGAATGTTTGAAGATGCTTGCTATTATGCCAACTTTGGGCATTTTGCAGTATTTGCATGCATGGACTTAATGAGAAACAAAGTTAGTCATTAGTAGGTTGCTAGCCAGCTACTTAAATTTTGCACATTGTTAGATCAGTTGTACTAAACCTGTTCCTCTGTCTCACAGTATCTGAGGCTTACTGGTATCATCAGGTTAATGGTGGCTGGAGGGGGGAAACAACATTCGAGGAAGTTCTGAATTGGCCTTCAGCCTTTTCCTCATTAGCTGTATGTAATATATGCATGTGGAGCCTTCTGGATACGTGAACTTCCTATTGTGCAATAGGTCGTAGAGAAAATATGACAGAAATCAGGCAGCTGTTAAATAAAATAAGCAGGAGAAGAAATATTTTTTTCACCAAACTAAAATTGAGGGATCAGATCCTGCAGTAGACTTTGAGTGGGGCCATTTGGGGCCTTAATTAATAATCAGTAAGATAACTCAAACAGCACAAAGTGTATGTGATCACAGTAAGTTTTATGCATATGCAGCAAGTAGTAGGGAATGCACCTTTGGAAAATAACAAGGGCTGGAGGGGCTGGGGCGGGTGGCTGTGTTCTTCCATTAGCACTCGAGTGCTGGGAATAGAAAGGGCTTAGCACAGGAGCCTGCCTGAAGATGCGGTCAGGAGTAGGAAAGAGAGATCTGTCAGGTGACTGAAGATGATGTGCAGAAGCAGTAGGAAGGGGGTGAATGTTAAAACATGTGAAGAGTTGTGAAAAAACAGGAATTGTATGAAAGTTTTGAAGGAGAAGACAAGGAGCCTAAGAATAGTTTAATGCAGGGATGATGCAGTAAACACAGAGGCTATATTATGATGTAGGTCACATCCTTCTAGGATAATGCGCCCAACTCACATTCCTTGATAATGAAATGATGATGAAGTACAGCAGAGGACACTCAGAAGATGATCTTGAGGAAAAATGTAAGAGTTTTTGAGAGATCCAATCCTCTAAGTTGAAATCAAGTGTGTCTTCTGCTATTAATATAAATACATGTTTCTGATTTTGAAAGGAAAAGGTTTAACCATTCTGTATTTTTCAGAAAAATTCAGATTTGTTTCATACTTTACACATCGCTTTAGCTGGAACAGAGAGGTGACATCTTTTCATTTTCCTTTACCTTGATCAGAACACTTGAGAAATTATTCTTGGAGTTTTCATAATAGTCAAGGAGAAAATAGCTAAGGAGCACTGAATATACACTTAGAGAAATTATCTATTTGTTGCGCTAACTATTCAGTATGGTCAAAATAAAAGCAGTTTTCTGTCAAGTAAAGCAACTAGTGATCATAGTTATGATAGTTTCAAAAAGCCTGAACCTAACCCCTCATCCAGAGAACAGATTTTGCTTTGAAGAAAATGGAGATTAAAAGCATTTTATTTCTGTCACAGAAAATACATTAGCCAGAAGACTGCAAGCTGGAATGTCTAAGTATCATTCACAAACCCCTACAAAGACTGTCTAAATCACTAGTTATTTTAGAAATTTAAAGAATTTTAAGTCTCTTGGAAAGCTGCAGCAGCTACTGATGCTGAGTGCTTTTAGTCACCTGGCATGCTGGGAATCATACTTTTTTTTTTTAATTCTTTAAAAAAATATATTTTATTTGAACAGTATCAGCAAGTAGGAAGTCTAGGGGGATTTGTGTACAAAATATCTTGGAGATACATTTTGAAATTAATTTGAGTTAAAGTGGTCTAAATTCTTGCTATTAATATAATACATTTTTCAAGATGTGAATATCTGAGGAGCTTATAAAAACAAGCAAGAATTTTACAGAGGTAGGTGACAGCAGTGGATTTCTAGCTTTTCCTTTTTTCACCTTAATGATGGGAAAATTAGAAAGCCTAACAATATCTGGCTAGTATGTAGAGTGCAAATGAGCTAGCTATAGATGTATAAATACCAAAATCGTGGACTCCACACTTCAAGGAGACATTTGTCTCTGTGGGTATGCTGATGACTAATTTGTGTTTATTAGTTGGTTCCTAAAGCTTTGTTTCATACATTTGGGAAATATGACATTAAAAATTAAATGGACGATTTTTAAATTTAATCTTGACTCATAAATATTTTGTAGTGTACTCATATCGGCTGACATCTGAAATAGCATTATTAAGGTTAAGAAGCAATTGGCCATGCAAATGTAGGGAAAATAGGGAATATTTTTCCAAAAACATTTTTACTAAATAGACACACATATTTGTGATTCTAATGTCTTTAGTGATTGTCATCTTTGGATTAAATGATTGTGAATTATATATTTAGGGATCCAGTGTCTGTAAAGCTTTCTAAGAAAGGATGATTCCTAGGGAAAAAAAGAGTCCATTTTGTCTTCTACAGTGCAAATGACTGAAGAGCTTCTAGGAATTAAAAAGTGAAAATATAATAAGACTAAAAGTAAACAGGCATGTCCCTGTAGGACAGTTGGAATGCATGCTTAACAAGTAAGAAGTAAATTACTTGTTAAAGTTCTCTCAGGTTTAATAACACAGTGTGGTATCAATACAAACAAGGAATGTGATTTAATCTGCTTGTGTCCCTTTAATACTAAAGCATGTTGCCCATAGACATCAGGAAGAGAACAGATCTTTTTTTTTTTTTTAATGTGTGTCAGTAGAGCAATTTACTCTTTTTCTCTCATCTGATGTAGAGCATACATTAATTGTTCAAAGCCATGTGTTACATCGTTTAACAAGAGGAATTTTCTAACTCTTGCTTTGATTTAACACACAAGGTTAAGAAGCTGAAGAGGGAACTCTCTCAGATGAAGCAAGAGCTGCTGTACAAGGAACAGGGCTTTGAAACACTGCAACAGTGAGTAAATGAAAGTAGTAGAAACTGGATTAATTCAGTCACCTGATTTCTTTGGCCTGGAATTGATTCTGTTGTATCTGAGAGAATTATTGTGGCAGAAAAGGAGAATCTACTAACTCTGTTGAAGTTAGGAAATGGGAAATCTATAGAAATAGCAACCCTTTTGTGCAAATGTTAACATGAGAAATTTGTCTCCCCTCTTGTTTTTTTTCCATGGGGTAGCTTGTGTTGCAAAGAGGCAGAAAGAAGGGCAGTGGTCAGGGGTCTCAAGGACAAAATTAGCTGCTTTGTGTGTCCAATTTTTTTTTTTTTTTTTAATTTTGAAAAGGTACTTAGGTCTTTCTTTCCTTCTTCCCCACCTATGAGCTCAAGAGAGAGAGAAAGGTGCTGTTCATGGAGGTATGAATGGTACACAGCTCTGCAGTGTTGGAAATTAGTCACAATTTGAGGATTAGAGGCTTGACTTTCTTTGTTCCAGTTGCTGGGATGCCTGGTGCCCAAAGGGCTGATGCTGAACTGGGTGAGCTTTCTGGGTATTTAACCAGTTAAAATACTAGCGAATGAATTTTTTTGAGTCTGAGAATTCCCTGCTGCTCCTGCCTTACAAAATTAGGCCCTAAAATATTAAACATTACTGGAACTGTCACCATAAAGAACATGCTGCACAGGAAACCTTGCTAACAAGTGTGTTTTCTTGACTAATGTGAAGAGAAATTTATTAATGCTAACTGTAATACCGTGTTGTGGTACGGACCCCTGCATTAAGGATACATTTCCACAGTAAAATGCTGAGCTGTTTGCTCTTAGTACACTAGTTCCAGTAGCAGAAGCAATGTTGCAGCATTAGTGTAATGTTGTCTGGATACATTTACCCTTTTCCTCAGGACCTCCTGTGTTCAGCAGGATGCTGTCAGATAAGTAATAATCTCTGTCCTGGAGAGGTTGCAGAACATATACAGAGAATGGACAAAAGGTGGGAAAAGTCCAGGTGGAGGACTAAATATGGAGTAGTTATTTGCAGAGGATGACAGAGCATCTGTGTTTGGAGCTAAGAGATTGAAGTTCAGTTCCCAGTTATAACCAAGGTATCTTGTAGCCTATTGCCTGTGTATTTTGATAGATCAGTTCTATAAAATAGGCAATTTTTGTAACTGTGAGAGAGAAAATCTGGTCTGGGAGGTGACCAATCATCATTACAGACATATAAAAATAGATGAAAAATGTGGGGGTTTTGTATGAAGAGCTTGAAGTCAACTGAGAACTGAAAACCTCAGCACATTAGCAAGATGCCAGTTAAGTCTCTATCCTCCTTCATTTTGACTAAAACAGAAATGTAAGATTTGTCTATTATTTAAATATGTAAAGACCAGCAAGGATAGTTGATTGAATTTAACCATGAATCAGATCTCTTTTGTAGTAAAATTTAGAAGAAAGACATATTGATTCTAAAACTTAAGGTAATAAAAACTCCTGCTGCTGTCCCAGGATTAAAGGTTAGCCAATCATGCTGGTTTTATTATATTAATTCAACAATGAAGTATTGTTTTAAAGCAGCTTGCTCACAAGCCATTTTGATCGGAATCCAAAGCATGTTTCAGAAACTGTCAACAGCATTCCACAGAAACACAATGGACATTTGTTTTTAAAATTCAGTCAGCCACTTTCAAACAGTACTAATCCCATTAATTTAAAACAGGATGATGGAATATCTTATATATCAGAGATCCTTCTTGTCTATCTTAATTACATACAAAATAAAGCAGTTGCAATTTGAATGTGGCATGTCATATTCATAGACAGCATGTGGTGTATTACCCAGCTGTTCATTGATGATCCCAGTTGTTGGTGTATCCTATATCTATGTGACATTAGTAACCTGAATAAGTTAACAAAAACTGGGAGTTGTTAGACAGTAAGTGCCTGCCTATGAAAGAGTTTGAGGAACTTTCAAGCTGAAACAAATATAGCCTTGAGTAGGAATGATTGCCAAGTCACAGAGGTAATTTTCTTACACAAATGCAGTTTAGTTTGTACAAAAACTGGAATGTGGAGAAAGGAGAACAGACATGCTCACAGCTTTACAGACTACTTTAGAACTTTGATGTTTTTGTGGCCAAAACTTGGAGAAAAACAGAATACAGTTACAGGTGTTTTGTGCAAGTTGCTGTTCTTGCAGGGGATGCTTGTGATCACTTCTGATTTGTTCATTCCTCACTCATAGGGTTGTTAACTTCCGGCAAAGATGATGGATGATTTAAAAAAACCACAAAACCAACTGTATTATAAAAGAATTCATTCTCTACTAAATACTTGATTTTTATCAAGATGGCTGTTGGTTTTAATTTTTGAAGCACAGCTGCAGTCATTTCCATGATGCTATGAAATATTCAGTTAAACTAGAGACCAGAGAAATGTGTTTACAAACTAAAGTTCTTGAAGGAAATACTAAAATGAATCATCTTTTTATATCTAAGTTTAGAGGAGCATTGTTTTATTATTTTCAAGTTACAGCTTTTAAAATCATTGGTAGTTCAGGAATTTAATGAATTGTCCAATCTATGACATACGGTATTAATTATCCAGAGATTCTGTGAATAAAGAGAGCCTGGTGACTGGCTGAGCAGAACAGCTGTTCCAGACGATTAATGCCCAGGATTAGAGCAAACTAGAGGGAAGCTGAGACAAGAATGGTGCTGGTTATGTTTCTGCTCAGAAAGACTGATTAGTACCAAGAAGCCTTCTGTCTGCCCATGTCCCAGTGTGGGTTTGGGCGGAAGGATACTACTTGTAATAAATTCTGCTTCTGTAAGGAGCACAAACAGTTACTATTGTGAAAGGTGTACCCATAAGCTGCTTCTGTGCTGCAGAGAGTTATGGTGGGAATAGGAATTTTGACAGTACTGTCAGCAATGACTCTGTGCTCCTTGACATTTTTGCCAAGGATTAAGTTGTATTTGAATAGAGATTTCAATGTCATTTTTCCTTTCTGTGTCTGTTGCAGCAAATGGTACCTCATCTCCTTCTCTTCTGTTCTCTAACTCTGCTTCTGCCTGAAGTAGAACAGCAGAGATATTAGTATGATTTTCTTTATCTGCTACTAATACTCTCCCTTTCCACAGAATTGACCAAAAAATGTCTGGAGGCCAGAGCGGGTATGAACTGTGTGAGGCCAAAGCCATCCTGAAGGAACTGAAGTCCATCAGAAAGGCAATCAGTTCAGGCGAGAGAGAAAAACAAGATTTAATGAAGGTATTTTGATTGGTTAATGCAAGTTTTGTGTGGATTTATTTTAACATGACTCACTTCCCTGATGATAAATACTTTGCATTTTATACTTTTAAGGAATTCTCAAAATTCTTTGAGCCAAACTAGTATTAACATAAATTTTCAGATGCAGAAACTGAAGCCTGTGACATTCCTAGTTCAAAAAGCTGCTCTATGTCAGAGAATATAGATTTTTTTGCAACTTGTATGTAAGGTACAATGCATATGTTACCTCTAAGGCACAATTTAGAATATTAAGTGGACAAAATTGATATATTCTGAAATGCCTGACCATTTTGTAAATCCGTGAAAATTTTCCTAATCTAAATTGTCCTATTTCTATTTCTGAAAGCAGATTTCCTTTTTTTTTAAATCAGCAAAATACATAATTGGTTGGCAAATTAAAAAACACAAAGTCCCAAAACAGGCACAAATCCAAACGAGCAGCCTTTACCTTCGTACAGGTGTTGGTCACCTTTAGTGTCACCTACCAATGGCTTGATTAAAAGGATGGGTTGCTTAATATCAAATAAACCCAGAATTTTTAATAGTGCAGTCTTTTATGTAAATATCTTTTGGAGATAAATTGGTATAAACATGGTAAAATGCAAAGGAACTTTAATGGCACTTCCTTTTTTAATTTCTGGACAGAGTCTTGCAAAACTGAGGGAAAAATTCAATATTGACCAAACCACTGAAACGTCTGAACCAGACTTGAGTTCCAGTTCGGTAAAGTCCCAACTGTGTTTTCCTAGACAAACTCTGGATACAGGGTCTCAGACAGACATTTCTGGTGAGGTGAGCTTTTTTCCATTTTGTCCAGTGTAAGGAGAAATTGAAGCAGAATGCTACAGTTAATGGAATTGGAATCAAATGGCTGTTTGCTGTTGCAGATAGCATATATATGTATACTTGTTTCACAGAATTACTTAGAATCACTCACACTAGAATTACTTTTCTGATTTTTTGCCTTTGAATTTTAAATCAAGACTCAGACGAACTTTATATATTTGTCATGAAGCATTTATGACAATCTGATTTAGTCAAATAGTTCGAGTACAGTGAAGATCAGGAGAAGTGGATAATATTTTTTTTTATCTGTTATGGGATACATATAGGATATGTTTCACCTTACAGACCTAATTAAATATGAAGTTTTTTTTTTAATTTTCAGTAAAAAAGATCTCAGAATTTAAATGCACTATTTCATTTCACACAGATGAAAAACTCTTCGTGGAACTATTTTTTCAGTGATTTAGTAAAACCTTGTTTCACTGATGATATATTTTACATACACAGAAGGCTGTTTAATTTTGATACCTTCTTTGAAGTTCTGCAAGCTGAGTTTGTAAGAAAGACAGTGTACAAGGTTTTCCAGACAAAGAGCTTATCTATGTTTTGTAACAAATTTATTAAAGTCTAACATAGAAATGCGCTGACATAGTTCTAAATTATACGTTCAACAGAATTCATAGCAGAAGATCAGAATTTTTGGTGCAGTTACTTCAAGAATTCTTTGAAAATGCTCTGGCTTTACTGTGATGGAATATGGACAGTAGTACAGTAGTTAAAAATATATGAAGTGGCTCAGAAGAAAACAGCACTGTTTTGTATATCTGAGTAGATGAGATCTTAACTGGGCATTTAACATCAAGTATGGAGCTGGCTGCAGGGGTGGGGCATAGTTTTATTTTTCTTTAAGTTGTGATTTTTCTCTGCCTAGGTTTTGTTGGTTCGTTTAAAAGCTTTGGACAGTAACGAAGCTACTTTTTTTGTTTGGGTTGGTTTTTTTTTTCCTTCAACAGATTGGAGCAAGAAGTAGATCGAATTTAGCAGAGAAGGTCAGACTCAGTCTGCAGTATGAAGAGGCCAAGCGAAGGTAACGGGGTCGGTGGGAGCGTGCGGCCGCAGCGCGGGGCCGGAGGTGCCTGTAGGGCCCGGAGGTGCCCGAAGCCCTCGGGCCGGGAAGTTCCCGGTGCCTGTAGGGCCGGGAGGTGCCTGTAGGGCCCGGAGGTGCCCGAAGCCCTCGGGCCGGGAAGCTCCCGGTGCCTGTAGGGCCCGGAGGTGCCCGAAGCTCGCGGGCCGGGAAGCTCCCGGTGCCTGTAGGGCCCGGAGGTGCCCGAAGCCCTCGGGCCGGGAAGTTCCCGGTGCCTGTAGGACCGGGAGGTGCCCGAAGCCCTCGGGCCGGGAAGTTCCCGGTGCCTGTAGGGCCGGGAGGTGCCCGAAGCCCTCGGGCCGGGAAGCTCCCAGTGCCCGCGGCTCCAACGCTGTGCTCGCAGCGACATCCAGCGGGCGGCACCGCCGCGCCCTTCCGGGGGCTGCCGCGCTCGGGAACG
Source organism: Vireo altiloquus (assembly GCA_013396875.1). NCBI lineage: Eukaryota > Metazoa > Chordata > Aves > Passeriformes > Vireonidae > Vireo > Vireo altiloquus. The sequence continues at coordinate 1,037,904 of VZRF01003559.1, read as the reverse complement.
CCGTTCCTTAGTGCTGAGCTGGATGTGTTAAGAAACAAAATTAAATCAGTGACAAATTACTGGCAGTTCCAGGATTAAGGGAAGAGAGGTAGCTGGCTTTCTGATGAAAACAGTCCCCAGGTTATTTATGTCCATTATATCCTTCTTCAGGATCATCATTTCACTTTACTGTACCACTGGAGGCTCGTCAGTTTTAGAGTTTGCTTCAGACTTCCAGTGCGGATTTAGTAGGCTTAATTATTTCTTTTTTCCTCTGGGACTTTAGATAATTAAAAACTTGTTATCACTATGGGTTGGCTTCTTTTTCGTTAGTGTAATGTGAGGAGTAAAGAAGTCAGAAATGGCTCTGCTGATGAATGGGGAATGCCTTTCAAATAAAGTTCTGTGGTGCTTGCCCATGACAGTGGTGCCATCTTGATGAATTGCCACAGCACTGAAAAATGGGCATCAGAAAGCAGAACATTCAGAGTTCAGTTGACATCTTCTGGTGCACCAGAAGTGCTGCATAATACTGGGACAAGGTTTACTACTGGGGTAGCACTCTTCTGTGGTATTACTTCCTAATACTTGTCACCAAATTAATTGTCAGCTGTTCAGAAGCCCTATTGTTTTTGTTGTGGAGGTTCTTTGCAATTTAAGCGAAAAAGAAATCTAAGCATTATTCCACACCCAAAGTTTTGGATCTTTTTACTATGAAGAACTGAACAAGGCACCAAAATTAAAAAATAGTGGTTTTCCCCAGATGAAAACTGTGCTTAAAATGCCATTTAATCTGGGATATAAATATTATTTCAGTTGGAAAACTGTGACATGATATATTAGAAAACAACAAAAGTAAACTTGCAATTTATGAGTACCAAGTAACAGCATAGTTGTTTTTAGGTTTTAAAGGCAGGAGCCTGCACAACTATTTTTTTGCCTAATTTCAAATGTATACTTGCTCATACAGAGTAGTAGCTACCATCCTTACTGTAACAAGAGTAGTCCTTTATATCCTCATCATGGATCATAAAACCTTACTGTATAATCAATGCATTCATCAAAGAACACCAAGGCTATTGTGTTTGTTCACTATTGAGCATGTATGATTTTGGCTCACAATCGTCATGTACATAACATCAATTCTCAGGTGGTCATTTAGGTGCAGGTAGGTGGCATTGTTTCTCAGGCATAATTGATCCAAAACCTGATCACCCTCTGTTTTGACTGGATCTTGATACCTAGAAGTCCCAGCATTGCATTTTATCCTTCTTTTGTAAGAAAAAACCCCCCTTGAAGTAAGTCACTTTGCCACTACTCTCTTGGGGGAGGGGGAAGAGAGAAGAAAGGAGAAACAGGACAGTGCTCCAAGTGTGGAGTACTACAGCACAGGATCTTTCTTTCTCACAAATTACTTAGCCAAGAACATGGGTCGAAATTTCAGTGTATGCAGCTTGGAATAATAAAGACACATACCAGTCTGCACATAAAGCTCAGTACCTAATAATACCCCTCCTCCAAATATTGTGGAACTGTAACCATCACTGTAATTTAGTAAGCATTGACCATCTTTTCTGAAATATTAAATGTGCAAATTCTCAATTATTTTGTGGTAAAATAGCTAAGATAAAGAGGATCTTGTAAGTGAACTTCTCTACTTGAAAATTATCAGATAATTTTGTACGTTGCAGATTTGACATTGCTTAGCCAGCAGAATGTGTTGAAGAGGTGGAGTGTTCATAACTATGCTGAATTCAGTTGCAATTGTTATTTGAAAGGATCTGATACAGCATGCTGACAATTCTCTCCTGATGTGGTGAAGATCTGGCTAATATTCCTTTTTGGCCTGTTGTGTCATCCTGCCCTTAAGGGGAAAGGACCACCCAAGATTCATAGATGCCCATGGTGAAAAAGAAATGACAAAAGTCAAAAGAGTCTGCAAAAACTTACCAACTTTTCTTAGTAAATTATACACACAGCATGGAAATTGGGATATTATTCCCTGACCTCTGAGTATAAACAAGTGGTGATGGATTTTGAATAGAGAGTAGAATGAAATTAGAGAGGGAGAGAAAGGAAGGAAACATCACCAACCAGTCTTGGCTCCATCATCGATCCGTCTGGTGGGATATCTGAGGTCCTGGGGCACCTGTCGGTGTACCTGTTTCTAGCCAAGCTTTCCTCGCCCTGGAGTTACGTTTCTTGCTTTCTATGCAAATTAGTTGTTGTGAGCAGTCTGTTCTTCCAGACCTTTATGGAAATAGGTTGAAGACTTCAGGGACTTTGGTGGTCTTGATCCTGCCCTACTGCAATGGGAACAGCAGTTGCACGAACTCAAACTGTTGAGTTCATCTCTTTAGGTAGCTGCTGTCATATTGCTTTTTTCTTTAATTGCATAGAAGAGCAGTGCTTTTGTGTTAAGATTTGCTGAAGTGAGCACCTTGCTATGGTGCACATTCTTTCACCACGGTCATGTCTGTTTCTGAGGAGCAGTGAGCCTCCCACAGCGTAGGAGAAATCCATCATACTCGTGAATGAGTAAAGCATGGTGCCACTGCTATGATACCAGACAGATTGCTTTCAGTAAAGCTTTTAATAAACATTTTGACTTCTGCTTGAATTGGAATAGGAGCAACTATTTTTTAACGCATATGCATATTGCTGCTGGCCTCAATATGTGGCCTGATTCTCTGGCATGGTCTGCGTTCTTGGGAAGTAAAACTAAAAGTAGGGCCTTGAGTATAAAATGTTGTTGTATCTTAATATCTTTCAAAATACTGTATCACTTCTCTCTATCCTGGGCTTTGTGTGCTGTGCTGGACTCAGGTAAATCTGCTTTGTTTTATTTTAGCATGGCTAATTTGAAGATTGAACTCTCTAAGCTAGATAGTGAAGCCTGGCCTGGAGCACTGGATGTGGAAAAGGAAAAACTGATGTTAATCAATGAAAAAGAAGAGCTTTTAAAGGAGCTCCAGTTTATTACACCACGCAAGCGTACTCAAGATGAGCTAGAGCAGCTAGAAGCAGAAAGGAAGAGGCTTGAGGAAGAGCTGGTGTCTGTGAAAAGCACACCCAGTCAAGCACTTGCTGAAAGGTAAGGGGTTGCCTTTTGCTAATACTAAATGCTGCTTTCTGCAATCTAACCTTTGTACCCATTGCAGACCCTGAACTATGCCATGATGGGCTGTTTTCCTTCAGTGACTGTTCTATGTATGCTCTTAATTAAATTTGTTATTGGCCCAATGGGCAGAAAAACAAAGAAGTCTTCAGTACTGTGAGAGAATGTGAACACCCTGTATGTGCTCTGCAGTATCAGTTGCTCTGCGCTTGTTACCAGCATGAAAATGCCTGTGACAGATGTTAAATAACTGAGGAATGTCAACATACCAGTGGGAAGGCAATCCATCATTCACTCGTTTCTGATAATAGCTGTAAACTGTTTGAACTCAGGTTACAGAGATTATCTCAATTGTTGCAACATCTGAAGCCTTTCATTGTGAGTTTTATTACAAACAAAAATGCAACCAAAAGAGGGAAAAAAACCCCAAAACGTTCAGATGAGAAACATAATTGCTGCAAAACTTTCCTAACTTGCTGCTACCTAGCTAGTAAGTGAGGCTACTCTCACAATAAATTGTTTTTAGCCACATTCACAGTTTGAGAAAATCAAAGTCGACTGTCACAGATGGACTTTTCATCAGCTCTAAGTGAAAATAAATCTAGGGGCACCTCTAGCCCACATAAAATGCAATAAACACAAAATGTCCTTGTGTGTATCAGTATGGTACACCTTACTGAAGTAATACGATTAGCATTGTGTGGCTTTCTTACTTCCCTCTACTGGGAAACACCTGCTGTTGCTCCAGGGTGCTGTATGGCCAAATTCCTGTTATAGCATTAGAAGCTGAGGCCTAAATTGTAGTTGAGTAACAGGGAAGGTTTTTTTTGTTTACAGAGTACAAATGTGTGTATTAGGCAAGATTTTTCCTAACATTTCTACACTTTATAATAGTTTAAACTACATTATATTAATGATCCAAAAATGTTTTAGAAAAGGGAACTATAGTTTTACAAGAGAAGCTACCTGTCTGTACTGGTAGTACCTAAAGTACCATGGATCTGTTGCTCTTTGACTTCCATTAATCAATGGAAGGGAGAATAAGTTGTCAATAATAAAATCACTTTCACAAATAAGTAATTTGAATCTAAGATTTTGATAATATGCTGTTGTATAGCTAAATCTTGACTCAAGCTATAAAAAGGTAGCTGGTGTCTGAATCTTGTGGTTTGGATTTGCTTTAGTGCTAGAGAAAGTTCTGCATCTGACTGTTTTCTCATACATGCCAGATGCCAAACTTGGAGTACCAAGAGCAAGTAAAATTGTCCCCATTGTCAGGAAGAAATTTTACTTCCGTGTATAGTGACAGAATGAGTTGTTAGAGCTTCCTTTTTTCCTTCTCTTTTCCTCAAACTTTTTTCTTTTGATTTTTATTCCTGAAAATGCAGAGTGTTTGGGCTTTTTTTTTTCCCTTAGGTTAATGTGAGATATGTTGTGCACTGCTGGTTGAGGTAGTACTTATGGTGGCTTCTGGTTTGCTTTTTTGTTATACCAGTGAATTTCCTGTGAATTTCTGGCTTCAACTGCTTATATTAAAACTGTCTTCTTGGTGACTTCAGAGCACATAAATTCTTTCACACTGGACTACTTTGAGGATTATTTCTGGTTTGTCTCCTATAAACTTATAGTAAATCTTCATTTTAAGAAGGATTCAGATGGTAAAACTTTTTCTGAAATGTTAATTTTAAAAACATACATTTAGTTGTATCAGAACAATCAGCAGCATCTCTTTTCTTGGAGATGAGGGAGATTCTCCTCTCCATTATCAGTGGAGGAGCCATGCCATCTTCAAAAGACTGTACTATTGTTGCATTACCAGTTTCTTCTGTGAGGTTTCTTGAATGCCTTCAGTTTGCAGTGTTCTCATAGGTACTGATAAAGAAGCAGCAGCATAAGAAGCTGTGGATTGTGCCAGAGCTTAACGCGATGAGCGTTCTTTCATTTGGTTTAGTAGTTTGGGTTTTTTTATTTCTAAAGGAAAAAGAAACAGGAGATGTGCTCTGACTTAAAACAAAAACATTATAGCATAGCCCTGGGTTATTTTGGAGCAGGATGCTGAAATTGCCACTCGTAGATGTACGTGGATTCAATTTACAGAGGGTGGATGTAGATCATACCATATCAACTTCAAAGAGGCAGAGACAGGGCATACTCTGACTGCTTTAAGAAGCCTTAAAGCAACTGTGTAGAAATAACTGGATTGTGGAACTGCTGAGAACTACTTGGTACTTTCTTGCCTCTGAGTTCCTGTTAGGGAGATTCCATTATTGCTTTAATCCTTGGCGGTATCTCCCAAGTAAAGACAGCCATTTGAACAGGTCCATGATTTAAGTACTTGATGTGCTGTTGCCTGCAAAACTGGCACCTGCTCTTGTGCCTCTCACAAATGAATATGTCCACCTAAGTTTGCATTGAAAGGTAAGGTATGTGCCCTTTAACTTTTTTATGTATTTTCCTTAAAGATTCTCTGCCCCTCTCAGCAATGTTACAATTTAAGATCAAAGGAGAAGGACGTTTCACTAACCTGAAGTTCCTCCTGCAGTGAGTAATAGGTTAATTTAAATAGAAGGGGTGAACACAGCAGAGACTGAGAGACCCGTGTCAGAATAGATAACAGAGTGGTTGTTTAGATGTTTACACAGGGTTTTTTGGATATTAAAGTTCCTGCTTATGCTATAAAGAAGGAAGGTTCATTGTCTGAAAGTTTTGGAGGTGGAGTTGGTCTTTTTTTCCATTTGGCCTGATGTAGAAAACTTTCCCTGAATCTCAGTTTGTTGTGAGATAATGAAATTATGTCCTGCATTTCTTTGAACTTGCACAAGTGATTTCATCACTCGACACATGTTTGTGATTTGTGACTAACATCTTTCTGACATTAGCCTGCAGGTATTAACACTTGTATTTAATTACTAGTAGATCAAATTACTTCCAGGAAAGAAATTTTTTTAGGTGCTAAATTATAAGGGATAAATTATATTTATCAACCTCCTTAAGATAGTAAGAGAAAACAAACTGTTGACTGTGCTTTTGAGGCAAAAACCAATGAAACCTTTTAGTTCGATAATACAAATTCAATTGCTATAGTGTCCCTCTTCAGGTGGCTGTAGATGTATCTTTTGAGGACTTCAGTCAGAGAAATTCCTATGCTTTTATTTCCTTTATTGTCTTCTACCATTAGTAGTTGAACACAAAGCAATTTCTGTGCCTCTTCCTTGAGAAAAAAATGTTAGTTCACTACTGAAAAGCCACAAAGGAGCTACTGAAGAGCATTCTTGCTTGGGACAAGCAGGATAGATTAGGCTTTAAATTAAGACAGAAGGCATCAATAAATAGTAACATGATAGTAAAGAGTGTCTGATACTATAGATGAACATAATTCTTGGTGTGGAAACCTCTGTGTGTGTCTTCCTCAGCAAAGAATGAAAGGCTGTGTAGGCTTTTAACACCCTTAGCAGGTATTGGCAGATGAACACATCACAGCAGTGTGAGAGCACATGTGTCGTGGGCAGTGGAGTGGAAGTCACACCCTGGCTGACCTCGGGGTAACTTATTCACGTTTGCATAACCCAGATTTGCTCACTGAATAAGCATGGGTGTAAGCTTTTCATGCTTTGCTGAATTGGGGACTTAATGTCTTTCTACTGGTATCTGACATTGAAAGGGAGTGAAATCAGGGCACTCTTGAGTATTTCATTCACTTAATTCACTTTGCTTAAGAAAGCAATGGTTGATGTTTCTTGTTTCTCAGATTAGTTACTTGAGAACTTGTGACATGTATCAGTTGACTGAGCAGGGCCTAGAGGAGAATATAGTAATCCACAACTACAGAAGGATTTTAGCTGAATCCACTGAGAGAAAGCAATTTATTTAGTGTAAATGGAGTGATAAAAGGGAATTATAAGAGGGAAAAAAAATCACTCTAAAGGTTAGTGAATCATTTCTACTAGCCTAGAGGAATAGGAGAGTTCCCCCTTTTGTGGCTTTAGAGCTGCGCTAGATAACAAAGCAGGAGGCAATAAATCCTGCTTTCGCATAAAGGTGAACTTGATGATGAGCATTACAATGCTGTGTGGCTCTGAGGTGCTGACAAAGCTGTTGAGAACGTAGAAATCTTTATCAAGGACTCCTAAATATGGTCTATAGTCTCAGAACCTTTCATTGAATGCTACTTTGATCTGCTGTGCTTTATCTTTATATAAAGATTCTGAAATTAAAGGGAGTGCTTTGATTTTAAACTTCAAAATATCAAAACTAATACTGGTATTACTTGTATTAATGTTGGTTTTTTTGTTTGTTTTGGTGGTCTTTTCCCTGGTTTTGTTGGTTGATTTTTTTCCTTCAACTATGTTACGTGTCTGCAGCATGGTTTTAAAAAACTGTATGAGTGCAGATCTTATTATCCTGAAGTTGCAGCTGTTTTCCCAGTGCTCATCTGTTACTCTTTTATTGGGTGCATGTTCCCCTTGGTACAGTGTGAATGTCCCAGCCCTGTGCTTGATTGTTCACTCAGCAGGTTTGTTACAGTGCTTGGTATTCTGCAGGTAAAGTCACTCTGCTGAAGCAGTTAGGGTTTTACAATCAGACCGAGAGCTAACACAGTATTTTGGATTTTAGTCACTGGCAACCTGATAAAAAAAACCAAGGGATCATCACTTTGTTTCTTTTTTATCCATAAAATGTTCTAGCATATTCTGTAATGCTTTCCTGAACTAATATGTACATCTTTTTGCAGATTAAAATTGGAGGAGAGAAGAAAAGAGCTGGTGCAGAAACTTGAAGAAACTACGAAGTTAACTACCTATTTGCATTCACAGCTTAGGAGGTGAGACTGTACTGTTTTGTAGTGGACCTGGATGTCTCAACTTCATTCTTAGGATTTTCTCTTAGCTAGAGGCTCAGCAAAATTTATTTAGTATTTAAGTAAGAAAAGGCAAGTTTAATAGCTTCAAGCATTTTGTCACCATGCAAACCTGGTGTATTTTTATAATTTCAGTAAATTTTCTAAGTTGATAGTTCTGTTATTGTTCAGTAGACAACTTTTTAAGTGTTTAGAAGGGCCTGCTTGCATTATTTTTCCTGATATTCTTTTCCCAGCAATCCTCCAGAACTGAGGCAGTGGCACTCAGTTTCTCAGGCCTGGCAGGACTCCTTATCTCCTATTATTAACAGAACAAGATTGCATATTACAGCCTTTGCCATAATTTATATAGTTGGATTCACTGTGCACGTGGGTTGCCTGTTGACATACAGATGGAACGCAGTTCTGCTATAAGTTGTCTTCTATCTGGCATGTTTCCCAGGTGCTTGGGCAGAGGGTAGGCTGAATGAATTGCTCTCGAGATGGCAACACTCCAGTGCTGCCATAAGCTCCATCTTGGGGATCCCTGTGCTGTGACATTGACCACATGAGCACCCACATCAGTGTGGAGCAGGTTTCCGATGGGATGTAACAGCTGAGAAGGCTGCTGCTACTGCCAGACCAGTTTGTCAAATCTGCAGCCTTCTCCAGAAGAAAAGGGGCTTAGGCAGCTGCCATAAGCTGGATAAATTGCCCTGGTAGTGTGCAGGTTGGGCACAATGAGCTAAGCCAGGTATGGGTGCTTAAAAAACATAATGCCCCAAGCAGCTTTTGGTTGTAATCTGTTACAGGGCAGTTTCAGTCAAGCTTCCCTCTTTTTGCTCTGTTTTGTGCTGGTTTAGTTTAGTAACACCAGTATGTTTGTTCTCTCTTTGCAGCCTCTCAGCTAGTACGTTATCCGTGTCTTCAGGGAGCAGTTTGGGATCCCTGGCATCCAGCCGGGGATCTCTGGACACATCAAGCAGAGGGTCGCTAAACTCGCTCAGCTCCACAGATCTCTACTATAACCAAGGCGATCAAATTACGGATTTGGACTATCAGTACAAACTTGATTTCATATTGCAAGAAAAAACTGGTTACATTCCTTCGGGGCCTATCACTACTATTCATGAAAATGAAGTGGTCAGTTCCCATGGGAGACTGGGTTACAGTGACTCTACTTCAGCTGCAGACCATCCCAAATTGACTGAACCTCCCAAATCTGTGACATCACTGTCTTCCAGATCCTCACTCTCCTCCTTGTCCCCCCCAGGCTCCCCTTTGGTTTTAGAAGCTGCATTTTCAGTGTCAGCTCAAAATTCCCCTCTGCATCACCTCACTACGGACTTCGAAGACTCTGACCTTTCAGGTGATTTTGCAGGCATTAGCTTCTGCGAGAACCAAATATTATCAGACTCTGAAGCTGGAGCAGGATCTCAGATTCATACAGATGATAAAGATCTAAATGCTAGGCATCCTCTGCCTTCTCTACATGAAGGAAGTTCAGGTAATTTAAAAATATATTTATAATGTCAAATGTATATGTAACGTGAAAATTAACAGCTGGCTCTTGAAATGAGGAGGTACCTTGTGTAACTGAAGAGTATCTTGATCCGCATGCACTTGTCATGGTGGGCAGTCAGTAGTTCTGAGGGATGTTACCTAACTTCTAGGTTTTTCTCTGCAGAGAGCTGCAATCACCCTGATTCTGTCTATACTTTTCAACAGCTATTTTAGAAAGAAAGTTCATGTATTGCAATCTGTTGTGAAAATAATAACACAAAAACCTGAAGGTGGATTTTGAAAGCATGGAGGATGCATGGTGTTCCTAGGTTTTATCAGTATGTATGGATGTAGAACAAATTCCCTCTGCTGTTTTTTTGATAACTTCAAATCAGATCCTTTGTTTCTCATTGAAGAGTAAGTTACAAACTGACATCCTCAGTAAAAGAGATTTCTGGACTGAGAATTATGTATTATGTGTATCTAGTTATTTGAGCCTGCTGTCATTGAAAGATCTGCAGTTCATTTTGAGTTGAGAAAGACAGGTGACTACATGCAATGTAAGTTACAGTGAAAGTTTCCCCATTTTTAATATAGATTTCACAGCTTTTAGCTTTTTACCCAAGTTAGAACAGAACTCCTAAACTAGTCTAGGCTCCCCCTGCAATCTGTGCGTAACTTCCAAAGGTTAGGACATCTCATCCTAAAGCATACTTCTCTTTAAGGAAGAAGGGATGAATGACTGTGAGTTATCAAGGTATCCTTAGTTACTAGTTAACTTTAACTTTGAGGTGGCTGAATTAGGTGTGATGCATTCCACTTCTGGTCTGCAGCAAAAGCCATGCAACATACTTAATCATCTGATATTGTCAAAACCTTTGGCAGAGCCAGAATTTCAAAAATCCCAGCTGTCAAGAATTGATGGCTTGTGCTCAGTCTTGGAGTGCTCGCTTTGCTGCCTTTTGTTAGGGCTGACAGTATGTTGTGCTCTCTCTGCACATTTATTCTTTTCTAGTGTCATTCTGTGTCATTGTCTTTGAGTATGTTGCAAACCATTGATGTTTATGTTACACAGTGGCTCTGTTTTCTCAAGGAAGAACTGAGTGAGACAGATTTCCAGTAGTGCTGAGCACTGGCAGCCCTATTTGAAACCTGGTCAGTACCTGGCATTTCCAACTGTATTTCTGAGCTGGTAGGGAAGCAGCTAACTCTAAGGAGTTTGGTGTTTTAGAATAAATAGGACCTAGCTCTTGAGCATTGTCCAGATTTGTTGCCAAGTTTGAACACTTATGCTTGGAGTTTTCCAACTTTTAATAAGAGTACCTGGGCATATTCATACAGTAATATATTTTAATGAGATATTTGCTTTTACTTTGAAATTCTCTCGAGGAATTGTTGTAACATCTGTTGTCTAATTAGATTAGCTTACTGCAGTACTGTAGTAATTTTAGTGTTGGCCAGAGCAATGTGGCACCAGAAGAGAAAGGTGTGGTGTGCTTAGTACAAGCTGGGAGTCCCCACTCTGATTCACTGTGCAGAAAGAAAACAAGAAATTGACTGATATCCTAATGGTCTGAACCTGTGAAATGCAAAGTGAAAAAACATGGAGGGGGAATTTGGGGGGAGAGGGGGTCTTTTAGTCCTTTGTCTTTTCAGGATAGTGTAGCACAGTAGTTTTTTTACTTTAGAGCCATACTATAAAAGATTGAAACAATAATTATTTTTCCTGTCTGTATTTCAGCAGCATACCCTTTCCAAATTAACAACAGTCTGTTTTTGCAATCTGGCTGCAACTCACCTCATCTGAGAACTGAATTCAAAATGGCTTGGAATTTGGGAACACTTTGGGCTATGTGGAATCAGAACTTCTTTTTTTTTTTTTTTAATTTATTCCTATAGATCATTATTTTCAAAGGCATCGTGTGGTTGTCTAAGATTTTTTAACTTTTTGAGGACCTCTTATCCTGGATATTGTCAGGTTTCCTTTTAAGTCTATATAAGTAGTTTATATGGTTAGTAGTTAATACGGTTTTAAAATGTAAATTCATCCTTTGATTCCTCATACTGATACTTCCTCATGTAGCATCATATGCATAATAGAAATTGTCTTTAAACCTGTATTAAGGCTGCCAGAACAAGTATTTGAATTTTGAATAGCCAAGTATTAACTAATTACACTTTAATACCTCTGGTTTCCACAGTAGAAAGGCCTCATGGTGAGACTTCAGTACATTAACAGTGAGACACAGACCTGGGGTTGGTTCAGTGTTTCTACTCCAATTTCATTCTTGAAATTGCTGTGATGCTGAATGGGAAGGTTTGAACAAACTCAGCTGGAGGCATAAACTCGCATAGAAAATTTCAGCCTGCACACTTAGGTATTTACAAGACTGCAGATCTGAATGCTGCTGAATCTTAACTTGGGCATAGACAAAGACTTGAAGGTAGTGCAGCTCCTGTCGTCATGGAATCTGCACTGGCTCTCTAGATGCTGTGTTCACCTCCTGCTCTGGCTGTCTCTGACTTTCCTGTACAGGTGAACCATAGAGATATTTGCTCCCCTGCACATGTCCCTGCTGTCAGAAACCAAGTTGGAATATTGTGTAGTTCTTCCACAGTCAGTCTCTGTCATTGTCAAAGTCAATTCAGGCTGCTGTGGTAATTCCTAAGGGTAATCAATAAATCATGTCATCACCTTCACCCCTCACATGGTGGGGGGGAAGGGAAAGAGCACTTCATCATCAAGGAAAAAGCATTCCTACTGCCATAAATAAAAGCACAAATGCAGCAATCAATCATCTAATCTAGAGCCTTAAATTTTAACATCTTAACAGGATGTAAAGTCATGATTCAGATGGGGATGATAATGCATACCAATAGCCTCACCCCTTGGCAGATAAAAGGACTGCATAGGCCCTCAGCTTACTGTGCTGCAGAATGTGGCTTCACAGCATGACACTCGCATATGAATGCAAGTAGAAGATTAAAGCTAAGTAGTCACTGAGAGGCTGTAGCATAGAAAGTTTTTTGATGATAGTAAACCAGAGAGGATTTTATTTCTAACAGTTATATCACTGGGGAGAGGGTGTCTGTCTGACTTTTAAATATTTAATAAACAATAGGCAAGCACTTGGCATGTAGCTGAAGTGTTACTACAGTGCTGACTGTGAACATGGCAAATACTGGTTTAAAGTTCAGGATAATGAGAGTTGATAATGAAGGATAATAACTAGCTCAATGCATAAGGGTGATCATAGGAGTCTGTGTCTCTGGGAAGGAATAATAGTACATTTTCAAGTTCATCAGCTTGGTTATATCTGTAGCCAGAATATGTGGTAACAGCAGTACAGTCTCAGAATGTTTAATGATATGGAACAAAACTACTCTGTGGTACTCAGAGTTAAGGGTCACTGCTTTCAACTTGACAACTTTCTAAGCTATGCTCATCTCTTTTTCTGACTTTTAAGCTCTTGGACTAATTTTCATTCTTTTTCCTTTTTGTAGGTGGTGATTTACCAAGAAGAACAGCTGGTCATCTGCTTGAGGAGAAAACAGCTTGTGTATCTGCTGCTGTGTCTGATGAGTCTGTAGCTGGAGATAGTGGTGTATATGAAGCTTCTGTGAAACAGTAGGTTTGAGGAATCATGCAAGTCTTACCACCAAAAATTTAAATGTATCTACGATCAGTTACACAGTACCAGCAGAAGTTGTTCATCAGCCCTGCCTTTTTTAGAAAGAATTTGTAGTTTGAGATGGAAAGGAAGGCATATTTGCCAAACAATTAAGTTTGATTTGGGCTATTTTTTGTACTTGTATAATTTGGTTGAATAGCATTAATATACTTCTTTATAATCTTGGAGGGGTTTTTCTTGCTTGAAGTCTTCCCAACAGAAAAGCTTGATGTAAACTATGCAGGTTCTTCCATGTGACTCTATTGACACTACTCAGAGTTACTGTTTTTACTTCTTGTTTTGTTTAGGATTTTTAAGATTGCACAGCTTTATTTTTTTTAATGTTTTTATTTTTAAAAAGAGGTTATAGAAAAGACAAGAAAAAGCTCTGTTGTAATGATGGTATTAAAATAATCCAGGTTGAGGTATAGAGTTCACTGTGGATAGGGATATGAGAAACATATTTGCTGTTATTTTTTTTGACCAGACAACTTCTATAGGATTCTTCATATTAGTTTATATAGTATTGCCTGTAATCTTCAGTAATCGGCCTAAGGCCTCTCTGAATCATTGCTGCAGTCAAACTATTCCAGCAGTGACTGTCCCTAAAACCAGCACTGCTGTTGTGTAGGCTCTGAAATTCTTATTTGGAGTGCATGCTGCAATTAAATCAACATGTTTAGGAGAATGGATATAGGTTCTGTGTATGCATACCTTAATAATTGCTGAAAGCTAACTATCATTTTCCTAAATCTGAGTATTTGCCTGGTTTTCCTAGACCAAATGAAAATGAGGACATTGTATATAGTGAAGATGATGCAACAACTCTAGAGGCTGCTCAGGTACAAATAGGACTCAGGTGAGTGACCAGCAAAGGGAATATTTCTGTTTATACATAAATGTGGATAGTAAACTTCCCTCATGTTGTCCTTTCTTTAACAGATACGACCACGGCAATTCAAGTTTCGTGATAATCATAGTGCGGCTTAGAAACCTTCCAGTGTTTTCTGTCCCCCTTGGCTCTAAGGTGTAAGTCAAACAATCACTGAGAAGTAGTGTTGAAATATAAGAATATAATAATAAATTGTAAAAAATTCTCTAAAGGAATCGGTTGATTTACAGCTTAAGAGCACTAAAATATGTAAAAAACTTTTCAAACTGTCATAGTATTTAGCTTTTGCATATTCCAGCAATGCTGCAAGAAAAAGAAGTTATCAAGAAATTTGCACATTCCACTAAAGTGGAATAAAAAGGATTTGTAAATGGTGTTTTATCTAGTGCTTCTAAACATTCCGTAGCTGTGTGAGTGCAAAACAGCCATGCTGTTGTTACTAAAAACATTCTTTGGATACTTTGGCATCCTTTCAGCTCAGAATATTGTCTTTTTACATTTATGTGTCTTTTTGACATAAAATGATGTTTAAAGCAGTGCTTGTCTTTTAAGTGAGCTTTTAAAGGAAAGGGGTAGTTTAAGAAATGCAAATGGACAAGCAAAGTCACATTGAGATACACCATACCTAACAATTGGAGCTTGGACGTCTGTTAAGAATTAGTTCTTGAGTCAAATTGGACCAACGTGCAAAGTCTAAAAGTAAATTACAGTGCAAGTCATATGTAGAAAATGAACAGAAATGCCTGAAAATGTTACCACTGAATTTCTAATCCAAAATTCTCATCTGTATAAGTAAGTACAGCTTGCCTTGGGGACACTTGTACTTGAGTGAGCTTTTTGACAGACTGTAAGACTACCTTAAACTCTTGAAAAGCTTAGTAAGATTGGAGTAGGACATAACCAAATTTTCCAAGGATTGATTTTCTTGCTGCTTCCTTTCCCTTTGTATCCCATTGCCTTAAATTTGATTGGCAGATAAATAGGTATGGAAAGGATGCATTAAGGATAGAGGCCTGGGTGCTTGCTGGATCTTTCTGTTTGTTTTTGTTAATAACAAATGGTTGTTCTACTAGTATGCTTCCTTCTCTGAACTAATCTTTCCTCTGCTGACCTTCCAAGACCACTAACATTTAGCACAAGAATACAGAAAAACTATAGAAGAGTAAATTTCTCTTTTTTTAAAATTAATGTTAAGGACATGTTTCCTCTCATCTGTGACACGATCTTCATTGTTTACAGTACTAAACTTGGATAGAGTCAGAAACTGCTACCTCGCTTGCTACTACCTTACCAGGCACAAAAATTCCTTTTTGGGAAATGTCTCTGCAAGGGACAAGAGGAGTTTCTGACTCATCTTTGTCACCTCTTTTCCATTCCACTGATAAGTTACTGTTCCATTTTGTTGCTGTGCAGTCCTTGAGTTGATGGGTGAACATCTTGCATGCATCACCAGCAAGTGCCAGTTTGAACAGAGGTAAAGATTTTGTTTTGTTCCCGGCAGGTATATTAGAGTAGCAGTCCTTCCATCCTCCACTGATATCAGCTGTCTGTTCCGCACTAAAGTTCATCCTGCCATGGAAACTGTTTTATTCAACGAGATATTCAGAGTAGCCATTTCTCAAGTAACACTGCTACAGAAGACACTGAGAGTAGATGTTTGTGCTGTCAGTAGAAGTCGTCGGGAAGAATGCTTGGTATGCAGTTTTATTTCTGGTGCTTTTTTGGCATGTATTTGTTTCTAGTGTCCCCTCTTATTTTGATGGTCAAGGCTGCTAAAATTCCACAGCCCTTGGAGACAAAGTCTGAAGCATAACGTAGTTGTTGCTATAGTACCTAGAGTACTGCCTTTCTCTGAAACTCCTGACACAGAATCTAATCCTGGATGGAAGGTGTTTTGATAATTCTAACACTACCTTAACCCTTTAATTATAGATCGATATTCCATCTTTGCCATTTTATACATAAAACCTCCATAAACTTCAATGCAACATTACTTTAACACTAGGTTTTAAGTAAAAGCTGAAGAAGAGCCACAGTGAAAAAAAAAAAGAGAGCAAATCCTCCTTATCAAACTTGTCACATAGAACAAACTAAATTACATGTTGGACATTATTTTAGATTATATGATGGACACTTTTTTGGTCTTTATGATCTGTTGAAATAATAAAAATGCATGACATTTATAGATCAGCCCATTGGAAGCTGTGACTTTAAATTTTGTTGTTAATCGTTGTCATCACCAAATCAGTGATGCTTCATTTACTTTCAAATTGCTTTTGCATGGTCTGGTACAACTCAAGTCTAGTTTTTCACCATGAGAGGGATTTTAGTAGCACAGTGAGATTTTTTCAGTTACAACATGCTGAAGAGATGCTGGAATCTGCTGGGGTTCATCAGCTCCAACTACTGTGAAACAGCCTCGCTTTCATAATGTAGAAGTTAACTTAGTTCCTGGGGAATATGTTGGTCTTTTTCAGTATGTAAGAGTTTTCCCCTGAGAAAAGGGAAGGGCAACAGAAAAAAAAATGAAACATCAGGCAGGATACAAAGGTGAAGAAAGGACTCAACAATAACAAAAAATCCCAACGAAGACAAGGGTTATTTGCAAGATCAAATGAAAGAGTTGGGAGTATCACCCCCAGCAGAATGCCCCGGATGACATGACGAGAGTCTTGGCAAGAGCTCTGTGTGCAGCCCAGTAGCTGTGGAGATAATATGCTTTGCCAAAGAACAGAGGATTTTAATCTCCAAGGCACAGCCCAAACATGAGTACTTCAGAAGTTTTCCCAGAGTACCAACTCAGTGGATGTCAGTGCTTGTCCAAATGAAAGGGTTTCTTAATCTCTTTTACTGGCTCTTCATCTCCTCGTTCCCTGGTTTGAGCAAGCAAGGTCATCCAATATTTGCCATATGATGATTTTTGTGGTGGGACGGCTGAAAAATCATGTGACACTTGCTGTGTCACGAGCTGGTGCTGCACAGGTTTGAATTACTGAATGCACTAGAGCAAGTGTGCAATACCATGGTGTGGGGGGGGGTGAGGAGAAATTCTGAAGACTGGAATAAGAGATGGCAGAATGGACAATGTGAAGGACTTTTCCATGTACTTCTATTTGTCTATTTTAACTGCAAGTGGAGGGAAATACAAACTGTACAGTTAAAAAAGGAATTCAGGTTCACGTCAAATTCGTGCTGCCTGTTTTGCACTGTAAGTACAGTAGAATTTCAGCTGTTTTGTAGGAAACAAAACAAATTTAAATAATTTTCTTCCCTTTTCTTCTTTTGTCCAGGCTGGGACTCAGATCAGCCTGGCAGATTTATCGCTTTCTGATGAGACCTGTACTCTGTGGTACAACCTGTTGCCTTGCAAGCAGAGTCCTGGCAAAATATCCAAGGAACAAAATGATGAATACATGTTTCTGTTAAGCAAGCAATCACAGTCGTTGGACTCACTGGACTTGGTGAGCAATGTGTTGGCTGTTACTGTGATAGCAAGAAAAAAGCCAGAGACTCCAATTGTGCTGTTGTGCTGTAGTTATTTGAATGTGTGCACTGCCCTCTTCTGAAGGTCCAAGGCCCTGCTTTGCAGGCACTTTTGTCTAAAGTGACTTTGTGTGATTAGGGCCTATATGGGGTGTCAGACAGGAGTGGGGATAGGGCAGAAGCTTTTTACTGGATAGAAAATTGCCCTCCCAATTTGAAAACCTTCAGCTGTGTTTCTTTTTAGAAAGAATGTTATTGGAGAGCTTCCTTAAGTGTATCATTTATTTCCACATACACACATTAGAAATTGCTATTTATTAACTATCTGAATCTGCATACTTAAAGCCATTGCATTGAACATGCTGTTTATGCAAAACGTACTAACTCCTCTGGTAAAATAAGCATTTCTGATTTACTGCATAGAAAATGTAACTTTGAAGAGCGCCCTTTTTTCACCTAAAAACATTACAAGTATGAGAGGGAAGATGAGAAAATACATTGAAGGATGACAGGAGCATATTTGATTGCATTTTCTTTTTAAAACAAATTGTTTTTCATTGAGCTTTACATAAAAATAATCATTCAGTGTGCTATACACTGACAATTCAAACCCCTTATCTTTGTGATCTGGGGGTCGTTTTTTCTGCTGACATCAGGGAGCAGTAGGGTAATGTAGCTCCTGCAAGAGTTGCCATTTTTTACCTGCTATATATCATTCAAATCTGATTTCATCTTCTTTTTCCTTGTGAGTAGGATGTTGTGTCAGCTCTGCTGGAGAGGACATCTGCTGAGCTGGAAGCAGTAGAACAAGAGCTGGCTGAAGATGAGGAGAAGGAACAGGAGCAAAGGGCCTCTGAGGAAGACTGGTAAATCCACTCTTCCTCCCTCACTGTTCATGCCTGAATGATTCAGCCCATTCTTCCTTTTCTTAGACAAAATAAAGGGCTGTACGTTTGGAGATCACAGTCACATAGAATGGTAGAGGTTGGAAGGGATCTTTAAAGGTCATCCATTGTAATACCACTGCCATGGGAGGACACCTCCCACTAGATCAGGTTGCTCAACACCCCATCCAACCTGGCCTTGAATATTTCCAAGGACAGGACATCCACAGCTTCTCTGGACAATCTGTTCCAGTGCCTCACCACCACTGGAATTGCAGTAAAGTCTTGGTCTCTTGTATGGTCAATTCATTCACGTTCTTTTAGGTTTAGAGTGTCTTGGCTGCTCTATGAACTCCTACTGCCTATTCTCCTCCATTCCATTTACATCTTCCTGTGAAACCACTTGGGCTGTGAAGCCACTGGAAGTGTAGCAAAATATTAAATATTACAGTTGCATTAAGTGTAACAAGCAAGTAATAGGATTTGAAAAGAGAGTTGCTGTCTGACAAAGTCAGTGTGGGTATGGTTCCATTGATGGTCTTGTTTGAAGAAATTGTGAGCTTTCCCAAGAAACAGATTTCTTGCTAAATTGCTATTCGAGTTCTGTTACTGTGCAATTTCTTAGCTGCAGTGTAGAAGCAAATACATGCTTTATTATGGGGGAAGGGAAGAGTTGCATTTTTGTTTTATGAACTTCTTATAATAAAAGTCCTTCAACATTATCAACATTGCAGCTATTGAATATAGTGCAGTGTTGTCATAATGACCTTGAAGGTGAACTGTAGTAGTGCTTGCTGGCTTTTGCTGGAGGCAGCAATGAAATGGGCTTTCACATGAACTTAGTGGAAGCATTTGGATGATAGTTGTTTTCCTGTCAGGAAAATGCATACCTCATACATGGGTGCAGGTATCTGGGCTTTCTGGTATCTTTCTCTGGTGAGCTTTTTCAGTTTCAGAATAAACCTGGGCTACTTCTGTTCACACAGGCTAGAGATGCTCGCAGAGGCCTCTGATGAAATTGTGGATGAAGAGGAAGATGGCATTAAGCTGGCAGTAGAAGGCAACTGTAAGGATGACATGGGGTTACTCATGGATGCACCAGAAATGAATGAAGACAAGAACACAGAGAACAGCCATGAGGCCAGTGAAAGCCAGCAAGCTGCTGTAATTCTAACACTGGTGAATATCTCAAAATTCACATCCCTGCAGTATCTTACTGTGTCTAAAAATCTATGGATGATAGTTGTTTTTAGAAGTCTGCTGCATCTATGCATTTACAATTTGATGTGGCCTTTGCTGTAGCACTTGTCATAGTGCTACATATAGTATGTATGTTTGTACTTGTAATAAAATTGGTGTGGTCGCTTCTGAACTATGAAGAGAACATTGGATAAACATGGTAGGCAGAACATCTAAGTCCAGGACAATTAACCAAGACTCTCTACCTTCACTTTTTTGTTGCATGTGGAGAATTTTCAAAATATGAGAGCAATTCAGTAGCTTCAGCTTGTGCATATTTAAAATATTTCTGCATATCTATTTCATTGTTTCCTTTTTTTTGCCTTCAGATTCATCTGCCAAATGGGGAAACACATGGCATGGGTCAAGATCTTTAAACCAGTGCAGGGATTTCCTTATTTTTTCCCTTCATTTTAGGGCGTGAAATACAAAAACTGTCTTAGCAGAAAAAAGGACAAAAGATTATTGAACAGAAAATTCCAAAATATGTATTAAAACTGTGTATACTTTTGAACTGTTGAGGGTACCACACACTGCATAAAGCAAATTCTAATTCCATGTTCTTGGTAACTTTTTTCTTTAAATTATATTCCACTTTCTTGAAAGCACTTTTAGTAAATGTTTAGTAAACATATGCCTGATGTGGTAGCACGGTCTCAGAAATAAAATTTTTAGAAGCTCATTGCATCTTAATAAAAACACTTTCATGTTTCATGTTTTAAACCCACAAGTTCTGTAAAATAGCAGAGGTAAAAAGACAAAGAGTGGCATCTTGTTCCTTCAACTTTGTGACAATACAAAAGTTTAATATCTCAGTGGACTTGCTGGAAACAATAATTAACTTCCGATTAATGTGGCAAGATGCCAAATGAGCTAAGGCTGTGGTATTAAAAGGACTGACAGTCTGCTGGGTAGCAAGTGAATATAGATCAAAGCCCTAACTCGGCAAGGGGAGACAGCAAGGACAACATGTGAATGTCAGACACGCACATGAGTGCTTTGCTAAGCCTGGACAATGAGTGAAAGACAGACTCCACTGCAGAGCTGGCCACAGCATAGATCTCTGTGTGCCAGATCCTCTTGGGGTTGCCATTGTGCTATTTAGGCCACTGTATTTATCACCTGCACTTTGAAAACCATGAACCTCGTTAAATGACCCAAGTTGAAGAAAAAGCCCCAGTGCACATCAGTAACATTGGATGCAGCAGCTGCTGCAGAGCTTGGTCTAGCCCAGCAGCCAGGATGACTGCAGTGTGGAAGTAAGCACAGGCTGTATCACCCATGGGGATGGGGGTACTTGAGACTCCCTCTGGCACATGTGGGGCAACTCTAGTAGGCAGCAGGCTGTGCTGAGGGACAGCAGCCAGCAGTGTCTTTTCCCTGGGTTCACAAGGCTCGTGAAGCTCTGGAGATTGCCTTAAAGCAGCCCTACTGCTGAGGCTTGGGGATGTATGGCAGTATGTCTGGAAGGATCTGGGCAGTGTAACTTTCCCAGCTGCCCCCCTCCAGTGTGCACAGGCACTATCTCTGGCATGGCAGAACCTTGCTCTTTTGCAAATACCAAAGCAGATATAAATGCCCAAAAGGATAATGTCTGCAAATAGCAAAGCAAAACATTTCTTGCACTGTGTTTGCATCAAACCATCTGCCAAGCAGCAAAGGCCTTTCTGCAAAAGTTTGGGCTTTTCTGGCTACAAAGAGTGCCTTCAAAGCCTCTCCACACACTTAAGCCTCTTGGGAATTTTGTATTTCTTTACTTAGAATAGCTTCTCTGTAAATGCATGGTGCTTTTTGCCACCGGTCTTTTTCCATCCACTGCAAGGTGACAAGAATGCTTGTAAAATCCAAAGGCACAAAAACTACGTGGTGGCATGTATCTGGTTATAAGAAGTCTTACACATTAAATTCCTTTTCATAGGTTGATAAAGAGACTAACACTGAGGAATCGCTTAACGAGAACACACCAGTCCGACCCAAGGACAGAGCCAGCTGGAGCTCCAGACAGCGTCCCTTTGTCAGGAACAGCATGATAGTGCGCTCCCAAACCTTCTCTCCAGGCGAGCGGAACCAATACATCTGTAGGGTAAGAGAAAAAGCACTTGGAATGAAGAGCTATTAACTAAAGAGTCATTTAACTTCTTGGGAAGGAAGCGTTAATGACAGTGAGTCATGTACCAATTTTCCCTGCGAGAGGCAGAGCCTGTGCTTTCTCTAGAGTCTTTCCCTATCTGAGCTGATGCACAGTAGAATTGACTTTCAGCAGAGTTGCATACTCTTGCAAAACACCTCTACTAGGGCAAAAATACATCCTATTGGAGAGAAATAACACAGATGCCTGTGCTGGCTGTCTGCAAAAAGTGTGTTTCCCTGCACGTCAGCAACTCCAGCACTCTCGCAGCAAAACAATTTGTTACAACATGAAATAGAATTCGCTGTAAAATGCCATTGCATTACCATATTTTAATAATGCAGCCATTTAAGGGTAACAGTGTGGAAAGAGCTCAGTCATCAATTTTAAATCTCGCTTTGTATCTCAACTGGTTTTAAACCTAGGCAGCCCAAATCCTGCTGTAATTGCATCTTTGAAAGATGTGCGAGCGCTGCCTTGGGGCTGGGTTTTAAACATGGCTTTGGCAGCTAAGTTCTCCAGTCTCCCTAGATCTATGGTAGCATGGAAAAAGAAAAAAATATTTAAATGGCAAGTCTTGTTGCTGCTAAACTAACTATGAAAATCACATATTTAAAGATTTAAGCATGGATTACCAGCTCTGTAGATTTTAATCACAGATACCCTAGAAAAGGCAGTTTATCTTGATCTTTAGTTTCTACAGGTTACTCATACAAGTACATCTTTTTAAAAAAAACCAACAACGTATGCTTTAATTCCCCAGTTCAGTTAGAGGCAGTTGCCTTAACCATTTGGGAACAATAAAGTTCATTACTTGCCTGTGATTCTCATTAGCCTAAAAAAAAAAAAATCTATAGTCAATATCTACATACTTACATCTACATACATAAATAACTATTCCATATACCCTCCAGAATGAAACACAACAGACTGTTTTCTAACAATCTTTACATAATTTGGATATGTTATTGTCTGAATTCAGAAGACAGCCTTCATCTTAATTCCTGTGCTGGAACTTGATTCCTAAATGGAAATTAGCAGTATTGGCAAAAAAAAAAAAATCACCTAAGTTTGCTGCCTATGCAGGTCTTCAACAGGAAGTAAAGCTAGTTGCTTCAGTCATTTAGTTAGTGTAAACTCCTGAGGTTTTTGCATCGGGAAAAGCATTGGGTTTTTATAGCTTTGAACATTGCTACATAACTGCTGCCAAGAGCCAGAATCCAAGAAAAACTTACCTTGAATAAACCATTCTGTTTCTCATTGTGTATAGTATTGCCTGGAAGCAGAGTTCCCTGTGAAAAGAACATGTTTGCAGATGAACCTTTTACAGTGTCAGAAACACTTGTTGCCCACTGCTTGGGGCTCCAGAGTGGGCACTGTAGCTGCATCCAAGTTCACAGAGAGGGCTGAAGAGCTGGGGTGTCCCCAGTCCTTGTCCCCAGCTTGCACCACAGGCATATCCAGCCTTCCTTGCATTACGGTGCTGTACGAGTGGAAAGAACCTGTTGGATACAGGCTGGTGAAGTGCCAGCTGCTCTCTCTTCAGAAGAGATGGCCTGGCTTTAAAAGAGCACCTACTCTCGTATGATGTTACAGAAAACACAGAGATCTTTGAGGTCTAATGGACAGAACCAAAGTCTGTTGGTGCTTTGGAAAATGTCCCTTGAAAAGTGCCCACAGAACATTAGTGATGATGGCTGTCGCTCTGTGTCCAGGGGTGAGCTCCCAGTAGTGGTTCATTGTAAAAAGACAGATTTATCTCTTGAGAGATGTACTTGTATTGCAAGTGGTTGTATTTCCCACCCCCAGCTCCCAGTCAGTCCTATGTAAGCATACTTCAGGGCCCTGGCTTTGCTTACTGAAATGTTAGCAGAATGATTCCTTTTTTTGTCCTTTCCTGAAGAGGTGAAATACATATTCTGCAGAGAGATGCTTCTATTTTTACTGGAGGTTACCACCTGTTAGATGCTGATGCACCTAACAATCATTCTACACTGATGTGTATGAAATAATGCTAAAGTTACGAAGAAGCTACTGCCAAGCTGTGGAGCATAATCTTAAGAAGTAGGAAGTGCTTCCAAAGGAAGCTGTAGGCATACCTTTGCTAGTTACAATTAATAACAATACAAAAATACTGCTTGTTGGACAGGTGCATGTCTATAGTAATTTACCTTCCCTGTAGTAAATTTGTTAAAAGCCTGCCCTAGGTAAGTGAACTCCATAGTTTGTATCTGTAGCCAGACAATGATTTGTCAGAACTTAATAACCATAGTTACCTTCTGTGCATTCCTAAAGAGTCTACTTACTATTCATTCAGTAAGATCAATGGTTGTCTTGGTGTAGGATTAGAATTTTAGAGCAGATGCTTCTAGTTGCAAACTTGTTAACTTCATACTAAGAATATGACCTACGTGTATATAAACGCTGAGGTTCCCTGACTGGTTCTGCCAATGCTGCTGTATTTGCATATGAAGGTGCTTTCTATCTGTTTGTTCTGTGCATTTCGACAGTTGAATCGCAGTGACAGTGACAGTTCCACACTAGCCAAGAAGTCTCTCTTTGTGAGAAATGCCACGGAACGACGGAGCCTGAGAGTCAAACGGGTATGTGCTGTGTTACCTGCACGTGGCTTAAAACAAAGTATGGGGAAAGTAGGAATCCCAAATGACATAAAGGATGTGCTTTATTTCAAGTATTTCAGCAAAAGCAATACAAGTACCACAATTATGTCCTTTAGTTTCATGCTGAAATCTCAACATAGTGGTCTCAGTCCAATGTCATCCTCCCTCCAAGGAAGCCTATGTTGTTTTAGTTGTGGCTGAAGCCAGCAGCAAGACCCTGATGCTCAGCATCATGGCATTTGTTGTTCAACTTGAGCTTATTGTTGAACTTGAGTTACTGTCAAAGGGGTTGGGGTTAAAGAACCTGCGTATTACAAAATGACACAAGATGGCCTATGCTGCACAAAATCAACACCAGTAAAATACATCTTGAGCAAATTTTGGTGAAGATTTCAAGGATTTAGATGTCATTTTAAAGGGAATTTACTCTTCACCAAAAGTATTCAAGTAGCAAAAGAACTGAAGGACAAGAGAGTAAGATGCTATTTCTCTTGCATGAAATTCATTCTTACATAAATTTAGAGAGTTACATTTTAGTCTTAATTGTAACTAGAAAAATAGTCCTTTGGAAACCTTGTTACTGGATAGAAGGATTACATTTTGCATAAGCAAGAATAGGCTGGGATACTGAGTAGCCTGAGATAGCTTCTCCTGCCTGACTCACTCATGCAAAAAGTCACTGTGAAAGGACAGTAAATAATGTGAAATATGCTGAAGAAATGCATGTTTACAGGGTTTGTAACATTATGTGTTTGGTTAGGCCTTGAAAAAGCAAATATTTACAAAAATAAATAATGTAGTTGAAATCTGTGGGGAATTCTGTGTAGTGTTGTGCTTCCTGGCAGTATCATCCCAGGGATCAGAATGGGGTTTTTTTGTTTTAACCTGTAAATATACCACTGTGCACTTGGTTGGAGCATTTCCTTTTAGCTAGTGACTAAAGAAAAATTCCAGGATAGGTGAATTTTTTGTGACTTTAGAAAAAAGGACTGGTAAAAATACCCCCCAAAAATATTTGAGCTTTTCTGACTGTAGTATGTCAAACCCTCCACGAGGCTCTCTAGGTGTTAACTTTTCTTGTTGTGTCTCCCAAACGACTCAGCCTGTTTGCCATCCCATCATGCGGAGAGCTGCGCAGGAGTGCCCCACACGCACTTCCCTGGACTTGGAGCTGGACCTCCAGGCCTCGCGCACGAGGCAGAGTCGCCTGAACGATGAGCTCCGGGCCTTGAGGGACCTTAAACAAAAGCTTGAGGAAATGAAAGGCAGAGGAGAGGCAGACCTTCCTCTGTGTGTGCTAGAGGATGAACGTTTCCAGAAACTCTGGAAACAAGCTGAAAAACAGGTGAGCAGCACTGAGATATGTGTGAATAAATATGCTCCTACCTTTGCTATAAATTTATTAAAGAATTTGGTCAATCATGTTAAATATTTTTACACAAGCTCACATTTCACTAGTTACATCTCTGGATTAAAAAACAGTGTAACCTGTTTCTTTATTGATCAATACTACAACATTAAACATAGAATTTGAGGTAACATTTTCCTAGTGCCCTCTAAATACTTCAGTAAGTCACATCAGAAACTCTATTATTTGGAGTAATAGTTGTGGTTGGTGTAGTAAAATAGCATTTACTTAAAAGTTGATTTAGAATTCTTACATCCCAGCCATGCTTTTACAGACTTGCATTCACTTTCTGTCCTTCATGATTGGTTGCTTTGCAGTCTGCACAGAACTTGTAGCCAAAAGATGCTGCAAGTAGATGTAACAAGTAGATGTAACAAGTAGAAGGAGCAATTACCACTACTTAGAGTGGCAGGGGCATGGGGAAAAGGCAGTGGCTTCATTCTTTATGCAGGACATACTTGTTCTAGTTTTGGCAAAGGAAAGCCAAATTCTATTCGCTATATGATGGTCTCTAGAACAGTACAAGTATATATGCACTGCCATAAGGTAGTGGGATTCCCCCATGTGATTAAAAGACAAGAAACAGAGTAGAAGAACGAGATGCAACAGTGAGAAGTTGGAATATGGAAAATTCCTAAGATACATTAAAAAGTTAGATGTTTTAGGGTTTTTGTTATGTTTTTGGGAGGTTGTTTGGTTTTTTAAATTTTTACGGTGATCATCAACTGGAATAGGACCTTGGAGAGGTTGTTAGGGGAGTTAAAAACCCAACCAAGAAAAAAGAACAAAACAAACCCACCCAGCCTGCACAGTTGGAGGTGTTCTGAACCTAACTGGTCAAGACTCTTGACTCCTCAGCTCTGGAATCACCTACTGTGAGCAGGAGGTTGGAGTAGGCACCTTCTGGAGCCTGCTTCCCATCCAAGTCAGTCAATGAACATCAGTTTTCAATGAGGGGAGGTTGTGAGTGACAGCCAGAGCTCCTTAGCTCTTTATGGTTGATAGAGATTAGTGTTTTGATACACCAGGTTATTCAGAGTAGTAAAAATGGAAAGTTTTAACAAGGTGCAGAGGCCCTTCTCATATGTAAGCAATTGTTGTTGGTTTTGTTGTTTTGTTTTTTTAAAGCTAAATGTCAGTAAATAGCCTTGTGTAGAAGAGGAAAGGGTGATCCTAATATTTACATATACAAAGCTGAGCTCTGAATTAGATGTTAGGAATGAGATACTCCACATACAAGAGACAAAAACATCAGAGGATCAGCAGATGTCAAAAAGCAAGTAAGACAGGAATTGCTAAGGAAAATTCTTGGAACGAAACAGATCATTGCTTTAGCATCTAAATACTATTATGCCCATAACATAAATATAGTTCATTTTTGTTTTCCCTTTTTAAAGTGGATGATAAAACTACAGAGGGTCAACAAGGAAGGTCAAGGGAGAAAACAACTTCTGTGTTAGGAATGGCTAAGTAGCTACAACTGAGGTCCACACAACCGTGCGTGAGGTGGAAGAGAGCAATTAATCATGGTTTTTTATTCTACAAGAAGTAGAGAACTGAACAGATGGCAGGTTAAATGCAAGCAAACATAGCATGACATTCAGAAACGGTAAAAATGTATTCAACAGAAAGTGCTACAAGTTTGCATTGGTTCAAAAAATTATTAATTTAATTGATTTGCTAAATTCATGGTAGAGGAATGCATGTAATGATACCACATACTTTAAGAAGTCCTTGACTGATACCTTAGGAAACAAAACTTTTCCCCAAGATGTTCTCCCAATTCTACATTTATGTCCTGCTGTGTCTTCTGGTCCCTCTTTTGGCATCTGCTGTTGGCTATAGGTAATGGAGTACAAAAATGACTATAAAACACCAGCAGAGTTTAGGGTGAACATTGATGAGTGTTCTGAAAAACCTTTGGGCAAGATGGGGGAAGATAATGCAGTGTTTAAACTTAGTGTAACTGTGTTGGTTTTTACCATGTGAATTCATTATATGAATTCCATCTAAGTTTTAACCAATAAAAATCGTAGCTTATAGAAAAGAAGTATAGCTAAATTTATGTAGAAGTTAATAGTTTATATCTAATGCTGGATGCAGGATAGAAATTGTAATTTCTGAGTGTTTCATTTAAAATTACTCCCATTCAAAACCCAAAGTATTCCTGTGCAACATTTCATATTATGAATCCTTTGGATTTATGCTTTATTTTAGCTGGTCTTTCAAGGCAGGAGGTAGGTTTGTCACATTTTGTATGGCTGGTGTCAGTGATCAACACCATTACACCGACTGGTGAGGAATAAGGGTAATAATACACATTCTTAAAATATATGCAGGCAGTAGCACAGCATTTAAGTCCCCCTTTCCAAGGTAAAAATCAGAACAGTGATCACAGTCACTCTGCCTCTTTGAAGAGTGCTTACAAAGTTTTCAGAAATATTTCTACCCTTAAAATCATTGCAGCCTTCCCCTGCAGAGCAAAACAACCCTGAGAGCGCTCTACTGTGTTGTCAGTGTTTCCCCTTGGGTTAGCAAAACACAGCAGCCTAGAGAACATTGTCATAGATTATTTCTTAGATCCTGCAGGCATTATAATGGCACAGACTAATGCAGCAGCTGGAAACGCCAGAGAAATTGAGAGAGTCTCAAGTGAAAAATGAAACTGCAGATGTGGGGGATGTTGAATATCAGTGGCTGCTTGCTAGTACGCAGTTACTCTGCTTGAAGCCAAACCACAGACTCCATACCTTCCCTCCCATTCCTTCCACACCTTCCTAAGTGCACAAAGTATGTAATGCCCACTAATACCTGCAGATCAGAAAACAGAGGTAATTCTGTGCACCAGAAGCATTTTTCTCTTGTTTAGATTGGATGTTTGTGAGAAGTCATGCAGTATTTCAAAGTTTTAGTCTTAAATCCTCACACAAGTAAGTTTTCAGACACCTAGTGTCCTCTGAAGTACTACTTCTGTTTATATCCAAAAAAGATTCCTGTAAATATCTTCTTTGTTTCTTTTTAGTATATCTTCTATGTAGACATAATATGTAATTGTGTAATTAACACCAATAATCATGTCCTTGTCCCAAAGATTTGGTGTTTAGCACAATTAGTTTTTCTTTAGATTCAGTTTCTTCTATACAAAAACCCCTGAAGAACAAGACAGGAAATAGCGTTTTCAGCTCTAATTTTGATAGAGTTTCTTCTTTGTCATCTTAAAATAGCTTAATGTAAGCCCAGATAGAGACATTCCTATCTGACACTTATATTTGGTAGGTAAATGTTGTGAATGAGTGTTTTAAAGAATAAAGAAATGTGCTTTAAGAATCTGAGATCATAGTGTTTCTGGGGGGGGATGTGCATCACCACAAAATGTGCCAGATTTTTGGGACTTATTGAATGTCTGGCTATTGTATTAGTGTGCTTTTCTGTATTTTTTATAAAGCTCTCAAGAAATGTGATGTAAATATAAACCTGGTTGTCTACATACCTTCTCATATGCATATTCCTAGAGACATTGGGCTGAAATCCAAGTTTCTCTTAGAGCATCCTGAAAAAATAAATGGATTAAAAAATGGAAAAGGGATACATGGTAATAGAGAGTATGAAAACAAAGATGTCATCTATGCTCTTAAATCTGAAATGCAGTAATCACAAGAATCTCATGTATACTTAGGGAAAGGATAAAATTAGAAAATTTTGAAATACTGTATGTTTAGTATTTGATGCTAAATATTAATTAGGGGAGCTGGTAAAACATATGGCCGGTGACATATGCAAAATTAATTAAGACATTACCAGTTGTAGATTGCAAATTTATGTTCACTAACTAATAAAGAAAACAATATTTATAGGTTAAATTCATTTTAAAATCATAGCTATTTTGGAGTTGGGGACTGAAGAAGTTAACAGCAGTACAGCTGAGTGGATTTTGAGTGAGTTTTTGAAAGGGTGGTGCTCTTTCATGTAAAATACTTTCATGTAGAAACCAGAGTGTGTTTCAACAGACAGAGGGTACCACTATCCTGCTGTGAGCAGCTTTCTTATAACTACCCTGTATGAAACTGATAGTGTGGACTCTTTTGAATTAGTTGGTTTTGTTGTTTAGGAGTCTACTGGGTTGAATTCAGAACTGAGATGTGAACTCCTAAGTTATAAACCAGCTTTGAAGATCACTGTTTCGGGCTTGCAAATGTATTTTAATTTGAGGTAATGAGCAGCATTTTCAAGTCTCTAAAGAATCAAAAATTAAACTCTCTACAACTTTATAGTTGTTCAAGAATGTGAACTGCTTTTGTTGAATTTTGATGGCTGACAAAATTCAAAATACAATAAATAACATTTGTCTGCCAGCCCCTGTAGCCTCAAAATAAAAGCACTGCCCACACAATGTGTTTGTTACTGAACTCACCTGTGTATGAATGGGGGTTATCTGTCTAAGAATTCCAGGTGACTGCCCACCTAAAAAGAGCTGCCGTTCAAATTATTGGACATTCAGAAACCCTTGATAAAGGTTTTTAAAGCCAATGCACAGCTATTAATAGCAGTCTTGTTGCTGAAATGGTGGATGGCATAGCTGCAGCTATCCTGTTAGATGCTTAGTAAAGACCTAAGTAATAGAGCCAAGCAATACTGAGGTGCAGAAATTCGGTAACTTACTGTGGGGTGTGTAGCTGCTCAACACTGTTCACAAAAGACCTTTGATCTCTTGTTACCACTGGTGTTCTGTTCACTTGCCTTGGCTTTTACACCTCTACAATGCAAATGAAAAAAGTGAGTCTCATGTGCAAAATAGGTCCCATGTCATGAATAAAGGCACAGAAGTTGATGTTCCTTGCTAACACAATCAACAAAACTTGAAAGCATATTTTGAGAGCACACCTTCCCTGTTTTTTCTGTCATTCACTTTAGAGTAGGTATAGGCAACTTTGCTGAGAGCTTTCATCAGGAAATAAAAGTATTTTATATGAGAAGAGAATCAGTGGCTCCCAGTTCTAAAAAGACACTTGGATAGACAACGTGTGTTCATCCAAATTTAAGTATTGTCTAACTGCAGCCTTAAGAAATACCAGAATTTATAAAACCTAGTAGCCACTTGTGATGGCATGGAATTTGCTTTATTTATTCTTTTAGCAAAAGCCCCATTACCTTATTTCATGGCCATGGCTTAGGCTTGTGATGTCAGTCTTTTATATTGCTCACCTTTTATATAGAGACTATCATAGATTCATTCAGGCAGGAAAAGACCTTTAGTACCATTGAGTCCAACAGTAAACCTGACACTGCCAAGTGTTTTGCTTGATGCAGAAGCATCTCTCACTTCTTTGAAATGAGTAATTGTTCATTATCAGCAAAATACAGTTGTTTTTCTTAATACAGGCTGAACAGTCAAAAGAAGAGCAGAAACAAGGTTTAAGTGCTGAGAAATTGATGAGGAAAGCTTCTAAAGATGTGTGCCGGCTACGGGAGCAGAGCCAGAAAGTGCCACTGCAGGTGCAGTCATTCAGGTACAGCCTGTTCTGCTTTTCATGCTCTTTTTAATGTAGTGAAGTAACATGAACTATTTCTGGGTATACTCAGACATGCTCTGTAGTATTAGCAGAAAGTCCACATGGCTTTGACTTGCCAGAAACATCACACATTTCTAACATGGCTCTAAGCTGGCGTTTCAGAGGACCAGGCCTCGGTGACCTGCTCCTGTGGCAGTTCAGAGTGTGCTGAGGAAGCTGAGTGGAGTGTCAGAGCCCTGTGTGACACCTGGTGTTGGGAGGCACAGGTGTGACTCTTGCTGTGGCTCACCTCACCCACAGCAGGCTGACAGTGGGCTTTAAGTCATGGGAGCTCTTCCAGAAGTGGCAGGGGCCTGAAACAAAGAGCTGCTCAAGGAGAAGTAGGACAGGATGCAGCTCATCAGGAAACCAAAACCCCACTACTTGTGCCTTGCTCAAGACTTAGGGAAGTCTTGCAAAGCAGCCTATTACTTGAAGCAATTAATGAAGTGTTCTTGCTTAGCATAAGCCAAGAATGAACACTTGTTACCTTAAACCTTAATTCTAACTGGTCTAAATTCCTAAAAGCTGGCCCGTAAGTGGCAGGGCTTGCAGCCTGGAGGCCACATTTCTGTATAAAAATAAATATAAATCTATTGATTGAAAAATACAGTGCTTGCTCTTGCACATAGAAACAGTGCTGGAAGTTAATTTGGTTTGTTTTGTCAGTTAATCCACATTTTTGAAGTTTGAATTTTGGATTCCCTTATAGAAATTTAAATCAGCTACTAATAATTGTGAGACTTTTTTTCCTTTTTTTAAATCATCTTTTGTGAGCAGTTGGAGAAATCCATAAGCAAGTAGGGGCCTGTGAGGCAGCATGTATTGCAAACCATAGCTGTAAGTGATGCAGAATCAAAGCTAGAGAGAAAGGAAAGGGGTTCCTCAGCAAAGACGTGTTACAGCTGAGTTTTTAATCTTCAGTTTGAAATTCAGAGCATCTTCTTTCTGTGCATGTCTTCAGAAAGGCTTTTGGTCAGTGCTAGTCATTTAACAGTCATCACAGCAGAGTGCTGCCTAAATCTACAGGAACATGTAAAACTGCTCAAAACACCATTCCCCCTGCAAGAAGGGTATTGAAAGGCTCCATTGTCCTTTATTTTCTAATCACCACACAACTAGAAAGAGAAAGCCAGTTTAAGTTGATCTTGCTCTGAGCTACTGTTTTTCATGGGAACTCAAGCTTCACCAGTGGACAACATGGTTTAGTCTGCTGGATAAATATTTGCCTCCTGAGGCTGAATTGTACATGCCCTGCTGGTTGGACTTGTTACAGTGCTGTGGCTTCAGACTAATCACAGAGAGACATTTTTAAAGCTCTCAAGAAGACTCTTGTGAGATTGAATTTTTAAACCTCCAATACTTCTTTTCTACTTTCTAGCCTGCTGGTAGGCAAGCCTGGATAAATGTGTTATGCTTCAGTAATGTCTCAGTTCATAGGTGACAGAAATGGTTACAGCACAGGGGAAGCAACTGGAGAATGGGTTGACAATTCTTCTTCTCTGAGTCTTGCCCAGACAGAACTATTCCCCCCTTGCCCTTCTCCCATGTCAGGAGAAAATGATTTATTTTGCCTTCTCATCACCCCACTGAAAATATCATCATAGGAAATTCAGTGACTGGAAAAATACTTCAGTTGGTATTTTTTCTCTTTCAAAATTGGAAGTGCTTTTTACATAAATCTGGTTAATAAGGTAATTGTGTCAAAATGGCACATTTGTTGTAAATAAATTTTCCAAACCTGTGTTTTAAGGCACTATGCTCTAACGTTAGGAACTCTACAGCAGATGATATTGCAGTCATGGAACAAATGGTAAAGAAATCCCTTGTTTTCTTTTCTAATTTCAGGGAGAAGATAGCATACTTCACAAGAGCAAAGATCAGTATACCAGCCCTTCCAGCTGATGATGTATAATTATGCATTTTCATTTAAGTGTTTTTCCACTTGTTCATCTCTTTTCAGATGAGCTTTGTAGTTCCAGTGATGTGCTTTCAAAGATCTTCTATTTTACATTCACTATTGATATGTTTATTTGTAAAATATAGTGAAATGAATTGTTGTAAGCTTAAAAAATGTCAAAAAACCCCAACAAACAGAAAACCAAAGTAGATTGATTTTGGTATACTGATGCTGATTTTGTACAGTTTGTGTGTATCACATCTGTGTTTTATTTTGTAAAGATGGAACAAAGGCAGTACTAAGCATGTATCCTGTTGGACTGCACTGTGTTGAGAAAAACTATGTTCAACAGACAATTGTTTATCTTTTCACTATTTTCATGTGAGCAGACTGTGAAGATGGCTGTTCTGCCATGCAATACTTTTGTACAGGAGTTTATAGTTTAAAGTTAACCACAAGCATAAGCGCCTTTCCAAAACATCCAGGCTGTATCACCACAGCTGTTGATTAGATTCATCACCCATGTTGTAATTATGTTTCTGAAAATAAATTTCTTCTGGCTTTGTTTTTTAATACTTCGTAGGAAGACACAGAGTTCAGAGTTTAGTTTTGTGAATGTACAGTACTTTAACCTGCACTAAAAGGTTTCTTGCATCTGCGGGAGAGTGAGAAAGGCAAGGCAGACAAGTAACCCTAAAACTTACCTTGAGACTACCAAAAGGGGCAGCTGCTTTCTGAACAGGATGAATCAAATTCGTAATACCAACACTGAAATTGAAATAGTTATACCCACTGTGCACTTAAAAATGAAAGTTTCTCTCTGTTAATCGTTTGTCCTAGGGGGCTGTCTGATTGCCAGCTAGGAATACATGAAGGAGTGTGCTAGGTTTACAGATCTTAAGATGCTTCATTAGAGGATTTGTACCAGAAAAAAATCTCTCACATGCTAACTCAGATATCAGAAGTCCTGTTAGTAAGGTAAACCCTTTCTGAAAAAGAAAAGCTTCTGACTAGAAGTCTGCACAAATTTCAGTACAATAAATAACAATTCTTAGAATATACAGTTGACCCTGTATGCAGTTGGGGGTGCACAGGTTTGATGAATAGATGTGAACAGCTTGTTTCAAATATGTCTTGCATGCTTCTTCCTAGCAGGCTGCTTCATCAGAAGGCAACTTGGATGCCCTCTGTTAGAAGTTCAGAACACTGGATGTAGGTGTTCAAGCAGTCCTGTCTGGGTAAAGCAGTTGGGGTCATCTTACCTACTGTGTAAGTAGGTGGATATTGCAGAGAAAAGAAATATTTCATTTTCTACTTAGTATGTTGCACTCAGATGTATTTCATTCACTGGCTACAGTTTTCTTCCTCAAGCAACAAGGCACATTGCATGGACTTCATGCTATAAGTACTTGTTGAGCAAATGGAAACAATATAACCACAATATGGCAGCAGCTGTCTTAGATTGAAAGTGACAATTCTGTGATGACAGATCTGTGTAACACCCCAGGGTTTTCTTATGCACAAATACATCAGTTCACTGAAATACAAAGCCAAACATGCTATTTTGAGCAAGATGACTGATTGAACATCCTTTATGAATGCCCCATTTGTTTTTTGTGTCTTGGATTTGAGATAACATTCATGTTTGAAAGGTCAATTAAAAAAAAATCTGGAATTATTTAATGTAGAGGTGAAATGAAGGTTGACAGTTTCAACTTCTCAATTTGATTGTATAAGGTGTTTGTAGAATGATGTTTAGAGGTCTACTTTATGATTTTTCTTTTATTTATTTACAGTCTTATTTATGTTCTGTTTAATATAGTTCAGTTCTGGCCATAAAAATATTTGTCATTAAGGATGCTATTTTGAAAAATACTTAGAGGTGTCTAAATTTTAGTCCAGTTAGCTGGTTTTTCTCAGATGTTGAATAATTTTCAAAAAAAAAGTATTATTGTCTGATTTGTAAGCATAAGGTGAAGTCAAAACTTAAGTATTGCTGGCTTCAGCTTACAAAACTCCTTTAAAAATGAGAGACTTAGACATATTCATGCTCTTCATTTCCAGATTGGTAAAGTTGTACATATTTATAGGCAGCTTTTAACAATTCTGGGTTTGGAGTTTGGGTTTTTTTACTAATTCAACATGTCACACTTGAAACACTCAATAGAATAAGCTACAAATAAACTCCCATCAGTTTAAAGTGATAAATATTACTCTTGAAGTGAAATTTACCCTGCACAGCAGGGTATAACGAATGTAATTAGTTCTATTGCCAGGTACCAATGTCACTGCAGTTGCATATATCAAAATGTAAATATTACTGGTACTAGAATATTTAGCCAAATGAGCAAAGTTTAGCAGAAGTTGTAATAGAACACAAATCAAATAATTTTAAGATTATTTTTCTTTTTACTATTGCTATGTTTATACTGTATTAAATATCAAATGCTCAGGACTGAACTAAATATTTAATCAGGTTATATTCTGAATGTGTTTCTGTTCTAATTTTGTCTGTAAGAGTATGCAAGTACATTACATAGATTAACTTGTCTCTGCACTTTTCATGTGTTTCAGTGATTGGAAAATACATTTTTTTTTAACAAAGCTCTTTTTCAGACCAGTGTTTTATTTAATCCTTTTATTGCTGTTCTGTCTCTTTATATGGTCTTTGCAGAAACAGATGGCTGCTACAGCTTTGTCAATGTAAAATCATGGCAGTTTATAGAAAGTTCACATCAAT
This sequence comes from Vireo altiloquus, assembly GCA_013396875.1. Lineage (NCBI taxonomy): Eukaryota > Metazoa > Chordata > Aves > Passeriformes > Vireonidae > Vireo > Vireo altiloquus. Next base: position 1,001,952 of record VZRF01003559.1, on the reverse strand, counting down.
CACTGACAGCTCTAAGGATAAGTTATATGGAAACTAATTCATATACTTGAAGTTAGTTCTTTACATTCATGAAGAAAAAACTGCACCAGCAATGAACATGGTTGAGTCTCCTCCAGACAACATCTCATTATTGCCCAGAAATACTGGGTTTCTTTAGAGAGAGAGGTTGAGTGGGGATAGATGTGGTCATATTCTCTCTCTCTCTCACAATGGACAATCTTGTATTATGTGACCTTATGTCTGAGAACATTTAATTTACTGTAAATGATACAGGCCCAGCACACTTCATTCAAGGTTGTACTGCATTAGGTTTTTGTAGTGCACGTTGAACTGCTGCTACAAACTCTTTCAGACTTCAACTAATATTATTTTGTCAAAAATATATTGTTTAAAGCAGTGCCAGTAGGAGTTCTACTATTTAAAATATTGTCAAGTATCCATGCAGGCCTAGAGATTAAAATTTTTATACTCACTCCTCCAAGTCATACAACAAAAACAAAATCTGCCATTGATCAGACTTGGGAGATATACAGTGGTGGCTTAGATTGCCATAGTTCATCAGTTCATGTAATTAAAAGTGGAAGTAAGTAGTGATTAAAAGAACTACTCGGTAAGAAAGAATCCCACCCCCAATCTTGTAAACAGTAACTTGTCTGTTCAGCAGGTCTTTCTCTCTTACTGTAACAAACAAGAAGTCAGAAAACCTGGTATCTGCCCTTTTTTAGGTCTTCCATTTCCAATTTCCAGATGCTGATGGGCATCTTGTATATCTGCCATTGCTGCTGCTCTCTTAAGTGATGGTCAGACGATAAGCAGATTGTGGAGAGGAATAGAGATCCCCCTAGAATTAGAAAAAATCCACCAACGCAATCACTGAACAGTGTGTTCCCTACTTCCCATCTGGGCAGAATCTCTGGGATGTTGTCATTCCAAATCTCCTGGATTATAGTGTAAGCAAGGGACAGGGTCTCCAGCCATCACCTGGAGTATTCCTCCAAGAAGTAACAGCTTTTTATTATCTTCTGCTCTGTATTCTCCATCTTTAGGCAGTCCAAACAAGGCTCAGAAGTCCTAGTCCATTTGATGTAGCTACTAAAATCATGGAAATCTTGAATTCTAGGAAAGAATAAAAATCTTTAGACTGAGTTCCTACATCATTTGCCAGAGTCTCATGTTCCAAAGCTCTGGTGCATTTATGTCTAAGTTGATATTTTTCCAGCCTTGTTACAGGTAGCAGTTAAAATCCATCCTAGCACAGACAACAGAAATCCAGCTAACAGTAGCCTGTGTCTGTTTCCCCAGTTCATTTTTTGCAGTCACAGAAGCACCAAACCATTGGCTTTTGCAGGCTCTGTTCGGCTCCATTCTTTGCCATGCTCTGTCATACATCAGCACAAGTTAAAACAATGCTCTATGAAGCATGAAATGCTTCTCCCCTCCCTCCTGCTTTGTGTTGCCTGGTTCCATGTGCAGTGTTAGGGGGACTGGGAGGTGGTGTGGTAAACCCAGAGTAGAAGGGTGTGGCCACATCTGGGCTCACTTTTCATTAGTTTTTGGGTTGTTTTTTTTAAGAAAAGCATATACTTGGTTTTCCATCAATCAGCTAAAGCATTACAGCAGTTTTGCTAATTTTGGCATCTCCCAGTTTGTTTTTAATACCACATTGATGCACTTCCACTTAGAGCAAATGACACTCTCTGCTTTGTGGCCAGTTAAATGTCGTATGTTGAAAGTCAAATATACAGCAACATGTTCCAAATATGAGTGAATAGAACTTAAGGCACCTTGGATAGAATGCATAATGACTCAAGACCTGTGTCAGAGGAAGATAGCTACAATGGTTTTTAAAGCAGCATTTCTCAGCCTATTTTTGGTGCATAAAGTATGCAAGTGCCAGAAACACTTAGAATAACTTGAATGGGCAGTTTAATGTGGCAGACTGGGAAAACACAGCTTGCTCAGTCTAAGCACCCACACCATCACACCCCATGCACAAAAAGACAGTTGCAAAGCTTACTAAAATTTCAGAAACCTACTATTTCCAAAACCACAGAAAAAACATTTGATGCAATGCAGGTATTCAGACTGTTTAGGATAGGAAATCTCCAAGTTCATACGTCACTGCATCAGTCAAGTAGAAAATTGCAACAGGGAGACAAACTTCGGGGCTTATTTCATTTGTTACATAAAAAAGGATGCACATTTTGGTTAAAATCCACGCTGTAAGAGAACATGAGTATTCATTTTTAGGATTTTACAGTGCAGTTAAGAAAACAAAAGCACCTTTTCTGTGCAGTCTCTGAAAACTTCAGCATTTTGCTGCAAAAGAGTTTTAAGCAGTTCCCCAGGTGAGAAAACACACCATCTTCCAATACCAGTTTATGGAGAAAACACATAAATGTAGGAAATCAGCTAGGTTACAAAGAGTCCTTTGAATTACTACCGGAACAAGCTTCTGGCTTGCACTAGGGTTTGGAAAAGATAGGGCAGTATTTCTGTACTGCTTAAAACCTTCCGTTTTAAGGCCTAGTTTCAGTTTCCAAGTGTTGACACTGATCCTGCTGTTCTGCTACTGCATAATGGACCGAAGACGGATGGACTTCAGTAGAACAGATTGTGCAATTGAGTAGGGATCCTCCTAATATAAGAAAAAATCCAGCAAGCCAGCCAACAAACAATGCTTCCCCAAAATCCCACCTGGGAACAATATCTGGTATATTCTCATCCCAAAATTCCTGGACAGTGGAATGGGCAACCCAGGAAACTGGGACAATAGCTGTAATCCCCGATATCCAGAAGAGCATTCCTCCAAACAGCAACAACCGTTTCTTTTGTTCCTGTTGTCTTTCACCAATTTTCAAACAGTCCAACCCAAATCCCGAGAGCAAGAGGCCCAAAAGCCCTGATCCATTTGAAAAAAACATCAAAATCCTAGAAATCCTGAGCTCTGGAGGCAAAGCTAGGAAAGAATCGAAGTCCTTGCATTGCATTCCGCCTTCTTCCTGGACAACACAAGCTTGCCAGAGTCCCATAGTCCAGATCTCCAGTTCATTTAGTTCCAAGTTAAGATTTTTCCACTGGGGTAGATAGGTGGTGAGACAGGACAGGACCCATCCCAACAGAGAGACCAATATGCCACTTAATTGCATCACTGGTTGATGGACTAAGGCCATTATAAGAGCAGAGTTCTGAAAGCTTGAGGAGAAAGGTCTCCCCAGCAGTTCTGTACCAACTGCTACCCTGAGTGATGGTGGAAGCTGTGATGATTTTAGGTCTCTGCTGCCCCAAATATAAGCCCTTGCTATTAACCCTTTGCAAGCTCTGAAACACTTTTTTGTTCTTCACGAATATAAAGTTTCACATAAAGGACGAAGGACTTCACTAAACCATGAGTTAGGCTTTCTGATAAGGATTTGATCTGTTACCTTCCAATTTGCTTGGTAAAATTATATCCCAATGCCTGATGATTACAAGCCTGAGGATGAACAAAGAGGGCTCTATGACCCCTCACCCTAAAACACAACAGAAATCTTTGTGCTTCAATACGGATTAATTAGATTTTAAGTGGTGATAAAAAGGCAGCTCTGTGTGCAACAGGACTTCATTGTAATAGCTAAATTTGAGATTTCAGGGATGTAAATCAAGGCCTTGTAAAGAAAGGTAGACTGTTTGCCTATAATCTTTATTCTTAGACTTCCTCAACATACATAATGGCTTATCTTCCACTGCCCTGTTTTATGTCCCCAGCACTGTAAAAGACGCTTTGTAAAAGATCCTTACGTTTCACATTTTCTACATTCATTTCTTTTAAAATGGGCTTTGTTTTGACTGACTCTTAAGGGGAAAAGGAGACGGGTATGGTGAAAGTACCATAGAAAATGAAATCCTAGACATCCCCTCCACCATAATGAACCTGGACAGATCATCAGCCAGTGTAAACTTTACCTGCCCCAGGACTTCAGCAACACCACGGTAGCAGCTTACACCAGCTCAGTGTCCCCTTTCCTAAAGCTCATGTCCCAGATGGCACACAGTGTACTCACTTAGTGTCTAACAACATTTGGCACTCAATGCTCCCAGGGCCAGGAATGCCTAGTACACCTTTCTGATCAAAGCAAGATACCATTATGCCATTACCCCATTAGGAAACCCTGTTTTTCCCTGCTCTCATGTCAGCTAACCTTGTGATTGTCTGCGGGGTCAGAAGGAGAACATCTGTTTGCTGTTTCCCTTCCCATATGTAGCAGCACAGCCTGTCTGGGAAGGAGTTGAGCAGCATGAACACATCCAATGAGTACGACCCAGAAATGTTTTTCAGTCTTTCTTGACATCATTTCCTAGATGTGATAATGTATTTATCTTTTTAGTTGTTCAAAATGGGTTATGTGATGGGAAAACATAACACTGCTTTTGAAGGTTTCCAAAATCCTGTAGGGTATCATTAAGAACTGTCATGCTGAGATGATCTCTTCTTCCTCACTTTTATACAGAGTCTTAATTTCAAACCCATTTTTTTCCTGTCATAAGCTGCAAAGAACCAAAACAAAAACCCCAGAAAGATGATCTATCTCCCTTTTTCTTGTGTACCAACCCATTAGTTCAACAGCTTATACTCGATCCAAAAATTACCATGCATAAGACCAGAAATCACCAAGGATATAACTGACAACACTGGGAACAAATTGTGGCAAGCAAGCCTGTAACTTTGGCCATCCACTAGACAAAAGAAAACTAAGATCAATCCCACATTCATTCATTCATTCTCCAGACTGTATTTTCATATTTGGCAATGTTGTTTCTCTCCCCTTTCTCTGTTCAGAGCAGGAATCCTTGTGACTTTAAATGAGAATCTCCATAATACCATTTGAATAATTTTTAAGATAAACAACCATGATTTACAAGTGATTCTGCCTCTTCAGGGGCTACATGCTTATCAGACCAAAACCACAGTTACACAGCTATTATGGAAGCCTGTTGCACTTCTCTTGACTGCGAACATTTAATATTTTCTTCTCTGCTCTTAATTCCTACAGTCAATGAGAGCAAAGCACCAGGCCTGTGAAGTCCATCCATTTTGCAAATGTTGGCTACAAGTGGCATGGTATTAACCAGCCTTAAAATTTTAGCCATCAGAAGCACTGGGACTGTCGCATTAGTAAGATCTGCCAATTAAATCCTGCAATTAACTATTAACGATGCACTAACTTAAAGCAAGAAAAGCTGCCTTACACTATTCTGGATATAATTAAGATTATATGCAATCCAGATTCTTCTGGAGGGGAGGGGAGGGGAAGGTAACACCTGCCTTGGCACTAGGACAGTAACAAGGTCTGAAATGCCTCTATTTGGAACTTATTGATCTTATGAAAAATCACAGCTGAACTATGTACATTCTCAGGTCAGTCACTGCCTTAGTCCTATCTTCCTTGTCTTTCTTTCACCCTTTTCCTCCCCACTGTTACTTCTTCTCTTTCATGTCTACAAATGTCTCATTCTCAGAGTAATTGTATTTGGTAGATTTGTGCCTACACAGAAGGTGACATGTCAGAATTACTGAAAAGCCTAAAGGGCTAGAATTGGGCTCCCACCTGTTTCTCTCCTACTGTTCAGGGCGTTGTGAAAAATAAGCCCAGGGTTTGCTGTTATACTGCCATAACAAAAAACATCTGCCAGCATCTGCACAGCCTGAAACAACAGATCACCTTAGGGTGTTTCAGTGGAGATGGCCACTGAAAGATGGCTCCCAGGCCAGTGGGGCAGGGAAGGTGCCTGCCAGGGACCTCTGCAGACAGTGGCAGGGAGCCCATGCACAAGAGAGCTGCTCCAGGACAACTCTGCCCCTTCTCTTCACCGCTGCTCCCCTTGTCAGCCTCTGCAGCAAGGATGGTGCTTGTGCAACACAGGCTTGTCAAGAAGAAAAGGAAGAGCAGGTACAGCTATCACTGACCAGTGTGCTTTCAGGTAAGGAAGGTGAGGATGGATTTAGAGGGAGTTTTGACTGGGTTTAGAGCATTTTTTCCCTATTCATTTTCCCCTCTAGACTTTAAAGTCTAAGGGATGTAACATACAGGGATACCAGCCTACAGAGGCCTATGCAGGTAGAAAAATGCCTGTGAAGAATATAGCACAGGTCATGATCAAGTTCATACAGGTTCAGTAATACTTTTCAAGTATTGGAGATTACATCATTCAGTCAAACTAGCTCCAAGCATCATTTTTCAAATTGATTTTGACTAGAATAAAGCAGACTCATATCATTTTATGCAGCTAAGTGCATTAAATTTTTACTCCCCATAAAACCATTTCAGGCTGAACACAAGGATTCTGAATCTCACTGCAAGTGGTACATATTCTCTTTAAAAGCTACACTAACTCTTCTGGGAAGCTCCACAGCCAGAGATAGATACACTAATACTTTACCCCCTGCAAAAAGTAGTAGAGAATTGTTGTCTTTACACAGCTCTGCAGCCCACACAATTATCCCAATGTTAAATGGTCAGCGCAAGTGGAAAGAAATACCAGGTTCAGCACTTTGGGATCTGATTAGACAATTTAATCTCACAAAAGCAGAATTATGAGACTGGCTCTTTCGTATACTTTCAGTTACTTTGTAAAACATGTTCATCTTGTGGGCTTGTTTATTCTTCTCCAGTGGTCCAAAAAGTGTGTTCATCTGTGAAGTACAATTGTCCCCAATAGCATTGCCCAGACACTGCTGTAGTTCTTGCTAGCTTGAAGATAGTCCTGGAGTTCCCTATATATATTTTTTTTTTTTCCTCATTTAAATATCAAGTATTTTCATGAATCATTCACAGGTCTCTCAATTTTAGATTCCCATCTTATAGACACATATGTAAAAGATGGAAATAAGAGATAGAGTATAGATTTTTCTATGGCTGAATCTTAGTTACAGCCAGTACAACAGCTGCTGTCAGAAGTTGGCAAGGTAATAATGTCTTCAGCATCTTACTACAAGTGACTTAATTCATTCACCTTGGCAATCTTTTACTTTCCACCTTATTGCTTGAACTGAAAGTTATGAGAGTTAGCATTTTCTTACCCAGCTAAGAACCCATTTCTTTGTGATGTTGGAGCATCTTTTGGGTTTGCATAGCCAGTGTGCTTTTCAGTGAAATCACAGAAACACCAAGCAAAGAACACAACCCATACTGCTATCCATATTGACTTGCTCCAGTCTGCATCTAAGTGAGATTTGAGATTATGTGTATTGGTAGAGCTTAAAGTTTCAGGGTGCTTCAGAGAGCATCACAATACAGAAGTCAACTTCTCCCTGAGTATATATCTGTGTGTCTCCAACTCCTGAGAGTGATAAACTTCACAAGAGAGTGACAGCAGGCACCTTTTGACCTCCTAATGAAGTGTACTAATCTAAATTTTATTTATTTATTCATAAAGTTACTATGGTGGTTCTTCTGCTTGAGTTCCTCTTTGTTTCCCTCACTGAAATTACAGTACCAAGTTAGACATAGCCTCACACAGAGCTGGAAGGGTAAATGAACTTCTCATGTAAAAAGTTCAGTGAATCAAAGCAACACAATGTCCACTAGTACTCCTCACTTCAATGTATGAGTGGCACTTGTTATACTTCTGCTCAAACCCTAACAATCCACAACAGCAACCTTTAATTATGGGCACTTAGAAGCCATTGTGGAAGCGAGTAAGAGGCAATATACAGAGGGGTATGCCAGTTAGGAAGGTAATGACGATTTTCATCTTGAAAAGGGACAAGAGAGTAACTTTAAACACACACAGCTCATGGTGTCTTTACACTTTCACAAAAAACCTAACTCAATATTTAGAGGTGATGATTTATAAGACCACATTACTTTTTTCTGTATTACATCTGAAGACACTGCCCCTCAGTGAATGCTAGGACACTGCTAGAGCAAAGTCACAAAACCAAACAACTGAGTATTTTGTGGAGACGTTAGAGCAGAATGGGACAGCAGAGAATGATCACAAAGGCCACAATGCCTCCTCTGATCCACCCCCCTCTCCCCCCCAGTGCAGGCAGTGAGGACACCCCAGCAGTGCAGCCCCTGCAGACAGTTCCACACTGTTTATGCACCAGGGCCAGCACAGACACTGCAGGGCAGAGCTGGGCTGAGCACAGTAGGAGAAGGTGAGGACTCAGCGCCTTCAGCAGAGCCAGGAAGGGGCCACAGAACCCTCCCAAGTGGGAAAAGGGCACAGCCAACACTGTCCTGATTTCAAAAAGGCATGTTCTCTGATTTTCAGTATTGCAGGAACTGCCCAAACCTGCCCACCTTCCCTCTTCAAACACTGGATGTAATTCATTAAGCAACTTCGGAAAGAGCCTGCTATATATGCAAAAGAAATCTTCTGTGATCGAAAGACCTTGCTAACAGTTTCACTTCTGTTAGATCAATCAAAAGCTTGAAATAGGATGTCATGTAGAACTAATGGTAGCTGCACAAAATCTAGAAGGGAAAGGCACCGAAAGAGTCAAGTACAGCAACATGAAACTGCTGATTTCTGCTTTAGGAACTTATTCAAAAGATTGAAATGAGAGAGGGTAGGTTTGCCATCATTATACTGATACTGGAAGAATAAGGAATGCTTTAAGGCTCAGTACTTCAACCTTTGCAAAACTTTTCCATCACCATCCCAATCCAAACTTCAAAGTGAGGGTTGACTGGGTTAGAAAATTAGCCTTATTCTTCAGGGAACTATTTTTGATATACTGTCAATATGGAGATTACTGTAAGTATGAAAACTCATGTCACTTAAGCAGTGATTGGAATGTGATTTTCTTGAATGATGGAACTCTAAGAAACTAATTTCTGAGCTGTGAAATGTATGGGCTTCTTTATCACTGTGCATCCCTTATTGGGAGATTCTGGTTTAATAGTGTTACAGAGATATATTTCTATAATGCTTTTCCTTTCACATCTGCAGACAATTATTATAATAAGATTTCTCTCATTCCTTAAGATATGTTTCTTATTATCAGTAAACTTATGAGAAATTATTTGTAGTTCCCAGTTGAACCTACATAGGAATTGTTATTGCACGACAGTTGGGATTACAAAGATGATACAGACTTGTTAACCATAAATTAGAAGACTGCACACACCTTTTAACAGCAATCTAGCCAAAATGTAAAATAAGCTGTAAGTGAAGGAAGTGTGGAGCACCTATGGTATTTTGCTCATTGCCATATTGAGATTTAGGGGGAAGGGAGGAAAGCAGCCAAACAAATTTATGGTTGCTTGAAATATGATTGTTCCTTGGATTCCAGTGGATTAAACTGGTTTTGCTCTTTACCTTTTAAGGTTCAGAGAGCTAGGAAATGCAGAAAGGGAAGATCTTTCGTAGGAAATAATTGTTCTCTTTCACATAGCAATATCTTTTTGGTTAAAAAAAAATCCAACAAAAAACCAAATAACACCAAAAAACCTCAACCAAATGAAAAAACCAAAACACCTTTTCTTCCCTCACAGGATTTCATCAGAATTTAAGTATCCTCCCCCTAATGAAATCTAAGCAAACCTATAGTTTAAAGAGTTCATAACATCCTGTCATTAACAAATTAAAGCAGCAACATTTTCAGTATTGGTTAAAGCTTAAATATACACTTTACTGTTGTCCTCTCCCACATTCATCCTCACCCCTTCTCTCTTCTCCCTCTTACCTTCCCTACTTCACATCAAAAAACGCTGAAAGGCCACTACCTCATCAGGTTCCACCAACAGAGGATGGAGTCAAGCAGAGCTGCTCATGGCTACTCTGGTGGAAAGAATGGGCCTGGGAGGGGAGGGAAGGCAGGACAGCAGTTTCTTCCCTTCACAAATTGCAGCCACCCAGCAGCACCCTCAGGTGTCAAACACTGCCCACAGAGGTGAAAGGGGTGATGCACAGAATCCAGCACAAGTAATGCCCCATGTGCTGCAAAACATGGTATAGATGAGAGAAACAAGACTGCAGGAGATCCAATGAATGTTGCATCAGTAGATTGAGACAATATCTGCCCACATTTCATATCAACCCAGAGACAGAGAAATCCTGGAGACTTCTAACATCATGCCTCTGCAATGGTTATGTGATAGTTGTTTCTATTTTTACTAATTGATGATGACCCTATCATGGAAAGGTATTAAATATCTGCTGCAAAGTATTTTCCAAACATGTTTGCATAGAGGTGAAGGCTACTTCCATCCACAGATTCAAACATTTAAACAGAGAATGCTTCATCCTAAATGAAAGACAATGAAGAAGCTTAGGTTCTGACTGCAGGAAAACAATTGTGAAGATGATTAAAATTGTTATTCCCCAATATGAAGATAACTTGTACTCCCTTGAGCAGGCATTGCTTTTGATCCTTTGGCCTATCACAAGAATCTACTTTCAATTTACATAGCACCCAGGAAGAGATACTGAGAAAGTGACTATTTTAGAATATACTTAGCCTTTGTGTTATTTTGTACAAAATTCCATGTAGAAAAAAGGAAACAGCTGCCTGAGTTAAAGGACTATACAATGAAAAAGACATGTTATTGAGCTTGGTATACACCTGTAAAGCTACATTTACTCATGCAAGAAAAGCAGTCCTATGCCAGGACAAGGCAAAACTTTATCTAGCCCAGCAGGAAAAGAATATGAAAACATGATAAGGAGAGATTGCTGTTGTCTCCATCCTACAGTGTAAAAATCTCTGAGTCTGGAATTTAAATCTAACTTTAGGACAAAAGTTTTCTTAAAATCTTCCCTGAAGTTGAAAATATTGTGAACAATGCCATCTTGTTAGTATGTTGGCATTTTGGAGTCTGCATTTTGGCAACAAGAACCCTTGCCCTAGAAATAAAATGGAAAAAAGTGAATTATCTCAACAGTGGTCTGCTTGAAATCTAGTATCTTCCACTGTAAAATATTGCCTAAAAATCAGTTGGGTTTTCTTTCTTAATGGGAAGGATACACTCCCAAGTGGATGTACAAATGAGTTTCCTGTAATATTCTGCCAGATGCACAGATGGCATGAGATGAGGAAAGTGCTCCTTGCATCAAGTGTGTGACGATTTTCATAAAGTATAGGTTCAGTGGTTAGGAGCAATACATCTGTACTCATTTAAAACTCCTCCATATTACAGCATATTATCATGCTTCTCTTTATCTAATTATCACTTCTCCATAGGACAATGATCACAGAATTTTCTGCTATTGTGGTAAATTGAAAAATAGAGCATTATATCCCTCCAAGAGTGCAAGTGAATTTTGCCATATGTCCAGTTACACAGACAGAAACCCACAGGAACACTGCTGACAGCAGGGTGCCAAAACATTTTTAACCAGGGGAGTTTCCCCACAAAGGTGAATTAAATCACAGCCAACTTCCATACAAATCCAAAGAATTGGTAAAAGTAACTTTTGTCCATCTCTGTCTTGCAAGCAAAATGAAACAAATGACAACCAATAGACCGTTACTTAGCTTTCCTTTAAAAAAAAAATCTCTGCCGACAGAATAAACACAGCCTAAGCAAACTGATCTAATGAAGCACTGGATTGTGGATCGTATTTCCATGTTCATGTTCTCACATTCAGTTCTCCTTTCTTAAGCAACAGCACCTAGCAGTGAATATCCTAGAATATCCTGAGTTGAAAAGGATCCACAAGCGTCATCAAGTCCAGGTCTTGGCCCTGCACAGGACAACACCAAGAATCACACCATGTGTCAGAGAGACGGGCACTGTCTGCTCTTTTACAAACAACTTTCCTCTTGTTGCAATCCCTTAAAGGAAGTAGCATTTTTTTGCAGTCATCATTAAATCACACTCAGTTTATGATTTGCTGTAATTTTTAATTCTGGTGTAATATTCACATTTCTTGCAGCACACATGCATCCTCTGAAGATGTTAATAAGACAAGGCCTTTTCCCAGCTCCCAGCATATATATGGAAGATGGGGGCTGACAATCATTCCCCTTCCTCTACTCCCTGCTAGTATCCCTCCATGTACTAATGACAGAAAAGCCTTTGTCTCTCACCTCTGCAAGTGGTCCTGCTTTTAGAAATGTTTGATCACTGAGCTCCCCGCTAAACTCTTATTTCATCTCCACAAATGCCAGCCTTTTTGAGATTTATGAATCAGAATCAAACTATGTCCAAATTGTGAATAGCTGGAAATGAGGTGGCTTGAGGAAGGGGATGGGAAAATATATGCCCTGGAAACATCTGATTAAAGATCTGGAGCTGAGTTCCTAAATACTGTGCCCACATGAGACTTAGTGCGTATGAGAAGAAAAGATGAGTCAGTATGTAGCTGTGGCAATTTTCCCCACTTAATAACAGAGCAGTTACATCTCTTTGATTTTTTTCTAGAGCACAGAAAACATTAATGTGCTCAAATGTTCTCACAGCTACCACACAGAACATTTACCTTTCTTGTGGTCACATCGTGTTCCACAAAATACAGCAAATAAACTTCTCAGGCTGTTACAGGAAAACACGGTTTAACCCCCAGCTGATCAGGGGTAGCCCAAGCTACAAAGTCAGCAATCCTCATGGGGCTGAGGAGAGCAGCTGTGGTGAAACTAGCCAGAGGAGGGAACAGCTTTTACGAGAATACAGAAATAGTGCTGCACCACAGCCCTGAACTCCCAGTGCAACAGGATCTTCTGACACACTGTTGACTGCAGAGGTACATTATATGTGCAAGACCAGAAGTGGGCAAGGGAAAAGTTTTCATGTTCCCATGGCAAAAACATAATAAAAACCTTGTCTCCTTTGTTTTTTGTATGACTTACCTTCTTATCAGAGGACAGCAGGACTGAAAATACACTGATAGAGCCTGGTAAGTGACCTAAACAACCAGTAACAGGAAGATCTTTGAGTGTGATTGAAGATACTCAAGTTTCAGTAGATGGATCTACAGTGTCAGGCACTGCAGCACAGCCTGGGATTGCCACAGTCCCCACTGCCAGTTGGAACAGGAATTAAAGGCAGAAATTAATGACACTTGCAAATGAAACAGAAGCGACAAATGCATAATTTGGAAGTTCCCAACAGCTCGGGGAAGAAGCAATAACTGATAGAAAGCTAAGAGCTGCTGAGAGAAGCCTACTAACACTTCATCAGTAAAGGAAGATTTACAATCAGCTGGGCAAACTGGGACAAGACGCTGTCTTTGGGAATATGCTCCACAGAAATGCTGAAAACTAAAGCATAAAAAAGATTTTTGAAATGCTATGTATATGAAACATTAGACAATTAATATAAAAAACTTGAGACTCTGCAATGCCATAAGACTCTGATACAGATAAAAACCTAATTTATAGAGACATATCTAGGGCCCTGGAGGCAAAAAATAAAATAATTTGGATCATAAAGCAAAAAAACACTGGTGTTACAATTTGGTATGAGAGGCAGTTAAGGAAAGAGGTTGTCATAGGACTCATAATGCAGTTTGTATCTACATACATCTTGAACAGTCTTTGACTACCTTGATTTTCTTTGGTTTTAAATGGGGGTCAAATATGTGGGTTGGAGAATCAGTTATCTACAAGAGCTCAAAGAGTTTCAACTGAAAACATACTGACAGCCCCAAGCAGTAAGAAAAGTCTTCTGTTACCCAGGCACACACAGGTGGGGCCAAATCCCAGAAGGTGCATGAACAGCACACATTACAGCCATACACCAAAGCACTGCTTAGCCAGTATCCTATTTTGTCAGGGACTAGGGACTGGCAGAACAACAGGGCAAGGAGATAATGCTCTATCACACCCTCAATACCTTTTCCAGCTTTCACATAAATGCAGGTCAGGGGCTTCCTAAGTCTAGAGGTTGTGTCTTTGCATTCAGTGGTTTGCTTATCAATTGTCCAAGCACTTACTAAAATTATGTTTAACTAAAAAAAAAGGTATCTCAGGCCAACACTACAAAAAACTCTTGCCTGTAGAAGTGTTAGCTAATGGTGAAAGTTGGTCCCTCTCCCTCTTTTAAATCAGCACCCAAGTAAATTTTTCTGCTTATTTCCCTTTGAGGGACTAAAATATATTAGACAACAAGACACAATAGGAAGGCTTTCTAGTGCAGATATCCTAGTGAGATTATTCTAGCTTTTACAAAAATAGCCAGATGACAGAAACATATATTTAAACAATGCCCACTGAAATTAAACATTTAAATATAAACATGCATATTCCTTCTGGTATTTCATTTATTAAAAAAAAAACATGCCAAGCTGTTCCAAATTTCCTTATTTTTTGTGAATCGAGGCGTCTACTTTACTTTCAGAAACTGCATGCTGTTCCCACGAACCTCATCTATCCTTGAGGCATATAACTTACACTACAAACTATTTCTGGGGGTTCTGAACAGTGCTTTGTGCCTTTTCTTTGTTTTGTTATGTGCAAAGTAAACAGTAATTCGCCTCCAGGCAAAAAGACAGACATCACTTCTGCAGAAGTGACAAGAAGCTCAAGGGTAGGATAAAGTTATTGTATAACAGAATCAGAACCATAAAGTCAAGTCAGTCTTAATGCATCGAAATAATATATATAAATGTATATAGACAAATATATAAATAAGTAAATAAATAAAAGCAGCATGAACAAGTAGAGCTTACATAGGTGGCAATGAAAAGACCCCAGCATAAATTTTGACCTCCACACAAACTGGACCACTGAGAAGTAATCCCAATTCAGAGTCTCTCTAGACCAATGAAAGCAGTATGTAATACACAGAATGTGGAAGATGACCAATGGCTGGAAGACAGACTCCAGTCTTTTTCTTAACTCTGTTAATGGACATACTTGTAAGAAGCAATTTAACTACATTTTCTGCAAGTATTTTGTTTTTCCTCACCCATAAAACTATTGCACGTTAAAAGTAGTCAGAAAGAACAAAACAGTTACTGTGGAAAATACTTGTACAAGAAGCAAACTAATTCTGTATATTTATAAGGCAAATAATTTCACTTTCAAAAGAAAAAAGGCTATAATGGATGAACATTTTAGTGCACAGTACATTTAGCAATAAGTCTACCAGTGTCAGTATTCTGATGAGGAAAGTGGTCCTAAGGGTAGATACATCTAACGACTATAGGAGAATTGATAGTAGAAGAGAATTCTTTGATGTTTTATTTAAAAGTTTTGCTCAATAATTCAATAAAGAGATCCATTATAAATCAGGAAAGAGTAAGAACATGCCACAAGTACAATCCAGTAATGAATAAAAATCAAACCTACATGAGGATAGCAAGTATCTGTAATTAAGGCAGCATATAATTCACTACTTAACCCTACCAAATTAAGTTATCTGGGTATAAACCAGGACAGACCTAAACAGTGACCCTACTGTAACTGTGAGACTGAACAGATGAAAAGTGCACAGCAGCTCCAATACTTTCATTAACAGACATACAGTGGTCAAGCTTTTTGGTCACCTATTGAGGCCAGATTTTTTTTTCAGGATTCCAGGTGAGGCAAATACAAAAAGCTAAAAAGGGTATGTGATTTGTTCCTTATGACTTTTCCTCTCATCTCTGACCAAGTACTGATAGGTACTCCAATGCCTGTTAATGAATCAAAACTGTGCTGTGAACAAATTCCAAAAATAGGATTCAACAGGATTCATCCCAAAAAGGGGATATACCTTTACTTTGCAGAAAAATAATTTGCTTTATTGCTCCTAAGTCTCAAAAAGAACGTGTGGCACAATAGGATTGGATTTCTAGAATCTCTGGTGGACATACCTTCACGGACAACTCATGTTCCCCTCAAGTTGCCTATAATTAGTCTAACATTCAGAAGATCAAAAATACTAATTTCTTACATTACAACATACCTAGCCATTTCATACTTTCTAGCAGAAACTACAAAATTATTTTGCACAACCTCACAAGGAACCTGCTAGCATCAAGGAAACCAAACCAAATTAAGAAATTAATTTCCACAAAACACTTCCATCAAAACACTGCAAATATGGATATTTCCAACAACTCAGCATGTTGTTACATTGTCATTTGCCCATAAATTCCAATAAGACGTAGCTCTGCGATCCCATTAACACCCTAGAGAGTAAACAACAACTGAGCTATGAGTCTCAAGCCCCATAATCACAGTCATTTTTACCTATCCCCTATCTTTGAATACTAAGGTTCGGTTTTGGTTTTTTTTGCACTAGCTATTTTTATTTTTTGTGCCAAAATAAGCAATTCTGAACAAAATGACACCTTTTGGTGTCAACTTCAGCTGTAACCCTGTCATCAAACATCACTCTCTGTAAACAAGACATCCACGTAAGGGAAAATAAAAAGGAAAAAAACCCCACGACTTCAGAATCTCCTATTACAGCAGCAACATCTTAATTAGATATAGAAGGCTAAGCACTCTGTGTTTTCTTCCTTCCTTCCCACAAAGTAATATTGCCAATATTTATTCTGTTCCAGAGAGTCTTGATTGTCCCTTTAGAATACATCATAATTTGCTCCTCTGTAGGTATTGATTAATAGCAATAATAGCCATCTTTCTTTCTGACTTGGGTACCACTGACGCACCCAAGGTCAATATCAACACAAACCAGAACTTAGAAGGACATGACAGTGGTAACATTTGCAAGGAAACAAGATTCTTCTTTAATCAATTTCCTACTATTTTATATTCCTAATCTGAAGGCAAATGCCACCCCATTGATATGTCTTCAGGTACAGAATAGCTGCCTCTATTTTATTATCCTGACAGGATCGTGGAAAAAAAATCAATTAAGAAAATCCATGTCTCTAAAAGATTACTTAGGAACAAGCTCTGAGAGTTGTACAAACCTTCCTTAGGCTAAAATATCAGGCATAACTCCAAAGCCAGATAAAATAAGAAATGTAACCCTGAAGAACTAAGTGCAAATGAAGCCAAATTAAACCACCTCCTGCTATGTCTCTATTTCTTTCTCACTTCTGTAAAGCTGTAGTAGAACCCTGTTCTTACTACATATACGGCAATGGAAGTTAGAATTTGTTATACTTGCCATTACCTAAATTCCTAAAAGTTAGATCTGGCAGTCATCTAAATTATGTTAGAAGTTCAACAATAAAAAGGTGTGTGTTGTAAAGGGTTGTGGCAGCATCTTTGAGCTTATTATAACTGTAGAGTTGGGGGTTTATGATAATGTTGCTATTGTCTTCAGATAGTCATTTTAAGGAAGGCTGGAATAATTTACTGTACCATGAACAAGCCCTGACTTGCCAGATTTACTTCTTCTCAAGTAGGGCTTGTTCTTTACATACACAATGTTTTCTGTTGCTATGCATTTGAACAAGAAAATGTGTAAAGGTGTATTTCTGCAGAACCATGATCAATCAGCAGTAAAGTGATGAACAACCATTCCGGGCAGTTTGCCCACAAATAAGTTTCCTCTCTACTTAAATAAGAGATAGTTAGGGATTTATTTGCAGATACAGTTTATATGTATTCATAAAGAAAACCAAATGGTTACGTACCTCAGAGAAAATTACAACTGATACTGACTAACATTATAATTACCTCTCCTACATTACAATTTCTCTTATGTCAAGACTCGAGCTGACTTTCAAAGATTTTCAATTAAATGCAACTTGACTTTTTCAGCATCTGAGAGACCAACATCTGAACACCCTTATTACATAGCTTACAATCATTTTATTGCTAGTGCAATAATGTGCCACAAGCTGATGGTTATAGCTCTAACATGAGAAAGGGCATATGGTTCCTGTCAGACTATTCTGTTTATTTCATCCTTACAGCTGTTGTGGAAGCAAACAGAAATTTTAGGTAGAACTCTCAAAACTTGAATTGGTTTCTGTACACATACCTATTTATGCTAAAAGCTTTCATTTAAACAAATACCTTAGTGCAGGTGGCACAACCAAAAGCAACTGAGAGTCATTCACCATTTGTTTTCCCTTTCATTATATGACTACTCTGTGATCTTTCACGCAAATGCAGCAGTGCTTTGAGACGTGCTCTGACAGCATACAAAGTGTTAGTGCCTGATCCTGAGGACTTTGAAAAAGAAAAGATTAAAACCTTCTGCATCAGTTTCCCTGAGGGCCTCACGAAAAAGCCACATTTAATATTATTGCCAAAGTTCACTGGGGCTCCAATGAGTGCACAATAAAACTAGGTGCTGTGCTAAGTAACAACACTTGCCTCAACTTTTCCCTGCTCTTCAGTTGGGCCCCCATTCCTAACAGGAGCGCAGCCCATGATCAGATGGGAAGCCTGGGGCTACTTAAAGAAAGCATTCATTCTTGTCAGCTCTCTGACAGCTTTTAAACAAGCAGATTAAAACTGCTTCCAACTTTTGAACATTAGAAATGGTCTCAGCAAAAACAGATCTGTAAGGCACAGAAGGCTGCCGGCAGTGAGAAACAAGTTGAATCAATGAAATTTACTGCCTCGCCATCTGATGGAAGATAACACATCTCTTCAGACTGTAGCAAATATAAGCAAATATGTTTTATTCTAGCAAAATATTTATTTCATCACATCTGGAAAGATTATAGCATTGTTCCTTTCCTTACCAGCGAATAAAAGCAGCAGCCTGGTAGTATAGGCAGAGTAGATTCATGCCTGGAGTACTAGCTTATGGAGTCCTACAATTTCATCCAAATCTATGCCTTCAGTTTTTGATCACCAAACAAAGCAAAGCATGCCTGAATGTGCAGAAAGCCTAATTCAATTGCTTTGGCAAACACGTATCTCTTCTCTGTATCTGGGTTGTAACCTCAGGCCCACTGCTAGACCCACAGGATATGCATGTCTCCCAAAAGGGAGCTGTACACCCTCACAGGCTCAGCCAACACTGTCGCTCTCCGATCTGTACACTGTGTTCATCTACAGTAAACCTGCTTGCTATTGCTCCCAACACCACGCTACAGGGGCACTTGGAAACATGGAAGGGCTTCACAGCTCGGTGTACAATCAAGTTTTAGGACAAGATGCTCTTACGAACTGAGTGTGCCCATCAAGATTCTGGGTGCACTTGTCATCAGCACATATCTAGTAACCAAACACATCCTATGAAAACACATCTGTGCCCAGACAGGAGAATTAATAACCAGGAGGAATAACTGTGCTTCACATGTCTATTAGCAATGTATTAACTTGCTGTAAATATTAACTTTGCTACAGTTTAGACAGCTAAATGCAAATTAATGGAAAGCTTATGGGAACATAAAGAGACTATGCTCTTAATGATCTTCTTAGTACTATCTTTCAGCATACCAGTGGGAATTATGGTGAGATGCATTGTGAGATATTATTTCTAGTGTCATTAGAGCCTTAAGACACACAGATAAAAGTATAAGATGACATAAGTATGCATAAGGAGGATTTAAGTGACTCTTAATAACTTCTTAATCATAAAAGTGTTTCTAATACAATTGTTTCCAGAATGTAATTTAAATTTAATGTTTAACAGGAATAGAAGTAATGAACCAGTTTTATTAGGATTTCTTATTAGAATACCTCAGTTCTGCAAATTAGCAGAAGCTAGTGTTTCAGTATCATACACTGCTAGGGTAGAAGATGAATGGTTAGAAGACAAACAGCAACGATTCTTTGTTCAGCCATGTTTTGTGAGAGAAATCAAGCACCTTTTCTAATATACACCACTTAAAAGCATTGAGAATGGAGAAAGAAGAAAATTCCCATTTATAAATTAGTAGGGGAAAAGCAGCTGAGAAACATTGTATGGTAAGACAAAGTATGTATCCTGGCTATAAGGGAGACCATTCTGTTTTTGCAAAAGAGACAACTGTTCTGCACAAGAGTGGGACAGATCTTCTCTAAGTAAATTAAATGCTTCCTTTATAAAGTTACTTCTAAATTGAACTACAACCATCTGGCAAAGTTCCACCTGATAATGCGCAAGCTCAAAACAGAAGCCCCTGAGATCACCTGAATTTCCTAAATTTAGACCTGTCCCATGCAAGAGTTTTGTGACAAGGTTCAGCCCTTACACCACAAAAGTATGATGAAAGACATGCTCTGTGACATCAGCAATAAACACAACAGCTACAAAAAAGGCCTCAGGTAACCAACAGACTTCTTCATAATGCCAATATAGATATTATTCATTAGCTTAGAAAAGAAAATCTTACATCATTTTTGCCTGTTTTTGAGAGTTGAAGCTAGTTAGAACTATGCAAACAAAATAACCCCAAGCTCCCTTGCTTGCACTGACTGGTGGGGTACATGGGGAATATACCAACAGATCTTTTAAATCACAAATTTCAGGTTCAGTTTGGCCTATAAAGCAAACAAGCCAAAAGTTCCCAGTGGTAATGACCAGTCTGTCAGATATGCTTCCTGTATCTCTTCTGGAAAGCAGAGTTTGAAAAGCCTCCATCTCAGGCATTAGAAAGAAATCCATAAGCACTCATTCCTCATACTTGGGTGGGAATAGATAGGATGCTGTTTATGAATGCCAAGAAACAACCAAAAATAGAACTGTCTTAGAAACATGAGCACCCACATGCTATGTAGCACCCACTGCCCTGTCATAGGCATGCATGGACCTTGCTACATCTTTTTTTTCCAGGAAGGAAAAAAGCTTAATGCTATTTGCAGGGCAAGTCACCAAAGGTATCAACCTCTTTCCAAGAAACCACTCAACTTTTCCCTTTGTTCAATCTAATCTCTATGTGCAAACAACAGCTTTCCATACCAGTGCTGCCATACAAATCCTGCTGGACTGTGCAAACTGGAGCCTCAGCCAGGATTTAAGTGCAAGCATCACAAAAAAAAAAAAAAAAGTGAGCCTCCTTCCAGGTGCCCACCAAAGCCTTGCTGCAACACTTCTCACAGGGGAGCACAGACTTCTCAACTCTCACACCCCTTGCCAAATACCACTGCAGGTCAAGTAGGTCTGCCCCTCTCATAACACAGTTCTCTGCAGAGCTCCCATTTGAAGCCTTTCCTTACTCAAAGCACAAACCTGCTCCCATTTTGGTTCCTCTAGCTCCCTGTTTCCTCTCTCAGTTCACGTGGATTGTGATTTTCTTGCAGCCAAGCACTACCACAAACTCCACTACTTGAGTTTTCTTCTATCATAGGTCTTTTCTGCCCACCTCCTCAGCTGCCTCCACAGATTCCTCACAGTCCCAGGCACAGCTGAGAGCCAACTAGGTACTCAGGCTCCATTAAGCTTCCTTCCTCCTAATTCAGGGTTATTTCTCTGCAGTGAGCCAATCCCACAACTTCCCTTCCCTATGGTGAAAAGAGGGCAGACTTCAGCCCCTGATGTGCACAAAAGGCAGTAAGGAGCTTTTGGGTTGCATTCTACTTGGAAGAAGGCAGGAAACAGAATGCTTCCTGTCATTACAAAGATTTGCAAAGTGGTTTCAGAAAAACTTTTGTTTTGATTTGTTTTGTCTTAAGATGGACCCTTATGCTTTAAAAACTTACAGGAATAAAATTAGATAGACCTGCTCATTCCAGAAGAATAAATAGTTTTGGTTGTTCAGCTGAGATCAAAGAGACTCTATTCAAACTGATTTTGACCTCTGTTGCTTAGATTTAAAATGAGTGTCCCAGTTGTTTGCATATGCTTACACACATGATGTACTCACTTTTGACTAGGAATGCCATTTACACTGGAGAAGTTTCCAGTGAACAGGTAAGTTCTTCTGGAAGCTGCTGACTTACCATACTAGCCCCTCCTATAACAAACCAAACTTCCCTCCCCAACAAAACATGGAGATTTTTGCCTTAAATGCTGCAAAACAGAACACAAGGTACTCTTGCCACCACATGTCCAACTTCAGGAACAGCAGTGAGGAGCTGCTCCTCAACCCAGTATGGAAGTACACAATTGAATGGCCCAATTTTTAATTTTTGCATGTAAAGAGAGTAACCTCTACAGCTGGGTGGTTAGATGTGCACAAGAGAGGACACATGGATTTCAGTCCTTCTTTTGGCAATTATCCTACATCATCTGTTCATAAGAACCAAGCTCCCTCACCTTCCCTTTCCTCTGGGAGCCCTCTCACCAGCAAGTGACACAGTCACTCTTCCTGATCCAAAGCATACTTAATCATTTCATGCAAAACTTCAGTAAAGGGAATTCAGTAAGCAGAATACTTGAACATTTCATAGCCTGTCAATTAGCACATTGCATTTGGAATTCCTGCAGGCAGTAAATTAAATGGACTTTGTGCACCTACTGCCTGCATTAATGTTCTAATCATTAAGCCTTTGGATAAACAAGGAGAGGGTACAGGCCACTCTTACCTTTTAACTAGTCTATGTTATAAAATAAAACTTTTCTATGTCAACTTCATTTTAAACACAAACAAAAAATATGTGTAGAAAGTCAACCCAGCAAGCAGAAAAACGTTTTCTCTACCCCTTCCATACCTGACCCTTCAGACCACTGTGTTGGAATGTGCCTGTGTCACATAGGGTCACCTGGGTACTCACACCCACTGAACATCCATCCCTTCCAAAGACACTTGTCTTTAGACCCACTTCTCTTTCTAGACTGGTATCAAAATGACACAGTTAAGTATAAATCAGACACCCACGGATTGGTTTAAGTATTCTGGCTGTTCCCCCAGGCCTATAGAATACTCCTTGCTCCAAATTTCCTCTCCTAAATGGTACCACTGTTCCCGAGCTACTGTGTTTTGCATGGACTCTGTGCTTGTTAAGTCCAGAATGGTGACAGGACTAACTTCCAGTGACGAAGGAGTTATGTCATCGTTGAACCTCATTGGGACCTATACAGAGGAGAGAGCTCTCCAAGTCTCTGAGACACCTTTGGGCATGGCACATGGTCTGTGGGAACTTCGTTATCAGAGAAGCAGCACTTGTGGGTTACTGATCCTTCAGTGCAAAATTTCAGTAGAGTGCAAGTTTTAACATCACATACATAAATATCACTTAAATCCATCAGTACATCTGATCTTTGGGCCTTTAACAAACACCCTAAAACTTAACCTCAGCACGTATATATCTCCTTCTGCTTCTCTTTTGCTTTTTGTTTCTCTTTCCCATATCACCCGGGAATTAAAAGAGCCAACCAATTTACAACAGGGCTGCAAACCAGAGTTTGGAAATAAAAAAGACAGAGGACCAATTTGCTTAATATCTACCCCACTTCAATGAACCCCGAATTTGTTCAGCATTTCTCCTTAAAGCATGCTTGACAATGGAACAACACGATGCTGAAATGCTCAAAGGCAAAATTGTTCTGGGATAATTGGTTTATGCTCATTCCCAGAGTGTGCCATTCATTGTGTGCCCAGTACAAACTCCTGTGCTAAAGGACAGAAGAGCTCTGGAGGTTTACTGACGTCACTGGAAGTCTCACTCTATATCATGATAGAAGCTAGCAAATCTATAATGAATCCATGCCAATGCGTTACAGTGCAGGATAAAATAAAAAACAATGCAGACTATAAATTCATAGGATAGCTGCTTCCCAGATACTGAAAATATGGGATAAATGGTAGTTTCAAATCTGTGCAGCAGGTTCCTTGACTAACACTTGGCTCTCAATAAAGAGATTACTGCAGGATTAAGTCTTACCTTGGGAGGTAGAAAAGAAACAAATCTCTAATTATGTCTACTCTTGTACTCTGGCCATGATTTCTCTTTCTCTGGGGAAAAATAAGCTCTGTATTGTCTAAGTTTAATGTGTGTATTCTTTGAGTTTATTTTAATATATTTTTAAGCATTAACAAGATAATTTGTAACTTTTATCTTCTAGTTTTTACATGTACTTTCTAATAAGAATATTTTTTTGTGATTGTTCTTGCAGCATATACACATGTTTATGCTAAAAAACCCTTTTATAAATATTTTACTCTGTAACCTGAAATTCCCTATGGTATGGCCTAAACCACTTGAACTACTGCAGGAGAAGGAGTTTTGGATTTGCAATCAAACAGTTTACTTTTCGTTACTATTTAACTAAACTATTGACAAATATTTGCAAGGCAAACTGTCTCTGTTAATGACTAAGCACCATCAGGAACAGAAATGACCTTCCTCATTTAGAGTAGAATGCCATCCAAGAGGCAAAACTTAGTATCTTGGTCTTCCTCCTAGGGGCAAAGTTAAAGCTGGAATACCTGAGGAAAAAAACCACAGAAGTCTTGATCTAGAAAAATAAAATCATGGCTCTGCTGAGTGAAGAGGGAAGGAAACGGAAGGACCTGCTTTCTAACGTGAGAGAAAACTCAGTATCTGATTCTGAGAGAGAAAATGAGAAGTTAATGTCAGGCTGGAATTGTAGTTTAAAATAACATTAGAAAAACACATGAGATAGTGCTTTTGGTTGATTTGGTGAAGAGGACAGAGAAACGCAGAGAAATGCAGAGAAAAAAATATAGAGAAATGAGGAAAACTAACAAGACATACAGGAAGATAGTAAGGAAAAAGCATCAAGAAGATGTGAGAGAGAAACATGGAGTGTTGCTTGAGACAGATAACCAAATGCTGTACATGAAGAACAAATTAGAATCACCAGGAAAACTCACTAAACTACACTAAAGAAACATAAGCTAGAAAACGAAAAAAACAACATGAAAAATAAAGAAAACCCTAAGTTATCTCTCATTTTCTCATTTGTACTAAACCTAATCTAAATTACACAGAATATAGTTTGATTTAGAGGAAGTCAGGAAGGTTCTACAAAATATTCTGGTTTTTTTTCCCTGGACAACAAAGTGTCCACATCACAATTTTCCTGAAATGTTTCTATTCTGTTAGAAAAAACGTAGAACAAAATCTGTTATGCTGCGTTAAACTGAATTGATGTTTAGTTTGCCCAACCAATCAATCCCCTTATCTGGGGTTAATCTATAACTAAGCTTCTCCTGGGTGAATCGTTGTAGGGTTTCTGAGGAGTTATTTTTCAACTACCTCGTTTTATTCAATGGATTAGCTTTCCCAAGGAGGATTGCAGCTTTCCATCTGCCAAAACTGTTACATTATACAATACTTGCAGGAAAATCAGTATGTCACCAGAGACATCATCTAAACAGACACCTAGTCTAGAGATGAAAATGGGAAGAGGCCACAGAACAGTTTCTTTCATAGATGTCCCCATTCTCACTTTGTAGTCTTATTTGCTTCCAGTCCACAGCCTTATTATGGTTTTTTATTTCCTACTCTTACTTCCTTTCATACCCAAGGATATTTTTTCTAAGCTCCATGCTCTTACCTCTACTATACCTCTCCACATTTCTGCCACCTTCTCTCTGTTCCCTCCTTTATTTACTAGACACTGTCTGCTAGGCAGCCTAATAAGTCTGCAATGAAAAGTAATATGCTCTCCTTGGCATTTTGGGCACATCAGCCTGTCCAGGAATCTTCATTCTCAAATGGTTATCACTCAGACCTTTTTCATGAGCCCACAAAACAGATCTCTTAACTGATGCTAGTTAAAGGGTCACTGGAAAATGTGAGTAAAACATTAAGTCCTTGGTATATGCCGGGACAGAGCACACATTTTTATAGGGTTAAAAAAAAAACCAAATATTTTTCAATTAGGTGTTGAGATGTATATGCCCAGGAGGGTAACATGTATATATATATATGTGATAGGTGTGTTGATGATAACAAATGCTTTCAGCTTCCGCTGGTTTTTGGCTTGACCCTAGGACTTGCTACAGAAGCAAACAGATTTCCAAAAGTCTACCACAAAAAATTCAGCAAGATAGTTGAATTTAAGAAATTAAGTGTTGGGTCACAGTTGAATAAAAGAAATTAAGTATTGGATCACAGATCAATTATAATTAGATTTCTTCTGGTGTGGGGTTTTTTTTTTTTAAATACATCAACTTCACATATTTTACAAACTAAAGAAGATTATATGCAAAATTAACTGCTATGTATTGCAAATGTATAAGTCATTTATTTTAGCCCTTCCTTCTGGAATCAACTAACCTCACAGGAAAAATCTTTTCAAAGCTTCCCTCCAAAGAACACTTGTGTTTGAATTATGAGAGACCTAAAGAATGAACTAGTCAAATGTTCTCCAAATCCTGAGCAAATCAGCTTTTTGTTGGAGAGGAGCTGTCTTCCACCCCCATGAAGGAATTTCAAAGGTGTGAGTTACTCAATGTACTCGTATTTTTCAACAGAAATAACAGATGTTCTCAAGTTTCTCCAAGCTGTGACTCCAACTGTTGTGCTGAAAAAAGTCATGACCTAGCTCCTACAAACACATTAAAACTGATTTTTTTCACTTTAAATTTTATTAGCCAGTTGCTTTGCCTATTTATACCTTTAAACGTGATGGTTTCATCGACAAAGGGACTCATCACACACTAATTGAAAACAATGTCAGCACTCCAACTGAGTGCCAGAGTCCTTTACAAACACTGGCAAGCATACTCAATGAACTTACGTTTTTAAAAAGTCCAATCTTTGCATCAATTCTAATGTCTCACAGTATTCAGAATACCAAAACAACAGGTATAGGAACCAAAGAATTTAATCAAGGATCTGTCCCTCTCTAATTACACCTCAAAACTGCAAGATTAGACCTCCTTCTCCTTATTTTATAAAAGAGGTATTATTAGATCAGACTGTTTGAATAAAGCACATATGAACCAGTGACACAACCACGGTATAAAGCTCATGAATTTCTAAATCAGTACAGGACTGCACTAAATCAAGTTCACAGTGGATAAAAGCACTTTTAAAAGCACACAGCTATCATCTGCATGTACATTTTAGTCCACCATGTAGGCTACCTGTGAGCATGACAAAGCACAGCACATGAGGTGCAATTTCTGAACTAGGCATATACCAACTGGTCACCTAGTCTACCTTAGGAAAATGGCAATAGGTGAGCCCTTTCCAAAACCTTTGCACCACGGGAAACCTCATGTGAGCTTCTCTCTACTCACATCTCCATATTCACAAAACTAGCAGGATTCCAACTGGTTTTGATATTTAAAAACAATTTTCTTCTCAAATTTGGCATATAAAACTGGTAACAACAGATGAGAAAAAGGCTGAGTTAGTCAACAACCTTTTTTGCCTCAGTCTTCAACGGAAACCTCTTTTCCTATACCTCCTGAATGGATGGACAGTAGGATGGAGACTGGGGTAGCAAAGTCCCTTTGACTGTAAAGATCAAGTTCATGACCCTCTGAGGAACCAGAATGTACATAAGTCTGTGGGACCCAATGAGGTGCATCCCAGAGTCCTAAGGGAATTGCCTGACGTAGTTGCCAAGGCACTCTCCATGGTATTTGAAAAATCATGGCAGTCAGGTGAAGTCCCAGGTGACTGGAAAAAGGGAAACAATAGAAAAGGTAGAAAGAAGGACCCTGGGAACTTTCGACCTGTCAGCCTCACCTCTGTGTCTGGGAAGGTCATGGAACAAATCGTCGTAGAAGCTATGCCAAGGCACATGGAAGATAGGAAGGTAATTTGAGACATCTAGCACGGACTGACAAAGGGCAAGTCTTGCCTGACCAATCTAGTAGCCTTCTCTGATGGGGTGACTACATCAGTGGACAAGGGAAGCTCTAGAAATGTCATTTATTTGGACTGTTGTAAAGCCTTTTACAGGGTCCCTCACAACATCATTCCCTTTAAATTGGAGAGAGAGGGATTTGATGGGTGGATTAGGAATGAGTTGGATGGTCACATCCAAAGGCCACCAATGACTCCGAGTTCTCACGAAGATCAGTAACAAGGGTTGTCCCTCAGGGGTCCATACCGGGATCTGTGCTGTTTAATATCTTCATTAATGTCATAAATGAAAGGTTCAAGTGCACCCTTAGGAAATTTGCACGACATCAAGATTAATGGTGTTGTTTACACACCTGAAGGAAGGGATGCCGTCCAGAGGGACCTGAACAATCTCCAGAAGGGGCCTATGGGAATCTCATAAGGTTTACAAGACCAAGTGCAAAGTGCTGCACTTTTGTTGGGGCAATCCCTGATATCAAAACGGGCTGGGGGATGAGGGGATCGAGAGCAGCCCTGCCAAGAAGGACTTGGCTGGATAAGAAGCTGGCAATGAGCTGACAATGTGCATTCACAGCCCAGAAAGCCAAAAGTG
Organism: Vireo altiloquus; assembly: GCA_013396875.1. Lineage (NCBI taxonomy): Eukaryota > Metazoa > Chordata > Aves > Passeriformes > Vireonidae > Vireo > Vireo altiloquus. The sequence goes on along the minus strand of VZRF01003559.1, from coordinate 973,912 downwards.
TCCTAGGCTGCATCATAAGCAGCACAGCCACCAGAGGGAGGGAGGTGATTCTGCCTCTGCTCTGGTGAGATATCAAGACCCCACCTGGAATGCTGCATCCAGCCCTGGGGTCCTCAGCATAGAAAGGACATAAACCTGTTGAAGTGAGTCGAGAGGAGAGACACCAAGGTGATAAGAGGAATGAAGCACATCTCCTACAAGGAAAGGCTGAGACAACTGAGATTGTTCACCCTGGAGAGGAGAAGGCTTTGGGGACACCTACTTGCAGCCTTCCAGTACCTGAAGAAAATCCACAAGAAAGCCAGAGACCTTTTACATGGGCATGTAATGATAGGACAAGGGGGGATGGCTTTAAAGAGTAAGACTGAGAGAGAGTAGGTTTAGATTAGATATTAGGAAAAAATTCTTTACTGTGACAACGGTGAGGCACTGGAGCAGGTTGCCCTGAGCAGTTGTGGATGCCCCATCCCTGGAAGTGTTCAAGGTCAGGCTGGATGAGGCTTGGAGCAACCTGGTCTAGTGGAAGGTATCCCTGCCTATGACAGGGAGGCTGGAAATAGATGATCTTTAAGGTCTTTTCCAACCCAAACTATTTTAGGATTCTATGATTCTATGACAAATTAGTCCATATATTCAGAACTTGTTATGGACAGGTTGATAGACAAGGAGCATGAAATCAGGTAAAATCGTAGTATTGCACAAAACTGATGCAGCCCATTCTGTATACATTAAAACTGCCTGACTGAAAGACCCCAGAAAGTAATTACCATGGTGAAATCATTGTGTGAACTAGTACTGTGTTAACTCTGGGGAGCTCTGCAAACAAAGATTCTCTTTTAGTTTGTCAGACACAAGAGAATAGTATCTTTCTGTTCAGGATTTATGGGCTGAAATACTAAAAGAGTTTGTTATCCAGGTCAGACAAGCCTATAACAGTAAAGCCTTCACTTAAAAGCTCTGTTGATAACACTAGTCACTTGTTACAGATATATTCATAATCCCAAGAAACTTTCTTAAACATGATTCAGGTTGCACTTTGTTATTTTAGGAGATACCAGACAATTACAAGCCACTGAAAAGTATATTTAAATTTGTCTCTCTCACAACAAATTCCATCATTTTTAGTTTAATAAAGTTAAATACACAATGCCTGTCTTCTTACAGTATTGTCTCAATCAAAACATACTTTTGAAGAAAATGAAAGGTTTTGACTGCTGCCAATTGAACAGATCTTATAAAAAGTAATTTCTCTAGTGCCTTGTTTCTTACACTCACCAACCAAATATGCAGGGCCCTAGCTCTCTACACATTCATGACTAAAAAGACAATGACATGTAGCTCTTGAGACTTTCAGATAAAGGAGAGTCTTCCTCACCTGTAGTCAGAAATTTTGTTTGTGTGTGATTTACTCATACAATGTGTACATTATTTGAATGACTTAAGTCAAAGGTCTTTTCACCAAGTACCTGGTAGAATCAACACTAAATATCCAGACGAATAATAGGGTTTGCAGCTTGGGAATCAAGTCATCCTGAATACTAGAGTCAGCTATCTACCAGTGATTACTGGGTGTATACTCCACCTTTTAAAAGCATAAACAATCTGAAACTTCATGGCCTGTCACCTTAATTAGCTAAACTACTAGACGAGTAAAGAGACATTTTATTATCAGTGCTATGTGTTCCTGAGTGCTAGGAAAAAAAAGGTTTTGCCTTTTATTGCCTGGATGAAGAAATTACAAAGAAATCTGGTGAGAATTGTGCTGACAATTGTACTGAAATCACTGAGATTAAACTTTGTATAACTTAGTATCCATGAATGGCATCAGGGACTCATCAAGACCACAGAGGAACTGAAGCTCTCTCTTCTCATCCGGCATGTGTTCACACTACTGAGGGTTCAGTCTTACTGGGGACTTTGAGAGTAGTTTTCACCCTTTCACTCTTCAGTCCATACATTCTCTTGTGATCAGTCCAACAGCACAAAAATGATAGTTGGATATTTTTAAAGGTGTATTTATCCACTGTGCACTGGACTGAGTCATGCCCTGCACTGAGCCCAGCAGTTCAGGAGCTTTGTTCCATGGTTGCATCACTGATTCGTTCAATTAGGAACCTGATAATACTTATTTATAAATAACAGTGAAGATGTGACTACCTTAGAGTTTCGAGGTGTAACCAGAAAAGGACAGATCCTTGACAAACTGCTTTGGTTCCTGTGCCCATTATTTGGTATTCTGAATGCTTCAAGACATTAGACATTGTGCAAAGACTGGACATTTTTAAACTAGAGGCATTATAAGGTAATAAAGTAAAAACACAGAAAGGAGGCAAGCATACTGCAGGGTGCTGTGACATGGCAAACAACCACAGAGAAAACAGGTTTAATTTTTTTGCTTCCCATACAGCCCTTTTATGTAGGCTGCTATACAGAATAAAACAAATGCCCTACATAAACTAGTGTATTATGTCAATAGAGTCATCTTTATCAAATGTACTTGTAATCTTGCCAGAGAACAATATCAAAGCCATTTGACAAGACTCACTTTTCCTGAATAAAACAGACACTTTGTGGTCATGAATGAAAATGTGATTTTCTAGCTGCTAAATATTGAAAGCATGGAGATCTCAGATCTGTAGCTTTTTTGTCCACCTCTCAGTGATATCTTAAGTCTCTAAGAATCTTAAATTGCATACCCTGGCTATTAGTCTAAATTCTGCTCCAGTCTCAACCCTTTAAATTGGTTTTTGAAAGGTATAACTTACAAGAGAATATTCACTTTGCTCTACCTACGCATGAGATGATAAAATAATAGAATTTCCAAAAGGAACAGAAACAGGGGAAAAAATGCCATTTTATATTAGCTTTCTATATAACAGAAGTGTGCAGAAGTACACATAGCTTCTTTCTAAAAGAAACATGGCCAGATATTTGTCCAGTCATCACTGTGGGTGAATTTGACTATGATCCTGGTAAGGGACCTGTAAAAAACATCACAATGCTCCCATCACAGCATGCTGAGCATGGTTCTCACTGACTGAATCAAACAGAGTGACTACAGCCCCTCAGGGTGCATTCTGGAAATTCTACTAAGCCAGTAACAATCATCTGTCAGAAAAGGCACAGATCCAGTCCCCCTCTTTCTCTCTTAGTCCCTGTGGCAAATTTATTCTTGGAATCCACAGATTTAAGAAACTTTGGTATGGCAAATTAAACAGCCTATGTTGGAACTACTTCCTGGAAGTATCTTACTGACTTAGAAACAAGGAAAATAATTTGGTTTACTGTGGTTTTATTGTTAATACTGCTCTTAAAATTACACCTAAACCCACCCTCACTTGCTTGCACTGTACAGACAGAAAAATAACAAACTGTTTTGACTCTGAAGTGCCTTATAGAGAGAAGATGAGCAGGAAAAAGAGGTGATAACTGGTTCATATGAAAAAGCGTATCTGGCAAACAGTTATGTAGCTATGCTCAGACTCTAACAAACCTTGAGGCAGAGACTTGATGCTTGAAAAAGCAGAGAAAGAAGGGTTAAGGGGTATTACACAGATTTTGTGCAATACATAATCAGCAGCATGGGTGAAAGCATGAAAGTGAATGTACAAGACTGCCTTAAAATACTGGTATCGTTTGTATAATGGCAGTGAGGGATACTTCTTGGTGATGTAGATTAGACATGGCTTGAAAAGTAAAGAGAAGTCATTTGTATTTCACACAGTGTAGAAAGGGAGCCAATGGCATTGTGCAAAAAAAGAGGAGTGACAGGACTGGGACAATGAGCCGAGAAAATGACCTTTGCAATTGGATTGAAAGATAATAAAAGCATGGTTAAGTCCATATATATTATGCACATAGCTCCCAGCAGCTGGTTTTCTGGGGGGATAGGGAAACCATGGGAGGTAAGAAGGTAAACCTAGCATACCTGAAAAAGATAAAAAGCAGTAACAGGACAGACATCAACTGTTGAAAACAAAGCACAGCCCACAGGTTAACAACTTGAACAGCTACTTTGGATGAGAAAAGAGACAGCACAAGTGCATCTACCATTAAGTGAACTCTAATTCAAGGTTAGAAACACTTATAAAAAATTTACACAAATCTGAGACTGCAGTCTGGAAAGCAGCAGTAATGAAGACTATCTCAAAAACAGTATCAGTCCTGAAACTCTTAAGTACATACTGGATTTCAGGTAACCTGGAAAGTTCTTGGTGTTTGCTTTCTTAAAACAGAGGTGAATATCAATTAAGTTTAAAGGAATTACATTATATTTACTGTCTTTCTCCCACTGTCTCTACAGTTTTCCCACTGGGACTTAAAAACTGTGAGCGATAGAGATGAAAGGCAAGTCTTAAGAAAAGGCCTGTCTTCTGCAAGAACTCTTGAGCACTGATTTGGGGATACAAAGATGTGGATTTGGATTAGCAGGCTACCCATTGATTCTCCCAGCATATTGAATCCCCCTAGATTGTAAGAGCCTGGATATACTAGAAAGAGTAAAGGAGTTCCTGCTTTGTCCGAGAAAAGAATATTTTTTTTTTCTCACTCTGTCCAGGTGGTATCCTGCCATGGAAAAGGGATTTGCTGTAAGCCTTTAAGTGTTGTACACTGACCAAATTTTCTATTTAAAAGTTCCATGTGGACAAATCAGACTATAGCACACATTTAAGAAGACTCAGGAGACCGACAGGAGTACTTTCATGCAGCGATAGCAACAAATACTGTGAGAGCTAGCAAAATTCAGCTGTGAGCTGCTAATTTTTGTGTGCTCCAAACACCTTTCACAGACTAAAACCCTCTGCAGTTGGAGCACTGCCGTCTCTGAAAAGCTTATCTGGAGTTTGTGGGGAGAAAGGGAGTGATCCTTCCCTGACTAATTATGTAGCTTTATCTGCCTTCTCAGATGGAAGATGAAATGTCAACTTTGAGAGTTTTTACATTTTTGGGGGGTTTTCTTTTTCATATTTAAAAAAATAGTTACTTGGTTTTGCACCTATAAAAAAAAAAAAAAAAAGCTTATTGACATACAGGGCTCTAAAAAATGATCCACCATTATTTTCCCAGGAGAAGGAAAAGTCACCTGTGGAATAATGAATGTCTCCTTTTATGCTTGCATACAGCCTGGTGGTTTGAGCCCAAGCTGTATCCAGCCTGGGAAGAAATGGTACCACCCCAAGGCTGCCTTATAGTGAGGAGATGTGCCACCTTTCTAGCATAGCCTGTAAGGAATCAAAGACAGGATTACCCTGTCTCACAGCACTAGTAAGATGAAAAAGTCCAGTAAGTCTTTAATATTCTACATACTATACCTTGTTAGGGTTTTCCTCCTTTCCTTTTCCAGAACTAGAATCAATTTTTGTTTCATTCTGATCTACAAGTCTGTGAACTTCTAAATACAGAGCCATCAGGTCTTGCAATCCGACAGCTCTTTATGGCACTCCGTCTGGGTTGTCTGGCAGGCTTTCACATGACACTGTCTTCTCAGTATAGTAATGCTTCATCTGGTCTTTGGTGGAAGAGTTACTTGTAATATCTTTGTTTGCTACCTGCTAAATGCATTTATTGAGCAACACTTCTTACCTAAATAACAGCATAGCTCTACATTTGGCCTTCATTTCTTGCCAACAGATTCCCTTTTATGGAGTTATGGAATTGTTACATTGTTTTAATTATCTCCATACTGTTTTCATATGTAATGTTTTTCTTTAGGAAAGGGGGTTTGCTTCCACAATCTTGTCTAGGTTAAATCTCATAACTTTAAAGCCATAGTTCTGCATTTAATTGCACCTATAAAAAAAAGAAGTATCCTGCTAAAAACTCATCAGGAGTTTTTATCTTGGACATGTTTTATTGTTTTACCATATTCAGCAAATAGAAAACCACAAGCTTGGGCTCTTGGTATCAGCAGTCAAGTCTCTAACTTATAAATGGAATTAATAACATTGTAGCCATAAGTTTAATATTTTGCTTGTGTTGTTGCCAGCTCCCTGATCTCCATGCACTCACTGGTGCTGGCCCAGAATAAGAATGTATTTGATTTTTGCCCCAGTGTTAGCTTTTGAGTTCCTGTCTGCAGTAATTAATTATAAACCATTGCTCCCAGGCCTTCCTCTCTATTATTGTTTTCTAAACAGCAGGTCCTGATTTTGTATATAGGATGATTATTATTTCTTCCCAGGTGTATTACCTTACATTTATCTATATTAAATCTCATTTCTCTTTCCTCTGTCCATCTCTCAAAAGTTGTCCCTAACTTTATTCTCCAGTGAGGAGAGATCCTTTCTCAGAGCTGCTTTGTTTATGCAATGCACTGCTAGAAGTGCATAATAGATAAAATAATTGTGTATCTCTTCTAGACTTTTCATTTCCTCTTTTCTGCATTCCAGTTCTGCTCCCTCTGATGTAGTCATTGACTTCAATTCCATCAAGAACAAGCACTTAAAGAGCTGGCCCATTGTTTGGATAATGGCAGTAGTCCAGTTATTGAAATTTCTTAATCCTTTGTTTGGATTAAATTTCTTGTTCTCTTCTGAAACAAGCATGGGGAATGAGAGAAGAGATTAAACTATATTACACAGCATCCCAAGCCTACAAAAAGTATTTCATAAAAGTGATTTGTAAATAATCTCAGCGTCTGCTGTTTTTCTGCACCTGAAGGAATTTGTGTAATTTCATGCCATCACTTTCATTTTGTGATGTTTGGATTAATTTGTGTCTTTACTGGATCTAAGTTTGACTTTTAGCTGACAGATACTTGGTTCTGGGCTAGCTTTTGGCACAGCAGCCCCAGTACTGTACATCATCATTGATTGTCTCTCAAGACTTCTATAATTCTCTCTGCATATCAGCAAAATTAAGATGAACTAGCTGAGTGCAACCCTTTGGGTTTTAGATAGCCTTTGGCAAAATCTTGCCCAGGAAGTAGATTTGCCTGATCCCAGCCAGCAGTCTAACTGAATCTGAGCAAGGCCCTCATACAGATGAGAAAGTGAATCTTTTCTACCAGTGTCACTTGAAATGTTCTTGAAATGCTCTATTAGATGACAACAGTTGCTGCAGTAGTTTCTCAGGGGTTTGGGAGTTCATGCTCCCTTCCTGGCTTTGGCACTAATGATCATGCAGTCCCGCAGGGAGTCGGCTCAGCAATGAAGCTAATTAATTACTGCAGACAGGAGCTCAAAATCTAACATTGTTGAAAAATCAACTGCCTGAGCTGTTTTGTCTGCAGCTGGTCTCCAATGGCTGCATTTGGGGAAAATCTTTAGCACAACTAAGAGCAAAATCACTCTTTCTCTCTCTCACTCTGTGGTTAAAATAATACAGCAGTGAAGGATGGAATAGTACCAAATGCAACAAATTAGAAAGTGGCTAAGTAATGTCATAATAAAGAAAAATAAGTTCTCAACAGTTTTAACACTACGGTACTCTTAGGAAGGGTACAGCTAAAAATGTAAGACTGGAAGAGACCATCTGGGTCACCGAGTCAGTCCCTGCAAACACAAGCCACCATTCAATAATCACTGAGTCCAGAATGATCCACAGAATATTGACCCTGCATGTCTCCGTACAAGACAGGTCTCTTTCATCATTTTACAATAATCCTAAGACCTACTGTGAACACAAAAAGTCACATCAATAATACCCTTCAGGAAACGAACAAATGAAACCATTAACATTGTCCATGTCTGAGGACACAGATTCCCAGTCCAGCCTTTCTCCCTTCCCTTTCTCACCATATGTAGCAGCACACCAGCATCAGATCAGGTTGCAAGTTTAAAACTCACTGGACAAAAGAGTGATTCATTTTCAGATACATCAACTCCCTGAAATCAGTGGAGAACAACCAGGATTTTTTGGGGTTCAGTTCAAACTTAGTTTTTGGCTGCAAAGCTCCCTGGACCAATCTCCTGCTCAGCTGCAAAAATACCAGGACAGACCACGACAGCTCTGACTTAGACAAGGATAAACTGCTATGGAACTCTACTTCAGAGATGAAATTTCTCATTGCAACGAAGCCAACTAAATGGTTAGCTGCCACTGAAAAGAGCAGCTCCATACAAGTCTGTCCCAACTGGCACTGCTATTCAATAAACTGTTCAATAATTACTTACTTTTTATGATGACATTTGTTTTCTTCTATTTCAGCTTGCCATGGCCACCAGAAAAGTGGAAATACATGGCCAAGGAGGAGGAGGAGAAGCAGAATGATCTCACTTTTTTTGCACTGGCAAACTGCAAGAGTTGTGGTCACATTACAAAGCTATGCTGCATAAGCAGTTCCCCTTGAATGCTCCTATCTGCTCCTGTACCATTTGTGTGCCAGCATCCATAGTCATACAGCCTATGTTAGACAGGATCAATGCCTACTTAAACTCAAGAAATCTGTAGAAATAAAAGAATCTTTTTTTTTCTTCCTGACAGCTGAGTTCATGTTAAAGCTGAATAAAATTTGCCTGTATGATAGTAGAACAAGAGAAAGGTATAGTAGATAGGGAGCTGGAGGAGCTGTGGACAAAACTTCCAGATTTTCCGAGATCCATTCCTACGTGAGTGCTGGCAACAGCCTGCATCAAGCATAGAGCTGGACTAGATGATTTGTTCATATCCTTACAAACTACATTTTTGTGATTTTATAATTGTCTACCACAGGAATTAAAAGTCATACACATCTGTACTCACAGCAATTTTTTTACATGTGCTAAATGAGATAAACAAATAAGTGCATTTTAAACTTTAGCTATTAATGACAATGTTTTTCTTACCAGTTTTGTATATGTCCAGACATAAGCCAGCCATCTAGATTAAATTTCAGCTTCTCTTGGGTAAAACTCCTATCTGGGTGCTATTTCCACTCTCCTGTTGCCCAGAAAATTAGTCACTCAGCTTTCACAGAAGACTGCCACTGTGTTCTCTCAGTGCTTTTTCACCCTTATTCCTCCCTTATTTCTTCTACTCTGAGCACAGCAATAGAATAATTCCTCTTCCTTATGTAGGACCTTTCCTACATGAAGAACAAAATTTACTCTTTTCAATGTAGCCTTTCCCTCTGTTTAGCAAAGGGGAATTACAATTTCTATGTATTAGTAGGATTTATGGATCATCTAAGTAACAAAAAGGGATATTGTATGCAGATCTGACAGACATTGCTCCTTTAATTCAGAGCATGCATTAGGTAGTGCAAGCACACACTGAGAATGAAGTGTCAGACCTCCACAGTTCTAGGGACCTTATCTACCAATCTTTTGACACATGCAATGCATCAGCAAATGTCAGCTGTAATACATAATAACTGATTATCCTCTGCATGAAAAAAGGAAGTAACTATTAGGATGTGACCTTGCTCAACACACAGCATCAGAAAAAGCAGTGCCCATGATTCAAGAAGAATATATAAGCACTAGAAAAAAAATCAGAGGGCAGACAAAATTATCCAGAGGTTGAAAAATAGCACCTAAGGTATAAGGTTTAAGACATCTATTAAATCTGTCAGAGGAGAGTGGTGACTGGATCACTGTACCCAGATATACACATATGGAAAAGATACTTCATTGTAGCGTGAGCTTTTCAGTCTTGCAGACACAAACATAACAAGATGTAATGGCTGGAAACTGGAGTCAGACAAATTCAAGACTGAAATTATGTGATTTCTTAGCAGTGGGGGTAACTAGACATTGGAACAACTTACCTGAGGAGGTGGTAGAGTCACCATTGCTTGGAGTCTTTCAGGCAAAACAAGGTATTTTCCCAGGAGAAATATTCCAGTCCAGCCTCTAGGAAATCTCCTGAAAGAGATTAGGCAAAATGATCGCTTGTTTACAGCCTTCCAGACAGGAAGCTTTTTCATACAAGTCTATAAATGTACCCCAACAAAGTGCCTGCTATGCTGTTTGAGCTGGGGAACTGAGGCTGGGCCTACAGTATCAAATTTATAATGTCCCTTCTGGAACAAATAGTGCCCTTGTATCCCAGGCACAAATTTGATTTAAATATTTATCATCTGGTAGCAGCAGATGGATTTTTAAAATAAATAAATAATTTTTTAAAAGAACAGAAATCAAACATATACTGCTTATAAATATTTACGTAGTTTTCATGGATAATGTTGGCTTTTGTGTTTCTCTCTTTAAAAGTATTTTGCCAAGTGCCATGACTTCAAAAGTCAGAGATATCTAGCTGTGCATGCATATATTTTTCTGGCAGGCACAGTGGAAAAAAACCTAATTGAAGATAACATCAAAAAGAATTTTAAAAAAATTAAAATACCCAACTTTTGATTACTTACTCTATGTGCCCCTTTTGCTAAGCAATATCATTTTTAAAAATCTATGTTCCTGGTATCAAGTGGTCACTATCACTGCCATACCTTGAATAAAAGCAAACTGGTTGATCACATTATAAGTTTACAATGATTGCTCAAATCCTCAGGGAAATTGATCCCTCTCTGTGACATTAAATGATTTACTAACTGCCAGGAGCAACCATACCAATATCAAAAAGCTATTAAATCTCATAATTTTCATAATTTCACAGGTATCATGTCTTAATCCATTATATCTAAGTATATTATGCAGCATAGTTCCTTGCTGACTTGCCACAGGTCAATTATCATAGATTATAGCACTGTTTGGTTGGAAAGGACCCTGAAGATCAGGCAGTTCCAGCCCACATGCCATGCGCAGGGACACCTTCCACTAGACCAGATTGCTCCAAGCCTCATCCAGCCTGACCTTGAACACTTCCAGGGATGGGGCATCCACAACTGCTCAGGGCAACCTGTTCCAGTGCCTCACTATCCTCACAGTAAAGAATTTTTTCCTAATATCTAATCTAAACCTAACCCCTTTCTGTTCAAAGCCATTCCCCCTTGTCCTATCACTACATGCCCTTGTGAGAAGCAGCTCTCCAGCTCTCTTGCAGGCTCCCTCTAAGTGGTAAAGGCCACAATCAGGTCTCCCCGAGCCTTCTCTTATCCAGGCTGAACAATCTCAGCTCTCTCAGTCTTTCCTCATAGAAAAGGTGTTCCAGCCCTCTGATGATCCTGCTCTCCTCTATACTCACTCCAACAGGTCTATGTCCTTCTTATGTAGGGGATCCCAAAGCTGGATGCAGCATTCCAGGTGATGCCTCATGAGAGCAGAGCAGAATGGCAGAATCCCCCTCCCTTGCTCTGCTGGCCATGTTCCTTTTGATGAAGCCCAGGTCATGTTCGGCTTTCTAGGCTGCAAGTACACAATGAACAATGCTTCTTCAGCTTACCTTGTTCTTTCTAATAAGCACTAACCTTTCCACAAACATCAACTTGAATATTCAAATTTTGAAAGAATGCTATGTTTACAGATATATTAAACAGTTATTTTAAAAGACAGCAATTCTACAGGCAGTGTTTTGGGGATATATTTGCCATCCAGTTACATGGACACAAAATTTATGTTGTAGTCATGATCATATCTCGAATCTGAAACATTGCTTTGTCTCACTGAAGGGGGAAGGCAGGTCTCCTGATAAATGTACTGGAGGAGAATATGCTTTGTTCTTTGCCATACTGCTGTCTGCCTCCATGACCTTGCAGCAGATATTCACAATTTCTATAAAGTTTTGGTGACTGAAGAAATTACCATCCCCTTCTTTCCTGTTCTTCTCAGTTCTTACAGCCTTAATTAAGAAGTAAAACAGAACAGTTTTAAGAAGCAGCTATGTTGGATGCCCTTTATTGCATGACAACGACTCAGAGCCTGAAAAAGACACTTGAAAGAACATCTTCTGTTTTCACCAAGAGGGAGGTAAACCCTGGAACAAAGCCACATCTAACACCTGTATGTGGCAAACGCATCTGTTACTGAAACTAAACCCTACAGGGGTAATGAACAAGAGGCCACGGGCAAACAATTTCTCTCTCTGGATGCACACATATGGCCTCATGCAGCAGTTTGTGCAGAATCCTCCAGCCAGGTCTGAGCTGGACTCACAGGCACTGCATATTTGCATGACCACAGTGTTGTATCTAGCCTAATTAGCACCATGTCCAACATAATTAGCACCACCTACCACAGGGTTAAGTACTTTGTGTGCAATAGCACTCATACACAGGTCTACAGCTGCTGTCTCCTATTTTACAAGTAACTCGATGAATATATGGTAAGTCCTGTCTGTTGCATGGTGTAGAGGTGCCTTCTGTCATGTTTGTGTTGTTTGGTTTTTTAAATAGCAAATACAGATAATTTTATTTTATTGCTTCCAAGGCAATGTGCAGCTTTGTTCACTGCTGTTTTTCTATACAGTTTCTATTTAACTGAATAGGAAAAATAATGCTTAGCACACCAAGATACCAGGATGAAATATGTTTAGGATATGCTTCTACATGTGTCTAAAAAGAACACAAACAGTGAAAACAGCTAGGTGAAAAGAAATCCTTAAATCTCTATGCTCAGCTGCCCATGTAAGTGCTGACTCTCTGCTATCATGCCTCTGGGGCACTAATTTACAATTCTGTAAGATGTTACTGTAAACTGCTTAGTAGCAATGCTATGTCCATTTGCACAAGCATGAATGATGATCCAAGGTGTGAAAGCAACAGAAAATAATCCTCTGATATTTATATATGACCTTAGAAAAGTACACCTCCTTCAGGACATAGCTATGGGAATTTTTGCTTAAAAAAAAAAAAAAAAAGTATATATATATATATTCTGTGGCAGTTTAATCCCTTTTAGCTTTTCAAATAAACTGATAGACTATGCCTGTTTCAAGTTTAACATATGGCCACATTAAGTGTAGTAATGAAATCCAAAATTCCTACAAGCAACCAACCTGGTCATTATCTGCTGGCAGTTTACAGTACGTGTCATGGTAAGAGAAAATCTTGAGAGATTTGAAAGATGCAGCAATTGCTCCAGAGAGTGTATTCCATATGTTGAGGGTGACCAAAAGGACATCATTAACATAGCTACGAGAAAAGCAGATGGAGTGGACTTGGAGACTGAGAGAGAAGAGGACAGGCAATGACAGGAAAAGACAAAGTTGTGAAGTGCTGTGGTGCAGCTGAGGCCGAAGTTGAGCTAACAGAGCAGCCAGTTGATGCTGAGTGGGTGGGCTCCATGGACTCTTGAGACAATAGCCAGGCAAGCCCTCAGAAGAAGAGAGTGCTTCTGTGCAGGGTTAGCTCCCACAGCTGGCTCACTTGGGTGACATAAGCACCTGTGTTGGCACAAGGGAAGGGACAGGAATCAACCCATGCTGAGTGAGGAAGGAGTTGCAGCACTACCCTGTCGACAGCAGAGCTATTAGTTTGGCTTAGCATTGTGGTCAGAATCAGGTCACAGGCTAACAGCTGGCAGCAGCCCTACATAAACCAGCACAAGCCATGGCTGCTCTGCAACTCTGCATCTCTCACCGCTTCTCCCTGCTGCAGACCCAACTGCCTCATAGCCTCAACTGGAGAAATAAACTGGTTGTAAAAGGCTCCTCTCCTCCCTCCCCTGTGGTATTTTTCAGCCAAATCAAGTTCCTAATCTGGTTTACCACAGAGCTGAACAAAACAACTGTGCCAGCAAACCAGCAGACATATCAAAGAGACAGGCATGGATGGCTGGGAGCAAAAACTGTCTTAGGCCAGCATAGCTGCCAAAAAAATTGTCAAACTGCACTCTAAGAGGTCTACAGGGCTTGCAGAGACAGGGAAATCTATGGAGATACACTAAAGAGGACAAAAAGGAACCACAGAAATAGGCCAGGGAGAGAAGTACAAGAATAGTGTTTCAAGGGACCTTTTTGACAGGTCAGGTCAGGCCTGGGAAAAAAAAGCTGTCATAAGCAGGATGAGAGATAACAAAAGCCTAAAAAAGCAAATCTGTGATGTGAACAGAGATAAGAAGATACTTCAGAGAAGAAAAGGAAATAAAATTCATACACATCAAGATAAACAGGTCAAAAAAATACTGAAGTCAAAGATGACTCCTGTGACTCCTACAGGTCTCATTGACAGAGTGCAATTGTGTGCCTTCCAGACAGGATTGCAAACCCCTTATCCAGGAAAAAACAGGGGTCCTTGTGTAGGGACTGCAGATGGAGTTTCAGCTCAGGAGGTTCTCTGAAACACTATACAACATTTCATCAACAGGTGGAAGCTTTTAATCCTGAATGCTTTCCTATGTTGGTTTTTTTTAATTAGCTTAAAAACTAAAATACTTGCACTTGCTCTTGCTTGTAAGAGTAGAAGTGGGCAGTATCAACAGCATTGCTGTGGAGGTCAGGGGTCAACATTTTTCAGATGCTCTGTAAACCTTCACATAAGAATCCAGAACAGGCCAAAGCCGCTTCTCTCAGCTTTACCTTTGTTAGGGAAGATGGCGTATTCAGATTCAGAAGCCTTGACTCTGCCTCCACCGTAATTTTGCTTCTGTCAAATCATAGAACTACAGCTAGGAGTGTTTAAGAGCTGATTTCGATGACAAATTAGTACATCAGGATGGAAAATGAGTCCACATTTCTCTGTTTCAGTAATGGAATGAAAAAGTATGCCACTCTCAATTTTTGGAATTATACCCAGCTTCTGGAGATATTTCCATGCAATCTTGTCTCCTTCAGTGCCATCCAGTGGAATTAATGTGAAATATCACTCCTATGCACAGGGAGGATATAAAAAAATATAGCAGCATACAGCACACAAAACAGCTCTATATTTTCAGGAGGTGCTGTTCATACCAGGTAAATTGCAGGTTGTCAGGGATATTGGTATAACAGTAATGAAAAACAGGACCATGATTTCCAAAAGGTGTAATTCAAATTAGATCTGACATTGTTGCCTGTGTTCTCAGGAAAGCTCCTTATATGATTTCTAAAATAGTTACTTGTGTCTGCAAAATATGTAGGACATACAAAAGTAATACTGGTACAGTATGGTATAATGATTTAACAGCATCCCTTTGTGTAATGCATCTATTTACAGCTCTAGCCAGCAAAATATTATTTGTAATTTTGCTTCTCCTCCAAGGCATGAATCGCTTAACTAAAGGAGCAGGGATATCTGGATTTACAGGTGCTCACATTATCAATAAGACAGCATTTTTAACACATATTCACATGCTTCTATATTGTACTACACATGTGTGTGTATGCAGACATGCATACATGCTGTATCCATATATATGCACACACAAATAAAATGTAGGTATGTTGTAGCCTCATGATAGATTCTCTTTTATATAAAACCTCCTTGCCCCTTTTAGAACTTTCCTGAATCCTCTCGAATCACAATGAACTCATGCCAATATTTGCATTAAGATTCCTAAGGCCGTTTTCTTGCTTTTTCCAAATCCAGGTTACAGCTGTCTGCCAAAGGCCTAAGGCTTCCTACTTAAAAACTCTTTAAAGGTGGCTTTCAAGATGGATTTTTGCACCCAAATGGAGTCCTACCTCTTTTGTTCCTTTATAGCTCACAGAAAAGACAAGAAAATATCTTTTACTAAATTAAGAAGTCAGAATATTTTCTTGGTTTTACTTACCCTAGCACATAACTGTTGGAAATGGAAAATAAAAAGTTATGAAATGCTAATGTCTCTGTGCTTGTGAGTTTTAACTTTCTCTAAGTCTCTGTTCAAATCCCAGTGGTTCCTCTGTCAATGCCTCCCTTCCCATCACAGCTTGTCCTTTTTCTCAGAGTCAAGATTTAATTCTGTTTGATTTTGTCTGCTCTACCAATGTGCTCTCATTCTTCTGGTTTCCTCACTGGCCTCCACTTCTATTCTCTCATATAGATTCCTTTTCCATATGTACTTGTTCCATTGCCTTGAACTCATTCTCCTTCATTTCTCCTGGAGAATTTAATTTCCTTCCTCACCTAATCCCAGTGTCCTATCCCTACTGCTCTCATGTTAGGGTTTTCCACTCACTTTTAAGGTTTTCCACTCACTTTTAAGGTTTTCCACTCCCAATAGTTTCAGTCTTGCCTCCATACTTACTGTTTCCTTCCCTTAAGTCAAATCCTTGCTCCCTCACCATTCCAATAAGACACACTTAAACACCTGTGAAAAAGAGAAAAGAGCAGTTTTTGGGGAGCACAGGGGATGATTTCCATAGCCTCACTCAGTCCACAGACCCACTGAAGTCCACAGTGGCAAACAGAGGTCCCTTTCAGGCCCACAACAGGGGAGCACTCGACTACAATAGTAGTAAGGATGGTGGGGAAAAATGCTAATTAAGGAACGTGGAAAATTAATTTCCTTAAGGCTCAAAGATTATGCTATGTGTAGTCAGAAGACCAGACACCCCAATTCAGTTTTTTCTGACAAATTCCAAGTTCGCTCTAGAGCAGAAAGGCATTTAAGAACCTCAAATATAAGATCTCCACAATAATTTGCCCTAGAAAAAGCCCTTTTTTCTTAGATCATGTTTGGCAGTAGTAAAGTCATCCTAAACTTCCATCCTCAGTATGGGAAATTTCATGCCAAGCAGTGGACTTTTAGCAAGTGGCATGCTACCTAAAGCATAGTTTAGCAAGAAAAATTTTGCAATTGATATGCTACCTTTAGCTGTAGTTAAAGTTTAACAAACTCATCTAAAGAACAACAACTGACAACTCTATTGTAGGCACTGTTACAATTAAATTATATTTAAAGTACAATGTATTAGTAAATGCAAAATAGTATTTAAGTTAGTAATAAGAGTACATACGCGTAAAGGAAAATTATTATCAATTTACCTTCATTTTTACCCTTAGTTTTATACTCTGTAATTACCCAATACGTTCTCCTCAGATGAGCAATCTCAGAAGAGTGGATGATTTTGTAATCCAGAGCTGCTTACGGTAGCATAAGAACAGCTGCATGATTGCAGTTAAACAAAATTGTAGATCTACTCTAACTTCCATTGACAAGCCTAGAATTTATGGTCTTCTAGCAAATAATTTCTTTTATTCCAAGGATTAGTCTACGGAAGAGTATGACTGGCTTCTTCGGCATAGGCAGACACATCTCCCTGGAAGTGCTGTCCCTTGTCTGGGTAGGAGAACTTTAATGATCTGCTCCAGCAGAACACAGAACATTTTATCAGGAAACAGCAAAATGTCTCTTCCCCATCCTTCTTCAAGCTGCATTACAAATAGACTAAAGGCAGAGCTCTCCAGTAGTTTACTTATTACTTATGGCAGGGACCAACCTAAGATGGTATTCAGGGGATTTATTGTGCCAGGCCAGTAAGATTCCACTGTTATTGCCTTTCTGCAGCAATAACTCTGAGCTCTCTTTGCATTGCGTGATGTTAAGGGCACAGTTCTCATATTAAGCTGAGTAGAGAATGTTACTATATATTAACCGTAACTGCACAGAACATAATTGAACTCAATGGGAGATACTGCCCTCTGTGTTTCAGGGGGACTTGACTTTGAAGAAATAATAATTCACAGGTTTATAAAGGCACAAATAAACTTATTATACAAGAAGTGCAGGTGCAATACTGTGATTTATAGATACCGGTATGATTCACCTTGAGATTTTTGTTGTATCTTGCCAAAAGCAGCTATTATCAAGCCCCAAATGACTCTTAACAACACTAGCATCGACATGGCATTTAGAAGTTCCTTCCCTAGTGGGAACAAAACCATCTCTTTTCTTCCAATGTTGAAAATTAAATGCACCGCATTAGCACCATCAGTGAGGTATTTAACTTCAAAATTGCCTTTCCTGGTGAGAATGAAAATAGTACTTGTTTTGTTTTTCAAAATTAACAGCAGTGTTTTTCTCTCTTTTCTAATACACACACTTGTTTAATCAACCTGAGACACAGTATGTCTCTCAGTGTTCAGAGAGCACTGCAGGTATACACCTCTGCTTTTCTGTTGCATGCCATCCCATACTCCAGGGCTAGAATTTATCCTGTTTCCAGTGTGATCCAAGCACACATTAATAAAGTAGAAAGAATATGACTGGAAAAAAAACAGGTAGGGAAAAAAAAAGACTCAACATTTAAAGTCATCTTTATACCAACAACGATACATCGATGCAGCAGTAACACCAGAGAAAATTAACCCCAAATTAAAGCATAAGGTTCCAGACAGGTACCAGACCAGAGAAATTGTTCACTACAACAAAAAACTGTTGTGAGCCATTCCAGATGAGTGCAAAACTGTTTCTGACTTTTGTCCAGCTGCCACCAATATTTGTGTTAACACATATGGTCAGTCGGCAAAGAGGTAAAATGGCTCTCCATTGTCCTCTAAAACTGGGCAAGAAGAAGAAGGTCTTTTAATCAGTCCTTCCACCACTCTAAGACCAAATGACATATTAAGCTCTGTAGCTGTGCTGAGCCTCCAACACTTCCTAGAACAATGCTTTTGTAGGAGCCCAGGACTCACAGGTGAGTCCATATAATCTTATGCACATGGGGTGACTAGAAGCACTCACAAAGCTCGGAGGGGAGGAGTCCTACCTCTGATGTTTGGCTGTCATTTACCCAGCAACACCAGAATATGACTTCTGTAGATCCCTCAGAGTGTATGAAATGTTCCTATCAGCCTAGGGAGTCTAACCCTCCCCAGCTCCCACTCTTAACTGGCATATGAGCAGTTCAACATGGACTAGTCCTCAGACCCCTTGGCAACTCTTGTAGAGAAGGATGGCGCATTCTTATCTGTACTGTTTGCCCTTCTTCTGCAAGAGTACAGACAATTCTGCTGCAGGCTTGGTTGAATTCCTGTTGTCTCTGAGGGGTAGATCTCAAGTCAAGTCCCTACCAGCTTCATAAGGAAGCAAACTGGTTCACTGAAGAGTATGAACAATCAGGCTGGCAGAACGGATGATCTTGGCTGAGGTGCAAACTGAAACCTATGTTTTCCTGGGATTCCATTCACCCTTCCATTCTAGGGTCTGTATGTACCATGAAGTCAAGAACTGTGGTATCACAAACTCAGACATCAACGAGACATGCCCACCTCACCTCTAAGCAGAAACCCTAATGTGACAGATCATGCCCTTCCTGTATTTGAGCCTATATTAACAGATAATCACATGTGGGACTGATAAAACTAATGCCTGGAAACAAATCGCGACTACAGTGCTGTTTCTAAACTTTCTGACACTGTTTCCTAACAAACCCATTGCTCCAAGACACTCAGAGCAGAGAGGGTACAAACTTTCTGCCCTTTTCTTCCTCTACATGCAAACACAAAACAACAGGAAGCGTTACTGTTGTCTTGCCCTCTGTACTGCTGTCTTGCCAGACACTGAACTATTCTTGTCAATGCACAAGATAACATTTTGTGGCCTAACCAGGAAAGCAAATGAAAAGCACTTCCATTCCAACAATGGATAGAGAGCACCAGTCCCTATCTCTACAGGTCTATATTTTTCTGACTTCATTTCCTTAATCACTTAGTTTTTTGCCTTATGAGGTACTCTTAGTTAAACCACTACATAACCGTTTCCACAAAATAAGACATCTCAGTCAGATAAGGAGAAATGCTCCTTCCTTAAATACAATCTATGCTGCAGTTCACTTCATTATGACATGTAGGTGTTAAAAATTGAAAACTTAAGCAAACTCAGACTTTTAATTCAGGAGGAAAAATCGATACAGCTCTCCAGGGACAGCCCTTCAGAATTCAAAATTCTTTCCTCTTTTGCACTGATTCAGCAAGCACCGTCTTGGCAGACTGAAGCTTGTGACATTTTCACAGCATGCTTATTACTCCTTCACAGAGAATCGTTCAAATGGTTTTGAATCAAATTCTGGAGTAATATTTTGCAAACTAAAGACAGCCAACAGAGCTGCAAGGGCAATTAGCTGAACCTTTTGTAGCCAGCAGCCCTCATTTAATGCTTCCTCTGAAATGCCACAACCAGCCATGTCCTTGCCACTACCTTCCTGTCATCCTTCCTGTCACATGCCAATGTTGTAAAACGTGGAATATGTCAAGATTACTTTAAGTCAGGATATTCTTTGGTGCAAGCCTAATCATCAAGAAAGGAGACCTGATCAGTGAAAATAGGCAGCAGCTAGCATTCCTTAGTCAAGGACATCCAGGAACTAAAAGGCTTTAAGAACATAGCAAATCATGATGTTGATGTAGATCCATGTATACATTGCTAACTTGGCAAGTACTCAACGTCCATGTATCCTACACCTGAACTATATATATTAAAAATTGTGTCTATTGGTCAAAATACCCCTGCCCAGGTGAAGACCCCTCCCCTGAGCATTGGATAGAAGTTAGCTGGGGTTACATAACTTGTATGGAAATTACTAACCAATCATAATACAGGGGCTGCCCTCGGAAAGTAACTAACTCCGAACTTCTATGTAGCAACAATGGCACAGAAAGTCCGGAGGAGTGTACTTGATTTGTGGAAAACCACCAAGCAACCAGGCTTGTGCAATTCTAAAATAAATAATCAGTGTCTCTCTCCTGAGTATGCAGTTATTGTCCTGTTGCACACCAGGTAACAAATCACATTTTGTGGACAACACCGAGGAGGAAAGGGGAAGAGGACCTGAGGGTCCTTTTCCTTTCACCAGTGGAAGAGGATCTGGGCGTGCTGGTTAAACATGAGCCAGCAACACATGAGCCAACAGTGCACCCAGGTGGCCAAGAAGACTAGTGGCATCCTGGCCTGGATCAGAAATAGTGTAGCCAGCAGGAATAGGGCAAGGATTGTGCCTCTGTGTTCGGCACTGGCGAGGCCACACCTTGACTACTGTGTCCAGTTCTGGGCCCCTAATTCAGGAAGGATATTGAGGTGATGGAGCAAGGCCACAGAAGCGAAATGAAGCTGGTGAAGGGTCTGGAGCGTAAGTGTTATCAGGAGTGGCTGAGGGAGCTGGGGGTTGTTTAGACTAGAGAACCGAAGGCTCAGGGGAGACCTTATTGCTCTCTACAACTACCTGAAAGGAGCTTGTAGCCAGGTGGGGATCGGCCTCTTCTCCCAGGCAACAAGCGACAGGATTAAAGGATACAGCCCTAAACTGCACGGAGGGAGGTTTAGGTTGGACAATAGGAGAAATGTCTTCACAGAAAAGGCTGCCAAGCATTGGAACAGGCTGCCTAGGAAGGTGGTGGAGTCACGGTCCCTGGAAGTGTTTAAACGAAGACTGGACATGGCACTTAGTGCCATGGTCTAGCTGACAACGTGGTGTTCGGTCAGAAGTTAGAGTCCATTATTTCAGAGGACTTTTTCCA
>VZRF01003559.1:934349-948633 GCA_013396875.1 Vireo altiloquus | reverse complement strand
GCCTGAAAAGAAAACTACAGTAAGTGTAGCACCACTGGCTGCTGAGAGCACCCCTCAGCCAGATGCAGTGGTGGCAGCACTGCCACCAGCTGCCAAGAGCACCCCACAGGCAGCAGTGGTAGCAGCAGCAGTGCCATCAACCTCCAAGAGCACCCCACAGGCTGCAGCAGTGGCAGCAGCAGTACCACCAGCTACTAAGAGCACCCCACAGGCAGCAGCGGTGGCAGCAGCAGTGCCACCAGCTGCCAAGAGCACCCCACAGGCGGCAGCAGCAGTACCACCGGCTGCCAAGAGCACTTCACAGGCAGCAGCGGTGGCAGCAGCAGTGCCACCAGCTGCCAAGAGCACCCCACAGGCGGCAGCAGCAGTACCACCGGCTGCCAAGAGCACTTCACAGGCAGCAGCGGTGGCAGCAGCAGTACCACCAGCTGCCAAGAGCACCCCACAGGCGGCAGTGGTGGCAGAAGCAGTGCCGCTGACCACCAAGAGCACCCCACAGGTGCCAGCAGTGTCACCAACCACCAAGAGCGCCCCCCAAGCAAGTGCTGCATTGCTGTCTTCCAAAGCGCAAGTGAGTGCCCCAGCGTCGGTGTCCAAGAGCGGTGCTCAGGTGAGCAGCTCACTGCTTCTGGCCCCCAAGAGTGGTACTCAGGCGGGCACCTCACTGCTGCTGGCCTCCAAGGGCACTGCTAAGGTGGGCTCCCCGCTCCTGGCCTCTAAGAGCAGTGCGGAGGTGGCCGCCTCGTTGCTGGCCGCTCGGAGTGGTGCACAGCCGGGATCCTCACTGCTTGCTTCCAAGAGCAGCGCTCAGGTGGCTGCCTCGCTGCTGGCTGCTCGGAGCGGAGCTCAGCAAGGGCCCTCCCGGGGTGGAGCTCAGGCAGGCGCTTCCGTGCTGGCCTCCAAGAGTGGCTCACCGGCCGGTGAAAGCCCTGCAAGGGCTTTGTGCAAACCGCTAACCAGTGAAGATGCAAAGGAAAGACAGCCTTTTTTCAACAGACTGTACAAAGCTGTAGCCTGGAAACTGGTTGCTGTTGGAGGCTTCAGTCCTAATGTAAATCATGCAGAACTTCTAAATTCATCTATTCAGTCTGTAAAAGCTACGTTAGATGTTGCTTTTGTTCCCCTGAAGGAACTTGCAGACTTGCCTCAAAATAAAAGCTCTCTAGAAAATATAGTTTGTGAACTGAGGTGCAAGTCTGTCTACTTGGGTACTGGCTGTGGTAAAAGTATGGAAAATGCCAAAGCGGTGGCTTCGAGAGAAGCTTTGAAATTATTCCTCAAGAAGAAAGTTATTGTGAAGATATGTAAAAGAAAATACAAAGGTAGTGAAATTGAAGATTTGGTGCTTCTGGATGAAGAGTCAAAA
This sequence comes from Vireo altiloquus, assembly GCA_013396875.1. NCBI lineage: Eukaryota > Metazoa > Chordata > Aves > Passeriformes > Vireonidae > Vireo > Vireo altiloquus. The sequence continues at coordinate 947,267 of VZRF01003559.1, read as the reverse complement.
CCTTCAAATTTGCCTCCAGCTTTAAGAAATCCTCGTGAGATCTTGTAGGGGAGAATCACTGTTTGTACTGTGTATAGTATTTCAACACAAGAACTGAAAGTTAATTTTGTACTTTGAAAATGTAGGCTTCCGGATATTTTGTATTTCTTTCTCAGTTTTGCAAGACAATGATAGTTCTTTCACTTGGTAGCAATTGTATAAAACTTGTTAGAGATGACAAGTGCGCATTTAAAGGTATTGCCTTAATATACAGCACACTAGTGTGTTGTTGGATTTGCAAAATAGTCTACCTAACTCTTCTATTTTTAATTAAACTATTAAGGTACAATTTGCTGTTTAAAACCGGACATTTTTGTAATTCTTACAATTTGATGGTAGTGTGCTCAATTGTCTACCATATCTTTTCTAGGCTTGTAGAAGTGTGTACATAGGGACCATAATACTTGAATAATTGAAAGTTTAAAAATTTCAATCACAAAGTTGAATTATCTGTTTCAGGCTTGTTGCTCATAATGTTCACTGTTGCTCATACTAGGAGAGAAAATAGGTGGTTGACTATTTTTATGGGATGTTTTCATAACACTTGCAATATAAGTGGCATCCTGATCCCACTTAACATTATACTATCAGGTTAGAGCCCATTTAATATCACATTGGCAAATTAGCAATTAGCAGTCAAGTCCCAGCTATTTTGGCCACCAAAACTGTAAGCAGATTTAAATTATATGGTGAAGTATTATTTACAGTTTTGTTTGTTTGTTTGTTTTCCAAATGAACATGGGTTTCTATACTAAGTATATTTTGACTGCTACTAAAACAATAAAAGCTCTGTGATAAGCTTTTTTTAGTACTTTGGTTTTGGCTACTAAATATTCCAGCCATTTCAATAATATTGCAACACCTTCAGTAAAGCTTTACTTTGAGTGGCTTCAAGGTGTAATCCCACAAGGATGAGTTGGTTTCTCTAGATGTGTAGCTGAAATACTGTAAAACTGATAGAGGGGACCTATAGAATATAAATTTCTACTTTTGTAACACCAAGATAAGCAAAATGAAAATGCTGCTGTCTGCTGGAGACAGTGAGTGTATTGTAAAGCATTCATTCTAATCAAGCCCTTCCTTTGCTACATTTTTACTCCCTGTACAGAATAGTTTGAGGCAAAGAAAGTGGGAGATTACCTTTTACTTTCAATGTTGCTGAAATACCTGCACAAACTGCATGTTTTGGTATATTGGATAATGACATGTAATTGTAAAAACATAATGTCTTCAGTGCTATTTTGAATTAATCTTGTCCTATTACAGTAGTTAGCATCATTAAGTGGCGTCCTTACGCTTGACTGATAGATCCATTGATCAAGTGCTACAGGAATGAATAGAAATTTCTGGGATCTCAGTAGTACATACGTCCACTTCAAGTTCTTTTGTAGTTTTTGGGACTAAACCACAGTGATGTTCACGCTGTACCCTGAATGCTTTTGAACAGCAGTGGCTGCCCAGTCCATAGCACCAGAAGCCTGTAAGGCGCTTGCACTTCCTGATGGCTGGTTGAGAACTTCCTCCACCTGACCCCTGTGCTTCTGTGCCCTTGGTTGCCCTTCACCCTAGTTAGATTTCTCAGGAGTTCCCCTTGGCATTCCTGGAACACCACCTAGCATTCGGAATGCAGTGTGCTTAATTGCATCTCAGTGCAAGAATTGGTGACTGCTTCTAGCGCAGGGCAAGCTTTGTGCTGTGCTTAGGAGCTGTGGTATTCATGATGGGAAGTGTGAGATCTGTTTTCAAGTCCTTACCCTGTTCAGTACACACATGGAAGGACTGTGTTTGTGGGGCAGGAGTTGCATCCTGTGCCCTCGGTAGTGCAGCTTTCTCTGCTGTTAGTTTGGTCATCTCCAGATCTCTGGTTCAGAATTGCAGCATGTGTTGTAAAGTGAAAACCTGTGTTTCTTGTCTGTAAAGCAAAGCTTTCAGTACTCACTGACCTCAAGGGGCTGTTTGGGCAACTGTGTTAAAAGGCTGAGGTGCTAGATGCCTTTTTTAACAGACCTGACTTAGGATTACTTTTTTAAAAACTTTGAATGTTATTCCTCTTTGATGTTTGGTTGTGAATCATTAAAGAACAAGTCTGTAGCTACTCTTAATAGAAACTGAAAGTTGAAGTGTGTTATTTTTCACATTCTGCATAGAAAGCAACACACAGATTCTAACATACAAGTGAATAAGCACTATTCAAATATTTGAATGAGAATTTATTAACATCTCATTAGCCCTAGAGGAAGAAAGAAGCACAAAGAACTGGCTGTGACAAGAACTGTTTGTGCAGTCCTGTCAGTTCTAAAACCTCTGGGTCTCCCCTCCAGGTACAGTCGTGGTCTCTAGCGACTGGGATGCTGGTCTTTAACTGTCAGACCCTGCTGACGAGGGCCAGCGAGAACACCTGCACTTACACTGTAGGTGTGCAGAGTTGTCTCTGGGGGACAAAGCAAACCGACCAACCGAAAGAAAAACTGACCCCATTTTTTCTACGGAAGTACAGGAAATCGCAGCCATCAGAAGTGACTCCCGTTTCCTCTGGGGACGGCTAGCGCAGCCTAAACACGTACCGCAGGGTACTTGAGGACAGCCGCCCGCTGGCTGCTGTTGGCAGCTCCCAGGCGCGCACCCGTGCGGGGTGTGCTGCCCGCCGCGCCGTGTCGCTCCCAGGCGCGCACCCGTGCGGGGTGTGCTGCCCGCCNGTCCTCCCCGCCGCTCCGTGTCGCGCCCAGGCGCCCACCCGTGCGGGGTGTGCGGCCCGCCGCGCCGTGTCGCTCCCAGGCGCTCACCCGTGCGGGGCGTGCGGCCCGCTGCTCCGTGTGGCAGCCTGCGGGCGCTGGGGCGGTCTGAGCGGGGCGGCCGCAGCGGTGGCCACAAGGCGGGGCTGGCGCGCCCGCCCGGCTCGGGGCGGGGCCGAGGCGCTCTATTTGCATAGCGTGTTCCCGAGGCCGCTTCGTCCCTCTGCGGGCACCTTTCGCAGCTGCTCGGGGCCGTGGCGCCCCTCGGGGGGCAGCCAGGCCGCCTGCCCGCTGTGCATCGCCTGCGGAGACCAGCAGGGAGGCAGGCGCTTTCAACGCGGGCACTCGCCGTGCGTTTGAGGTTATCCCACCTCCAGGGTTTATAAAACGTCATCTGCCATCATAAAATGGCGGGATGTTCTGAAGACCTGCTCGCTAGGCCACGCACGGAGGACGTCAGTTCCTCATGGGCTCCGCGCCCGCCTAGGGGAAAGTCCCCGGACCGCCGGCAGAGAGTGCCGGGCGCTGCCGCGCCCCCGCCCGCCGCCGCTTCACGTAACCCTCCGCTGAGACGCCCGCGGGCCGAGCGGGTGAGCGCGGGGCGGGCTCTCGTCACGGCCACAGACACGCAGGTAGCGCGCTAGGCGCGCCAACAGAACGGGGCTCACTCTCAGGTCATCCCCTTTTGCCGGGTGGGGCTCCCCAGCGGCGCATCTTACGGACAGTGCCTTGGCGCAGCGCAGCAATGCGCGTGTGGGGGACACGCTGCTTCCCCGGCAGCGGCCTGCAGCCCCGCGCCCCCCGGGTGCTCACACCCGCCAGGCTTCAGTTGCCTCCTGGCGNGTCACGGCCACAGACACGCAGGTAGCGCGCTAGGCGCGCCAACAGAACGGGGCTCACTCTCAGGTCATCCCCTTTTGCCGGGTGAGGCTCCAGCGGCGCATCTTACGGGACAGTCTCGGTTGGATAGTGCTTTCCCGGCGCAGCGCAGCAATGCGCGTGTGGGGGACACGCTGCTTCCCCGGCAGCGGCCTGCAGCCCCGCGCCCCCCGGGTGCTCACACCCGCCAGGCTTCAGTTGCCTCCTGGCGCACAGAATCATTTACGTTGGAAAAGACCTTTGAGATCATCGAGTCCAACCTTTGACCGACCACCATCTTGTCAATCAGACTACGGCACTAAGTGCCACGTCTAGTCTTTCCTTAAACACCCTCAGGGACGGTGACTCCACCACCGCCCTGGGCAGCCTGTTCCAATGCTTGTCAATCTTTTCTGTGAAGAAATTCGTCCTATTGTCCAACCTGAGCACATTCAACTGGGGAGGAACTCGGGGCGGAGCACTTACCTTCCTGAAAAAGCTTTCTCCTCCTTCCCTGCTCCAGGAAGTAGCAAGAGGCCAGATGGAAGTGCTCTGCCGAGGGCACTTGCACCCCGCAGAAGTTCGTGGTGCACCAGCACAGGAGGGTTCGGTAGGTACCTGAGCGTCGGCACAAACGCTGACACAGCACCGAGTACAAACCACACTCTTCCAGCAGAGCGGCCACAGCACAGGCCGCGCCTACCCCCGGGATCCCCTGCTCCACCTTCTCTGTAGAGAAGGCCAGTGCGTGCCACCAGTGTTATTTGCCCCGTTTAATTAGATTCTCATGCTTAAACTGACAGATACTATGCAAGATGCTGCTGCCCTGGTGATAAACTGAATTAGATTCATAGGCAGTGCCACTCTTGCCTCTAGTAAGTCCAGCAAACAGCACATCATCATGCTCGATTGCAGAATAAAGCCCTCTCCTGCCCTACAGTCATGTCTGGGTATGAAACATGACAGAAGAGCGCAAGAAGATATGCCCAAGATGACGTAAAATTCGGGCGTCTCTGACCCAAAATAAATGGTTTATTACCTTACCCAAATTGCCTTTGTTACTTTACCCTAAAAGCTCCCAAGTGGCCCAGAGACAATGCTTCCTTCTGGTTCATTCTGTCTCAGTATTTATGAAGTTCCTGTGGTGAGCCCAGGTCTGCTAAATGGTATCTTTCTCTTTGGTTGAGCCTCAGGCATGTGGCCTATGTGCAGGCACAGTACAGTTTGCAAACCCTGTTAGTTTCCAACACCTGCTGTTCCTCTTCCAGCAATATCTTCATGGTGACCTGTTTCCAGCCATGTCAGAGTCCACACAGAGGAGGCCAGTGTGCAGAGCAGAGAGCACCTCTGCAGAACTGGTGAGAGCCCTGAAAGGGTGCGCATGGGGCTCAGAAACCACCTGGCTTGAGCTGTTATTTTGATTGCTGTCTTAGCCACTTGAACTGCTCAGGTGTCTTTTCTCCCATGATCCTGCCTGTGATCACCTATATGTATGTGGGAAAAGAGAGATTTCAAATTAAAACACTATCAAAGAACCCATCCCCAAAGAAACAACTAAATTAGGGCACAACTCTATGAAATCTTGATTTTTTGGCTGAGAAACTGTGTGATGAAATGTCAGTGTCCCAATTTCGTCTCCTAAAAGGATATATCTAAAGCTCTATGGAGCACCTGCTGTACAGGCTGAAGACCACAGTCAAGCTTGTGGAGACAAGTTGAAGCTCAAGCATACTGATGTGTGCTTGTTTTTCTTTTTTTGGCCCTGAAATATAGCACCTTAATGATTTGAACTGGTTTTGTGCATGTGTGAACAAAATGGTCTCATTTGTAGTTTATGGTAAATGTTGGTCTTCAAATTTATTAGTAGAAGAGAATACATCAAACATCAAATTTCTCTTGCCCATAGGTTAAACTAAGCTGACATGACATGGTCTGGTGGTCCAGAGACTGAGGGAAAACAGGACACATTGAAAGAATTTTGATGCTGTCTCTCTTTCACTAGGCAAATCTGTTCCCCTGCTTGTAAGTTGCAAAATACAAAGAAAATAAAAGCAATACTGTATTTTTAAAGTTTTTCCTTCAGATAGATGTTAATTTTTGCAATGTTTTTGCATAATGTAAAATATGTCATGTTCTTTGTTCAGGTAACAACAATTAACTTGTGTTTGTGTGTGTGCCTTCTAGATGGTTCTGTTAGTTGCCACTGCCACAGCAAAAGTACTGCCATTAGGTAGATTAAGCATTTTTAAGAAAATGCTGTCATTAAATCTGCTGTCAGGAAGTATCAATTTTTAGTCTGTGATTAACTAACTCACAGACACGCATTTAGGAAAACAGGTTTTATGTTGATACCTGGTAACAGTTTCAAATATGTTGTAGGCTAACTATGAAAATGGTGCATGATAATTTCTAAGCACCACTGCCTGTTCCTAAGGTAATGGAAGACTGAGTTACAGTGGTTACCAGTTATGTATTTTCCTCCTCTAGCAACATTCCTGCAACTAAAAAACCATTGTTCAGCTCCAGCATCTGAGCCTGCAGCCCTTTAAAGTTTTCATTGCCACTGGTGGTCAAGTAACATTAGTTGTTAGGCCCAAGTGGGCTGCAAAATGACTTCTTTTCATTATGAATGTCAGAGATAAATCACGTTGGGCAAAAGATATTTTGTCACTATCAAGAAAACTGATCTAACCAATGGATTTACTAAATCCTCTGATGTTTTACATTTTATATTTCAAATCCTCTGGTGTTTAGCCTGGAGAAGAGACAGATGAGAGAGGATCTTATCAATGTCTATAAGTATCCAAAGGAAGGGTGTCAAGAGGGTGGAGCCAGGCTCTTCTAGGTGGTACCAAGAAATAGAACAAGAGGCAGCATGCAGAAATTGATAAATAGGAAGTTCTGCCTAAATACAAGGAAAAACTTCTTTACTGTGCAGGTAAACAAGCACTGGAACAGATTTCCCAGAGAAGTTGTGGAGTTTCCATCTCTGGAGAGGTTCAAAAGCTGTCTGGACACAACCTGTGCAATGTGCTCTAGGCGATCCAGCCTGAGCAGGGAAATTGGACCAGATGACTCACTGTGGTCCATTCCATCCTCACCTATTCTGTTATTCTGTGAATTTAACTGCAGTTAAATTCTACGTTCATTCAGACACTGCCTATATTTTGACAGCAGCCTTCCAGCCCAAAGCCTCCTTTAGTTTGGAGTATATGCCACATTTCTCTTAATTTTTTTGGAGAAGAGGGTGTTTGAGAGGCCGAAATCTATTCATCTTGTTTACCCATTAAATTTTCTCACAGTTACAACTGAATAATAAAGCAAATGTAAACTCTGTCAGTTCTTAGAAAAAAACCGTGTACATTTGTCATATCCTAGTAGTAAAGGATAATATTACTTTTTGGTAACTTGGAATAAGTGATGGCACTGAAAAATTTGCATAGCAGCAGCACCGCTAGAAAACCCATAATGTGGGTGATTTGGTGCAACCAGGTTATTTTGAAGAGATGAAATTACCCTCTAGTGCTATTTGTGGTGACTTTTCAATTGCACTAGAAATTAATAATTTTTACTAGGTTTGGATTAGCAGATTCCAAAGGAGGGGAAAAAAATCCACACTAGGAGGGGAATAAAATGAGGCTTCCTCCTGTTTGTTGCAGAGTTTTAATGACGTATGCCAAAACTCTCTCCAGGTTTTCAGGGAAAATTCATAAATGGTAATCATAGGCGTATAATTACCCCATTTTCACATACAGAGTGGAATTCATTTAACGGACATCTGTGACAAGAGACCTGGGCACCCCTTACAGTCAATGGAGACATTTTTAGAGCAAGACCTATTTATACTAAGAGTCTCTCTCATTCGACATATTTAGCTGGGTGACTCCCACCTTTATTTCATCAGCTGGAAAGAAAAATTAGCATCCACATATGGGAGAGTATTACCAATGTCTTAAACCATCACCTACTGAAACTTTCTGTAGGTGCACTGCCTGCCCTCATTTCATAATCTTGATTACAAAGGTGCACTTTTGTATGTTTGTTCCTCACAAAAGGAAGAAGTAAAAATGTGTTTTTCACACGACCTGTGCTGAGCAGCAAAATCACAGAAATGCAGCATCCATGACTGTATGTAGCTCAGGTAAGAACAGACAAAAAATCCTTTCTTTATTGTGGGCAAAAGGGTCTTTTCCCTTAAATTCGTGTGGATGTATTCCATTTACTAGAGTGAAAGAGGATCAGGTTTCAGGGCTGAGGTAAGACAAGAAAGATGGTTGCTACATTTTCGTTAAGATTACTTTGTTACCATTTCTAACTTGGCTTACCTGAACATTATCTGCACGCTTTCTGAGGTTTTTCTCGTGGTGATTGGTTCTAGAGCGGGAAACCAAATCCACTGATCATTTCTGCTTTAAAACAGTCAGTGAGGAAGAAGAGTTACTGTCTGAAAGCAGTTTCCTGGAGAGAAAGACAGGGAAGTGTTACTTCAGACACAAGTGGACAGATCCATGTTATAAATGACAGGAAATGATCCATGTGGTGCTATCATCGAAGTGGCCAGATGCTGCCTCTCAGCTGATCAGCAGCATCCCCCTGCTCTAAGGAGCTGCAGTTCCTATGCCAGCCAAGGATGCTCCATAACACCTGTGAGAAGCTGGTGTTGTTCAGCTCCTGCTGATTTCCAGAGGGTATTCCAAACAGACCTGATAGCTTCTAAAAGGAGCAGTGTGGTTCTGCTCAAAACAAAGTGACAGTGTGTCAGTATGCTCAGATGAAAGCAGTGAAGTCATATAGAAGTGAATTTGTTAACATGTCCTGCCTTGGGCCTACCATTTTCTCAAAACAATTTTTGCCATGGCATTAGAGTATGGAAACTGAATGTGAAGAATTGTAAAAAAAAAAAAAATAGTTGTTACAAAATAAAGCACAGAGTAAACTTAGTCTGCACTTTTTACTCCCTTTTTCAGTCTGCTCATGGTGAAATAAACGGAACCTATCTGCTTGAAGAAAAAATTGAGCAGGATATTGTGGCTGCCCTCTTGTCCGTGTTAATACAAGTCAACTGGTTACCAAGTCAGGTTCAGGAAGAGATTTTCTTTCATAGCATATTGGCAGAAAACAGAGTAGATGTTGCGGATGAGAAGGAACACACATCTCCTGGTAAGTGGGACATTTGTTACTTGGTACTGGAAAGCTCTTTGGTACCATTGAGGAGGAAGCTATCAGGGAAAAAAGCACATGCCAGTATTTTCAGGAAATCTACTGTTCAGTTTATCATCTTATTGAAATGATCTGATGTCAACCCATGTCTCACTTTTAGGTATTTGTCTTGGTTTGAAAGACAGTCTACACCTGTGTAAATGAAAGAGAAAAATAGTAATAGTTGTATTCATATGAATTTTATTCCATCAACAAAATATTTAAGGAAAAATATTCAAGCCTAATATTCAAGGAAAACCAAAAGCAATGTCTGGCATTACAGGGAAGTATCTTTTTTGGATGACCTGATGTTAAAGGAGCTATTTTGAGAATAGCTTACCTGGTCAAACACACTATTATCTCTGTAGCTCTGGCAAGGATAGCTTCTTCCCAGAATATTGTCTGTGCAAAAGTCATTTACGGCCTATAGTTTCCTTCAGCTGACTCTTTAAAAAGCCCATCTGGCTTGTACTCATTCTTTTTTTAATCTGTTTATTTTTGTGGTGTCTCAGATAATTCTTCATCCTTTTCACCCCATGGAAGCGAGAGAAGCATTTCTGACAAGAAATATGTAGAATCAAAAATCAGTTCTTTTGCTTAAAAGAAGCACCCTGTTATCATCCTTTGAGCATTTCTACTAAATGCTAAGAAGATATTTCAAAATTACAGCCCCGTATGGACTTGTCCTCATCAATAATGCTGCTTTTCTTTATCCACAGCCTGAAACACTTCCTGGGTTATCAATGGAAAGCAAGAAAAAAGAAAAAAAAAAATCAAGCAAAACCAACCAAACAAAAAACACAAACCAAACTGAACCAAACCAAACAAACCCAAAACAACACAAACAAAACGAAACCAACACAAAACCCCAAACCAAACTGAATCCAAAACCAAAAAAACCCTAACCAACTTATGTATTATTATGTGAAAGAGGACAGGAGTCATCTGTGATTTGGAGATGTAAAATCAGTATTATGAGAGGCAAAACTTCAATTGGGGAAAATAAGATTTGGATTAAATCTCTGGAAATATTTTTATCATAGTAAAATCTGTAATATAATGAAATCATCTTTCACAAAAAGAAGGGAAATACTGTGATTGTGACTTTTAAAAACTATACTGGGAAATTATAAAGAAACAAACACTGTTGAGGTCTATTCTCCATGAAAACTGGGGTTAGTTTAGAGATATATAAATAAATCTAAATAAACTGGATATAGAACCTCTCTGTATTATTTACCTTTGGAGGACATCTACTGTGATAGGTTTGATGCAATACACCCTAATATCACATCCCTGTGTATGTCAACCTCAAGCTGACAATTTTCCACTTAGTGGAGTGAGTTGGTGGAAATGTATGATCATTCTGCCTGTCCATCTCTATAAATAGCAAGGTTTTGCTCTACCATGCCTTTTCCTGTCTCCAGATTATTCTCACATACAGACAGTGAAAGAAGAGACACCGTTGGGTCTCAGAGCTATCTAGCAACCTGCAAACTTAAGTCCAATACACCAAAATTCTCCTTTGCTTGCTCCTAGCCATTTTGAGGCATGAGCAAAGCAGAGAATTAATTTGGTCTGCTCTTCTTGCTTTCCTTTCCCCTGAGGCTTCAAACATGGAGCAAACTAAGTCTTCTTTTTCCTAGGGAAGTCTGGTCCAATGCCACTGCTGCATTCTTAAGGTTACTCAAAATTTAAATCTTTATTTTAGAGTTTGAAAGCAGCAGACAACACTTAAATTCAGAAATCATTAGCTGTTCTCTGCTGTAGCTTAGATACTGTTTCCCCCATAATGACAAACAGCAAGCTTCTAGCACAAAAACCACCTGTAACAAATGTTATTAAGTATTTTCTTAGCTATTCCTTTACTGACAGTGCATGCACAGTTTCTTGTGAGAAAAAATAAGTTACGCCAAAGTGTTACATTTAAATTAATATTTAATAGTAATTAGCATTTAATTTTAAATAACATGTTAATTTTGGATGAATATTTTTGCTTTATTTTTTCTGCTCTGTAGGGGAATCTCTTGTTTCTTAGCTTTGTTTCTTCATGAGATGGCAGAATGTTACACCCATTCAAACTTACTATAAGCAGAAACACAACCCCTCCAAAGAGCCAACACCTTTATTAAGAATATTGTATCAATTATATTAATCCAGGTCCTTTTCACTGGCATACAGGTAGTGCTTTTTGCCTGTAGAGTAACTGTTATCTGTTAATATCAAAAAAGTCCATCTTCAGTTACTTCAGTTCCTCAGAAGTGACAGCAATGAACACTACACAATAGAGTTTCAGGGAGTAACTGCCAATGGAAGCCAAGGCAACCAAGTTATTGCCACTTTCTAAATCTATTTGTGCAAAAATGAGACAAGTAGTGAAAAATGATCTGGGGCTTTATTAACCCAAGCTGTAACTGCACAAAAATCCCAGCTGATTTTACAGGTGTTACACTGTAAATTCAAACTGTTCATTTTAAGATGAAGGTGCCCTCTTAAGAGCATGAACACGCAGAATTAGAGACTTCCTGTTTTTTTGACCGGAGAGACATCAGTGTAGTGAAGAAGGTTTTGAAAGTATGCCTACAACTTTGTTTTCATTTATTTTTATGAACTTGCCAACACATTGCTGACTTGGGTGAAGCTGACTGACTGTAGCTACAATTACTCAACAGCTTGGACACAGACCTATGAAAATCCCTGCCATGTAGAACATCTGCTTAGTGGCCGTGTGACTTGGAAGTTAGGAATGTTTAAATAGTTCTGTGAACTATGGTCATAAGAAAATACTACTTGCAGACTGCCATCATGTGAGACACTAATTTTCCTGTAGGACTAGCCATGGAGTTATTTGGCACAGACCACATACAGACGGAATCACAGGAAAAAAAGGAGTCTGGCCTCTGCAGGCCACCAAAGCAGAGCCAGCTTCACAGCCAGATCAGGTTGTGTCAGGCCTCATCCAGGTAGGCTCAAAAATATATCCAAGGATGGAGATTATACAACTTCTCTGCACAACCTGTGCTGCTGGATCAGAACTACTCTAGATCATGCCATCCTGAAATGCTATTTACAGGATTAGTATGGGTACTCTTTTAGTGCTGGCTACTTAACTAGAGGTGGGAATGAAAGACAGAAGGGGGGCTGGGGATTTGAATTTATTTCTTATTTTCAATTTTATTCTTGAATTCAATAATCTCTGGGGGGATTTTTTTAAATTTTTTTATTTTTGATACATTTACCATATGCATTTTCTCTGGATTTTTTTTTCAGATGCCTAAAATATAAATGAAACAATGCAAAATATACAAGTCTCCTCAGAGTGTTTCAAGACTCAAAAAAATTAATTTTCTTTTCCCAATGCTTACCCATTATTATGAATGTTGTAAAGTCCTGAAAAATATCTGAAAGAGAAGTGGAGATGAAATCTCGACATTTTAGTAGTTCTCTCTGCCTTAAATCAATCTTCCAGTGGAACAATTAAATAGCTAAAAATTATATAGCCAGAAAGTATATTTTAACATTTGCTTCCTACTATAATTGTTGTGGCCAACATTTGATACAAATTCTGCAACGGGCATGGGAAAGTCAGGATGCTCTGTCAAATTTTAGAGATTTCCTGGTAGGCGAGTGGGTTTTAAAAGCCCGAAGTTCTTTGATACCCGATTTAAAATACTCTTGAAATGATTCCTCGGGATAAAATGTCACTCGACTTCCCTTAGTAACAGCCCATCACAAAGCATCATTGCTCTTCTCTAGAGATAAACCAGGCAGCTCTCACTGCGGGCAGGACCGGCCCGAGCTGCCACCCCCGGGGCCACCGGGGCCCCTGGGTGGGCGGAAGCGGCTGAGACGCGGGGCGCCTTTAAGGGAGGCTCCGCCCCCAAGTCAGTTCCGCCCCTCGCCGCGCGTAGGGCCAATGGGAGCGCGCGTCAGGGGAAGGCGGGAGAATGCGAACCCCTGGCAGTGCTGCCGGCCGCGCCTTATAAGGGCAGGGCCTCGCGCATGCGCGCTTCCGGCAGGGGCGGGGGCGCCGAGCGGGGGTTTTGCTCCGGCGGCGGCACCGCGGGAAGGGGCGCGCGACCCGCGGGAC
>VZRF01003559.1:777651-933879 GCA_013396875.1 Vireo altiloquus | reverse complement strand
GGTGGAGTGCGAGAATTGGCCTTCCCGTACCTCCTCCCGCCGTGCGAGGCCGGGGGGGGGCGGTGTCCCGGCGGAGCCGGTAGACCGCACGGTGGGGGCGGGGATACAGAAAGCTCCAGCAGCCTTCCCCTGGGTCGTGGAGCGGGAAATTGCCCTAAACCTTATCCAGAGGCACGGCTCCTTGAAAGGCAAGTTCAATGCCGATTAAAGATCTTGCACCCCGCGGAGTTTGCGGGGCACATCGGTGCCCGGCAGCTGCCCGCCGGCCCCTGCCGTGAGGCAGGAATTTGATCCCGTGGAGTCGGCGCTGGAGCCGCATCTCCCTCCTTCGGCGTGGGCAGGAGACGACCATGGGGACCGTCAAGGCCTCTTAGACGCTGAAGGGCCACCTAAGGAGGCAGCTGTTGTGAAGGGATTCTTTCAATTATCTTTCTAATTACCCGAGAAGATACCTAAGAACAGGCTTTTGTAAGTTTCCTGGAATTTTAAAGTTTAAAGGGCATAGACTTGCCTGCAGCATTTTGAATTCCTAGTCAAGGCTGGACTGCCTGGTAGACTCTTTACCTCCTGATCCATGATGACTAGCCAGCACTCCTCAGCCTTTAATAGATTAAAAATTTTACTTAGATTATATCTCCTCTGTGTATTCATCCAGCCACTAGTACAGTCCCGGGCCATAGAAGAAGTTTGTTGCTAGTTTTAACCAAAGCCTTCAACTGTTTTAAAACAACAACAAAACCAAATCTTCAAAACGCTTAAAAATGGGATTCAAATATTTTAGATCCAAGTCTGTAAATGTAAAAGCAATGCCATGTTATTTCACCTAATTTAAAAGGTAGTGATGGTCTGTGGAGGGGGGAAAAGTCACTCTTGTGCTTAGAAAACAAATCGTTTTAGCTTTTATTGGCTCCACCAAACTTAATCAGATTATCTGTAATGAACACTTGACCCTGGTTTGGGTTGGATTTTTTGTTTGTGGGGTTTTTTTTTTAACGCAGGTTCAGAGCTGTTAATTAAGGTGTATGAATGCCTTGTCTAGTCTTTGGGGATGCATAAGAAGTTTGGTAAACGTCCATCTCTGTCAGGCCAAAACCTCTTTGCTCTCTTTAGTGGGTGGATGTTGATCTGTGTAAAGTTCAGCATATCTTCACAGGCTGTATCCAAGCAATAACCGATGTAGGATGAATGTTCTCTGACACAGTATGAACGAGCAAACAGCTATTGTTTATGAGTGGTTCTGGGTAGAGCATTCCCAATATAGGAAATCTGTGTAACTATACCTACACTCCTGCCTCCAAAACCAAAAAATGTCTTGCTGGGAGATAGTGTGGCTATATAGTATTTTACTCTGGTTGTGCCTTTCTTGTTCAACAGCATACAAAGTACCCTTCTCCATGCTTTCCAGGAGTAGAGAGTAAGATTTTTTAAAATTTTATTTCTCTTGTCAGGACAACAGGCGAGTGATGCAGCTGAAGGTACAGGAAAACAAAGCTTATGGTTTAAATCACAGCTGGGATGCTGATATTGAGAAAATACAGGTTGAGTTACTGGACAGGCAGAGTAGTGATTTTTACCTTACCTTAGTGAAAGTCTGAACAAAATGCAGTTGGCTTCTGTTGTCATACAGGTTTCAGAATTCCTAGTAAAAAGCAGCTGTTCATGCTTAAGCTACTGTTCCAAGATGTCAGCAGGAAAAAAAATCAGTAGGAATCATTTCTCAGCACTGGAGACAAATTCTTTTAAAATGAAAGCAGATTTGTTAAATGCAGACGTTTAGGAAGAGGTAGATTGTACCACATAACTTTTGCTTAAGAAGTAAATAGTTTAGTACCATTTATAAACTCCCTTACCTCTTAAAATAAAATCCCTAAGTTCTGAGTGAACCAGTACTGTACCCAACACTGTGTATCAAGTGTCACTGTCAGTTCTTATAATTATTTCCTTCCCTGTGTGGAGTTTCTTTGTCCTTTATGTATAGATCTAGTGTAACATTTGGCTTGGAAAATACTATTTTAAAATCCAGCAATGTAGATTACAGATTAAGACTGTATAAGACATTTATTGATCTCATATTCATGTTCATTAAACTTACTTCTTAGAACTAAATTTAACGAAATATTCACAGCAACTCATGCAGTTATTTTGCGTGACTTGGAAGAGCGAAGCTTGGAAGTCAAACTGTGAGCCACTCATTTACTAGTTGCTTAAAAATATCCTATGATGCACTAAAGAGAAGGTCACCTATTCTGAAAAGTTCAGCCCTGATTTAAAATGCAGAGTGCTGTAACTTGTTTTGGTAATAGGGAAAGTATTTTGAGCAGTGTAAGTTGATTTTCATTCTGATTATGAATTTACTATTATGTAACTTCAGTTGTCATACTCCTTTTATTACCATGTCTACTTGAAAATGTAATGCCAAACCTTGAGATGAATAAGAGGGGAAGGCAGAGGACCTGGTTAAACTAATTCTGGAGTGTTATATATCCTGATATATAACAATTCTATGAATTTCAGGATTCTTTGTGTGATAAAATAAGCTATTGCTTTGGATTGTTGGCCAGGGTTTTGGAATTACTGTGGTAAGGACTCTTTAGAGAAATTCCTCCTGTTTCTGATGGAAGAAGGATCTGGATTATCCATGTCTCAACAACTAGTGTCCCCTTTCTTGTGTCATCCTTTCTTTATCCAATGGCCAAAATAAGCTTGCTCTTTCTTAGAACTTGAGAATTTTTTCTTGCAACGGATTGTGACCTTAAAAACTGATTTGATGACCACATACAACTTGAATGATATATTCAGTCTAACCCTTAGAGTATACTATAATTAACATTTGTATTATTTCTCATAACTTAGAAATATATTTGGTTTTCTTGAGCAGCCCTTGTGTAATTATTTCTATCTTTATTTTATAGAAGCGTTAAAAGAAATAGATGATGTCTATGAAAAATACAAGTCAGAAAATGATCCTGTTCAGAAGAAGCGTTTGCAGCAGCATCTTCAGCGTGCATTAATCAACAGTCAAGAACTTGGAGATGAAAAAATTCAAATAGTTACTCAGATGCTAGAACTGGTAGAGAATAGAGCCCGTCAAATGGAAACACACTCTCAGTGTTTTCAAGATCTGTCAGAGAACGAAAAGCCTCTAGAAAAGGCCAAGATGGAGTCCTGCCAGCCAGAGAGATCCTCCCGAAGACCTCGTCGCCAGCGAACCAGCGAAAGCCGTGATCTGTGCCACATAGCAAATGGTATTGATGACTGTGATGATCAGCCGCCTAAAGAGAAAAGGTCAAAATCTTCCAAGAAGAAAAAACGCTCCAAAGCCAAACAGGAGAGAGATGTTTCACCTGTAGAATTTGCAATTGATCCCAATGAACCAACTTACTGCTTATGCAACCAAGTGTCTTACGGCGAAATGATAGGATGTGACAATGAACAGTGCCCTATCGAGTGGTTCCACTTTTCCTGTGTTGGACTCACGTACAAACCAAAGGGGAAATGGTATTGCCCCAAGTGCAGAGGAGACAATGAGAAAACAATGGACAAATGTACTGACAAATCAAAAAAGGATAGGAGATCGAGGTAGTGAAAACAATTTATGTTTTAAAGAGTTGCTCCTTTTATATTCAAATGTTACATTTCCAGAGAACATTGTTTTAGGGAATGTATAAGACTATGCAATAATTTTTAATCTATAATATTAATGGAGTATTAAAAGCTGTTATACCTTCTGTGATCTTTAACTTTCTGCACTGAATAACCAAATAATTGAAACAGGGTGGCTTCAGACCTTTCACAGAAGACATTACAAGCAGATGGCGCTTGGTTTCAACTGAACCCCATTAGTATTTTAAAGAACCTTGTGAATCCTTGAAATAATGGTGGTGGGAAAGATACTGAAGAACTTCTCATGTTATGGTAAAGGAGTTGAAAGGCCTCACATATCTGCTAGCATCTTAACAACTGAGTTTGTTCTTTATCCCAGGTTATATGTTTTCAGTTTTTTTGTTAGCATCACACATTTGGAGTTAGAGGTTTTGAATTCAGCTGTTACTGTAAAAGTCTTCCGAGCTATGAAGCAGACCTCTTCAGTGACTTTTCATATGATCAGTATGTTATTGCAAGGAAGAAAATACCACTAACTTAAACTTTTTTTTTTTGCCAACATTAAACTCTTGTCTTTGTGACTATATTTGGGAGTCAGTTTTTGGGTGTGATGTAATTGGTGTATACTCAATTTTTTTATATTCTTAATAGGTTTTGTTTTATTCTTACCAGGTTTCTAGGCATCCTGATACGGTCTTTATCACTTAACATGATCTCTCTATAAGCCTTGAAGTGGTAGAAGGATCCCTTGAGGGGATATTAACAGTTCAGGTAATAGAAACTGGAAATGTGATGGTATCTTCATTATAATTGATCTGTAGAGAGCTGAAAGATCCCAGGTGTTCTCTGGGATGTGAACTTTGCCCTTCCTTAAGTAGTATTTGTGTGTGCATGTGGCCAAACCTGGGTTTAGGCACAGCACCAGTTCTTGGACTTGGGCAACTATCTAAAAAGCCTGAAGGCAAAAAGCTCTCAATAAAAGTTTGATAGATAATTAAAAAAACAAAACATAAGCGTGCATGGCACAGAGCCAACAGACAAATCCCAGCAGGTTTTTGACAGGCTATGTAAGAGTGTTGTACTGAAGTATGCTGGTAGTATCTAAACACTACTTGGGTGGTAGTTATAAGTGACCTTCTTAACCCCCATGCCTTAAGGGAGGTGAAAAAAAGATTAAAACAGCTGTTGCTGCTCCTTTGCAATGGGCGATGCTAATGGAGAAATGCGTGGGGTACCAAAGCCCTCTCCTAGGGTTCCTGCTCAACAGTGCTCTTGAGACTGGAATTGTGGTGGGCTTGGCAAGGCAGGCGGCAGCACTGCAGGGCTGGCTGTGGGGGTTACCTGTGGGTGGGCACAAGTGCTCAGAAGTCCCTGTGGGGCTCTGTCCCTTGCTGCTAAGGTTTCCCTTGGCAGTACAGAGGGAGAAATGACACCACCTCTGGCCAAGCGTGGCTGGAAAGCAGTTGTGCTGAGTTGAGAGCAGCCCGGACGGCAGGCAAATGAGCAAAACGCAGCTGCGATGGCTGAATGCCATCAGAACTCCTTCCTGCATCTCCACTAGAGGGCTGTGCTGGCTGGGGCTGGAGGGTGGAATGCACTGTGTAGGGCACAAAGCCTCCGTGCTGTCAGACCAGATGGCACAAATTGATGCACAGGATGCTCAGTATTACTAGGTAAGTAACATACCAAGCCTGTTTCCTCTGATTCCTTAGCAGGATTGAGCATTTGCAAGTAGTTGACATGTGCCGGGGAGCGTAAATGCAGGGGTTTGAATTTTTGCTTTAAAATTGTAAGTTTATGAAGTGGACTGGTGCTCCACTGGGGAGACCTGTACCACAGTAAGTAAACAGCTCCTGCAGGAAACTCCTGTAAGGGCTCTGACTGTCAGTAGGGTAGGAGAGAGGGTAAACCTTATCCCTACCTTGCTTTCCAGGCCTACTGGCTGATCTCAGGTTGCAAAAATAGTCTTGAGGGGCTGGATCATAACTACTGATGGAGAATGATCAGATCAGCAATTGGAGATAAAGTAGCATTAAGTCGTCTTTTGAACATTTTACTCTTATTTTAAATTTGTTTTTCTTAACGGTTCTCAAATTTCCTTCCTGGGAGGATTGATTGGATTATATGAACATCTAATGTTTACTTAAATTGGACATGCTCCCTAGTATTAAAAAAACAGCATTGCTTAAGTAAGCACTGAAATTGCAGAACAAAGTACAAGTGAAATTCTAACTATTAATATTACTGATTTCTGTGGAAAAGTATTACTTGAATTTGTACTGGATAAATCAAGAATACATCTTTCCAATGCAGAAAGGAAAGCTGGGAGCCTTATATAATTGTTCATCTGAAATAATTGCTGAAGTAGGAAGTGTATGTTGGGGTGTTACAGAGAGGAAATTTTAGATTTTGAAAGTGGTCCAGATAAATATCTGTAATGCAGGGATGCTTTCTTTCATGCTAATGGCCCTTCTAGTAGTGAATAGGAGTTCTCAAGGCTTCCAGTGAAGATAGTGCTGGAGAAATGGTACTTGATTGGCTTAATACATGAAATTGCTCAAATATAGAAACAGTTCCTTTTATACTGCAGATTAGCAGCATGTCTCGAATATACTGGGTGCTTCTACAATTATTTCTTTTAAATGCTCTAGCTAATTTGTTGTTAAAATACACATGAGAAAAGATCTGATATTATCTGATATTTAGCCTTTCACCACGTTTTTAAACTAAACCTAAATTTTGTGGGTTTCTATTAGTTTCCATAGAAGATCAGTGGTAATTGCTGAAGTTGCACATAAGATGCTAGTATGAAATCAGAAAGATAAGTAGAGAATTCTTACATTGCTTCTTAATGTTGAGTTACTTTTCTTAAAGGGATGAACCTAGCTAGTGAAGTCAGAATGAAAATACTGTTAAACTGGTTCACCTTCAAGATATGTATTGAGTGTCATGAAGTAAGTCTTATCTTCTTGCAAAGAAAAAATCTGGGCAACACACAGAAGTTGATAAAAGTCTATGTGACTAGACAGTTAACTGCTTTCTCTTTTGAGATGCTGCATCCTAATTCAGCCTAGTTACATCTTGTTTTCTTGTAGCTTTTGAAAAATGATGCACTAATAAGTTCTTTCTTTTTGCCTTTCAGTTTTGAAGTAATGGAAGTTCAGCAGCAGCAAAAAATCCCCATAAGCTATTTAAAAGAAATTACATCAGAGCAAGAATGTTTCTTGATCACCGTCCTGTGGACTGGTTTTATTAATTTTGATGAAATTGAATCAAACCAAGCTTTAAAGCAAAACACAAATACACATAATAGAAAGCGTTCTGTTTTGAAAGCAAAGTAAGTAATTTAATACTTGCCATCTATATTGTAAGGCCATCTTGATATCTGCAGCACAATGATGATACTTCTGTATTTAAACAAGTTTTAACTGTATTTCCCTGCCAACTTTTAACTAATCTACGCATCCAGAAATGGTAATGTGATACCACAGGTCTTGAAACTGGTACAGAATGGAGGTAAGGGAAATGCCTCTTTCTTCCCTGAATTTATCTAAGGATTTTGTTTTGGATATCCTTTTAGAGGTGATGTAGGCCTTTATAAAGAAGATGGCACTTCCTAACTTTGAAGACTCTTCATTTAAAAGTCTCTAACTTCAGCTTTAAGGAAACTGCTATGGTTTGTCTGAATTCATACATAAGGTGATCTGTTGGGCCACACCAGCAAGTTAAGGGCTTGGGAGTTCCTTCTCCCTCTTATCTGCATATATATTTCTTTTATTAAGAGATCTCATCTCCAGTAGCTCTGCAAGTCTTTGATGTTGACACCTCAGACTGAAAAATAGACCACAGGTCTTCACATTTGATCCTCTGAAGTCGATGAGCAGGGCTTTCATTCAAACCCACAATTATTTTTCTGTCCAGTGCTAGTTAGGTAAGACATTTTGGTGGAAACGGTTGTTAATGTGCAAGTGTTGAAGTCCCACATTTACATATCCTAGAAGGGGAAGGATGTATTTTTTTTTTTTTTACTATTATCATGCCTCTTTTATAATTCATGAAAGAGTTGAAAGGAGTTTGAAATTCTTTCCTGTGACAATTTTCTGATTTCTCTGCAGTCTTTGGAGCAACTTGAGGATTATGCAGTTCTCCCACAGCTGGCCCATAAACAGCTGTATTTAGTGACAATTCTGGGAAATTTTTCATTAAGCAAAGCTGTCAATTCCTTTTGAATCCAAGTCTCAAGGTCAAGTTAAGATTACATCTGAATCCTTTCTAATTTTCTGGTTGGGGTGGGTAAGATTTCTAAAAGCTCATTTTGACAAATTCTGCATTATTCCACCTATGTGTGCATTCTTTTCATTTACCTGGTATAGGGCAAGTTCACTTTTAAGTCAGCCAGTAATGTTTTAACTGCAAGTATTAAACTGAACTGCATTTCTGTTCTGCAGCAGCTGTGTTCTAGCAGAGCATTACTGGCTATAGCATGGCCAGTTTTGTACTTCTCAGAGATGCACTTCATGCATTGTATGCTTCTGGGTTTTTTTCTTAAATATACATCAAGGAACTTTTAAGTAGCATAGACACAGATTGAAACTGTAATTTCTGTTTCAAAGGCCTGTTTTTCAGTGTAGAGAATAGTGCTTAGTGGGTGCATAGAAAAATAAAATCCTCCCTAAAGCTTTGCTTTTGTATACTTACAGAATGCCTCCACTGGAGGAAATTGAAATGGAAAACCTGGTGAATGAATTTCACTACAGTGATTAAGTGTGCACATCAAGATTAGAAGAAAGTTATAGTTGAAGGAATAGAGGGGAAGCAACTTGAATACTTTTTGGGTTGAATATAGTGTGATTTGAGAATCTGGAAAGGAAACTTTCATCTCCTGAGAAACAGCAGAAAACAGAATGAATTCTAGAACCTTTGGTACTAAAGTTCAGCAGAAAAAATTAGGATTAAATCCTGTCCCAATTTGAATAAAATTCTATTGAGCAGGGTTCTACCCAGCATACTGATATCCAGCTTCCTTTCTGAAGCCTAAAAAAAGATTAAAGCTCCATGGCAACTACTATCTTAACTCCTGACAGCCATAGTATAAATTACATCTTGGAAAAACCTAATACTGAAAAGTTTTATTTAGGTCACCACTCAGGCTTGGAAATGGAAGGCTTGTAGATGCCACCCCAAACTTCATTTTGTCCATTTATGGCATCAGTGAGGCAGAGATTTTCGTGGGAGGAAAATTGCATGTCTATGCAGTATGAATTTAAAAATCTGACAAGTTTTAGATGTGTAAACTTGTTTAATACTTTTGGGGGAAAGACTGACGTTTACTTGCGACCGTGACCTTCCAGTAAAGAATACAGCAAGGTTCAACTGGGAGACAATAGCTGCATTTTCTGGCAGCGGAGGAACAGTACTGGGTTGGGGTTTTTTGGGTTTTGGGATTTTTTTTTTGTTTGCTTGGTTGCTCTTGGGTTTTTGTTTAGGGTTTTTTTGTATGTTCTGTTTTCAGTTTGGGGTGTTTTTTTGTTGGTTTGGGGGTTTTGTGTGGGTTTTTTGGTTGGTTTTGGTTGATTTTCTCTTGTTTCTTAGCTTGTTTTTAATGGATGGGGAGAGAAATGGATGGAGGTTGTGAATTCATTTGCCCACAGGTGTTTCAGTTGTTCTTTCTGCTACAGAAGCAGAGTCTCAGACTTGTATTGAGATACTGCTTTCTTGTTGTTTGAGGTTGACAGTGCATAGGTTATCAGTAGTGGGAATAAATATAAATGGACATTAAAAGTCTAGAGTAAACAGAACCTGTGGTAAACAACAACAATGTAAGTCCTCAAATTTTCATTTGCACGAAGATTATCTGGTACTGCTATTTACTTAGCTCCATTTTCTTGTTCTTTGACTATTTTTGACCCTATCTGCTAAGTGTTTTTCAGGCCTTGAAGAATGCCTTTATCTGAGGAATGCTTTATTGGATCCATTAAAATAGCCTGGACAGCCTGGTGGCTGACACAGAGAGGGACTGGTAGCCAGGATCATTGATCCTGCCCTGCGGTGCAGGGAGAAAGCAGGGCAGAGGGGCTGCTTTGCATTCTCCCCAGCCTGTCAGCTGCTGCTGGGCAGACAGGATTATTCCAAGGCTTTTTAACCTCATCAGATAGCAAAGTTTAAGTCCTCAATATTCCATTTAAAAGGAAGAAAATCACCCAAAATTTCTCAAATAAAACCAAGATAACATCAAGATTGGATATGTACTATATATGTATTACTTCCATTCAAAAATGTACTAGAGTTGCAGCCCACTGCATTCCTACATTATTGCCTATTGAGAAATTTTGCATTGAAAATGTTTAATGCTAACATTACATCTATTACTGGAGAAGGATGAGAAAGAAGAGCCATTATAATCAGTTTTACATGCCTGCAAGTAGGATTGCTTTTGCCTTTTCCTCCAGCAGCTGGAGTTTCATGATCACAGTATAATGTACTCTTCATAAACTGGTTAAATTGTATGCTGATGTTCAAATGGATCCCAAGCTTTTATCCTGTGAACAAATAACAAGAACATACTCAAATACAGATAGATAGATAGTAAAGTATATAATAAAAAAATAAATATGTTTTTTTTCCCCAAGAGTGTAATATTGAGATAACAAACAATTGTCAGTTCAACACAGTGAGTTGTGTAAGTTAACCAGTACAGCTGGGACACAGGAGATAATGTCATAACTACATGGCTTTGGGGAAGACTTTAAAATACAGTAAATTATTCTGTATTTCTGAGTATCAGATCAGAAGAATTTCTGCATTGGTGAAGAAGTATTTTTATTAATTTCATGAAACTTGGAAATGCTGAATAATAGATGAAGTCATATGGAAACAGACAATCAAGATTTTTCTAAATAAAAAGACATACTTTGGCTATGGTTTTCAGTGCAGTAATCTGCAATTTAATGATAGTATGCACCAGCATGGCAAATTCATCTACATTATGATTACATTTTATGTAGCAATAGAAGGTAAGAATAATTTTGAGTCTTTCCCCTCTTACACAATTGAAACATTTGTAGTAAACAGTAAAGGTACTTCTGGATGATTTTATGTAAAGAACGTGCAATAGAATTAGTGATTATCATATCAGAGCTATTCTAGAGTTGGCTTCAGAAGACCTGCTTCCCCCTTCCCAAAGCTCTGCCAGACCAGGTAAGTTAATGGAGAATGTTCACTCTTAAGCTGTGCCACTTTTGGCCCTGCTCGCTCTGGGGAGGGGGTCCTCAATGCATAAGCTGATAAAGCTTTACAGCCACAAGACTTGTCTTCCTGTAAACATGCTCTGCACTTTTGAAACCTGCTTAAGGATAAAAGATAATGCTTTCTTGAAAGGTGACATTTTAAGTATGTCAACTTTTCTTTAGAAAAATCCCAGATGTTTTGTCGCATGCTTGTGGCTGTTGCCACAGAGACAAAATTGGTTTGGGGGAAGCAAGCCAGACATAAGTCTCATATTTAATAAAATTTTTTTGCTTACAACCCTCTGTCTTGTGTTTAACGACTTGTTATCTGTACTTGCTGGCATGAGGTGCAATAGCAGAGAAGAAAGCATCCACAGATTGTGAAGTGCAGAGTAGCTGAACGGCAGCTTCAGTAACCACCAACTGTAAAAAACTGTTGAAACTTATGATAATTAAATTACCGGAAAAGTAAATTTAAAACTTACTTGTAATAATTCAAATCTTGCAGATTCCTTAGAAGAGGAATGTCCTGACAGTACCCAGAAACATTCCTGCATCAATTCCGTTGCTGGATGAAAGATCAAAAAAAAATTTAAATCCCCTGCTATTTTTGGAATACAGCATTAAGACAGAAGTTTTTTGAACAAACTCAGTAGGAAAAAGTTGTGAGTTAAGGTCATGTTAGTATGCTTGCCACTTGGTAAGGCTCCTCCTTGAGCTTTACAGCAAAAGTAAATCTGCATATAAAGATACATAAAATGTGCCCAGAATATAATTCTAGTTTTCCTTTTTACTAATTTAGGCACAGATTTTAAATAGAATTACCTGATGAATATAAAAATTACATTCTTCCATTCAATTTTGTACAGCTGAAACTAAGTTCCTTAGGCTGACTGTGCTTTCAAACACCTTTTATTTTCCCACTTAGGTAAACTGTTTTTATTTTCTAAGAGCTTGTTTCTTTTTGCACTGCCTGGTTCTGCAAAGGTGGTGTGCAGACATGCTCTTCAATCAGGTGCTTTATCTCCTATTCGGTAGCCTGTAACAGATAAGATTAAGGTGAAATTTTAAATCATGGCCTTGGCAAAATATGGAATCTGCACATAGCAGGTTCTGTCTCTGTTCAAAGAGTGGCTCTATTAAAAAAAAATCTAAAAGCCATGAATGTATAATGATGTTGAAACTGGTTGTTTTGCCTTGAATAGCAAAAATGAGGCAAGACACTGGCTGCAAGCTCCTGAACTAAAGCCAGGCATGCAAATACTGAGTAATGAGAAGGCAGTAAGTTCATTCCTGTAAGATACTGCTTGTGTTTTCAGCAAAATGGCCAAGTTTCTACTGAAGGCTTGGTTGCATCAACCAAAAAAAACGAAGGTATCTTAATTGAAGTCATCTAACTTTAAGGCTTTAAAACATGGCTGAGAGAATGCATTAGGTATCTGGGTCACTCCATGGGAAGTATCTGAAGCAGTAACTGTGGTATTGCTATTTCTGCCATGCTTTTGAATGATATAGGTAGATATTTAATGGAATGTTATGAGTTTCAGTTGAAGGTGGTGGTGATATAAACAATTCCATTAAAATAGACTGTATAATAGTTTTGTTGTAGTTTTATTTCAGTGTAATATTTCAAGCAGTTCTCTGTTTAAACCTCAAACTCATTAGTGATCACTATGTGAGCGGTTAGGCTTGGCAAGATCATGACATGGTTAACTGGTCTTCAAATAGTTCTAAGTAAATGGCATGGATTACTTCATTCAGTTGTCTCTCATTACTACTGTTCATACCTTAAAAATACTGAATTTCTTCTAAGTCTTATTTTGATATGGATATAGACACTGGAATCATGTCACCTTCTACTGGAATCACACTGGGTAGCTGGGGATGGCTGGCTCCATTTATCACCAGAT
Source organism: Vireo altiloquus (assembly GCA_013396875.1). Taxonomy (NCBI): domain Eukaryota; kingdom Metazoa; phylum Chordata; class Aves; order Passeriformes; family Vireonidae; genus Vireo; species Vireo altiloquus. Next base: position 921,140 of record VZRF01003559.1, on the reverse strand, counting down.
TTCACTAGATCCCTTCATTTTGTTTGATGTTTGTACCGTCTTCATTCCACGGTCTCCCTGTGTTGTTTGTGTCCCCACAATTGGATTTTTAGTCCTGAATGGAATGATCATCATCTACTTCAGCTGGGAAGAGAGAGGGTCATTCAGAAATAGTCATACCTAAGACCAGAATCCTGTGTAAGGAGAGTACCACTTACTAAAGATGACAAAACAAAGCCTAATTTCAAAAAAATCATGCAGCTCCTTATCAATGAGAGCCCAACATTCCTGCTCATTTCCAGTTTAGAATATGAGAACATATAAGTAGAAATGAATAGATTTGTGTCATTCTTCAAAGTTGCAAAATCCTGGCAGGATGACTGATGATGGTTTTATCACAGTGAAAGGATGCAAATGAGTGGATGAAAATGACACAGGAGTCATTTTGTTTAAAAAGATAAGTCAAAGTAATTTTTACAAACATTATAGATCCTTGACTTATCAGCAGAAGCACAAAATCTATTAACTTATTCTTTGCATTTCATGAAGTTACCTTATCAGCATGAGCCAGCTTCCTTGATACTCCTTTCTGACCAAGTGACATGGTAGAAGAATTTGAAGGTTCTGGAGTGTACCATTCATGTAAGAAAAAATAGGAACATATTCAGGAGTTTACCTGAATCCATCATGACTCCAAACCCAGTTCTCCTGGTGTTATAAGTAATTATCAAGCAGTAAAAATTCGCTCATTTTTCAGTAATTTTTAGACTTAAAATTTAGAAAAAATAGTAATTTTAAATGTCTGTCAGATAAACATCCAATATTAATTTCATACTAGTCTTAAGGAAGAGCAATTCAATGATTATTTAATATAGTGCAATAATCAATGATAAAACCCCGTAGGATGTGAAGAGATTAAGATCAACACGTTGCTAATTTTGTGCCACAGCAAACAAACCCCGCAAAAACCCATCAAATCTCGTGAGGTGAATAAATAGGAATTCTGTTTTCAGAGGCTGAGTAATTGTATGCTATTTAGTTTCAGAAACCACACTTACAGGTGGAGGGAGTTCAAACAAAGAAGATAGAGAAGAGGTGTAGAAGACAATGACTTCTAATGATAAAAGAGAGCCTAGAAATGAGAGGACTGAGGTCAGGAATCCTCAGTCATGGATAAGTTTGCTTTCAAGAGGAAAGTGAAAAGGACAATCTAAGTGAAAAGGGTAATAATTAGTGTCCCTTTGATGGAGCACTGGAAGTTTAAATCTGAAACTAGGGAGAAAACAAAACAAAAAAAATGAGCTGTCCAACCATAGTAACAGTGAAGCACTCGAATATATTGGAAAGTAAAAATCTCCAGTGACAAAGATGCAACAAGGCAGGCTAGACAATTACATTGACATCAGTTTAATTATAACTGGTCCTGTTCTTGGGCAAGAGGAGTGGACTGGATCAGGAGTTCTTGAGCAGTGAGAAGACAGTGACATATCCTTGGAGGCCCAGGTAAAGCTCCAGGAGAATTTAATCTGGTATTTCTCCTTCTTCCAACCTTTTCCCTTAGAAGTTCCCTCTGAAAATCTTTTGAAGAGTGTTGTACTTACCCTGAGTCAACAGGACAGGAAGGGAGGAGAGCCATCAGATCCTCCCTACCTAGGGGCACATTCTGAGCATTGCCAGTGGCGAGCTGGGGGGACACTACATCCATGTTCATTGCATTCCCTTAGCAAAGTGAGCTAAACTGTGGTGAAGGTTATGATACCCCAGCAGCAGAAAGTCCATGGGGAAGGCTGACCTCTACCTTTCTAGTGAAATTCAGATCCACTACTGAGGAACATTTAGAGGCATAGGATGTGAGGAATGGTATAATTTCCCAAGGGCATCAAAACTTGGAGAGGAAACTCTGAGAGAGAGAAGTTTCTATTGATACCTGGCAATTCAGGCAGCGGCTGCAGAATACAACTACCCAGGGACAAGGTTCTAGCCATAGTACAGAAGTAAGGCCTATTTGCTGGACTGAAAATAGAGGTGGTTGTATATATGAAGGACCTATCCCATTACAGTAGAAAGATAGGCCAAATAATAATAAATTTCAGTACCATTGAAATAAATGACCTCCTAAAAAGGATTTTCAGCTCCGCTTTCTACTTGCTGCACATAATTAATAAATTAATAACAAAATAATTATATTCTCCACAGTCATAGAAAACTTGATGTTCAGGTATCTTAAACAGCAATCTTGGATACTTTGCTTTAGTTTCAACCTATTCAAGAAACACTGGAATAACATTTCACAGTATTTTCTTTGGTAAGTGTTAATTTTTGGTTAACACTGGTTAATTTTGGAGGGAACTAGCAAAATGAGAACATGAGTTTTTAGGAACTTATTCAGGTAAGAAAGAATGTAATCCTTGCTATGCTAATAATTTCTAAGGAGTTTTATGCAAACATTCACCATCCAAACTCTTTTTATTAATATAGCAGTAGCTTTTCAAAATGAAAAGTGCATTTAAACTTAGAAAAAGTAATACTCTGCATTCCAGTTTTCAAGTTTCATGGTATGATACAATGGATTTTCTCTTCTTCAGTGTATCAGGGAAGCACCAGATAGGGGCCCTTGTAAGTCAAGACAGTAGTGTTAGAATGAGGATAGATGTGCTGGTTTCAAGAAGGCAGAGTTGGCACAAGGTTTGCACTCTGAACTGAGACATGGTGCATGTGGTATGAACTCACTGTGACCTTCAGAGAGGCAGATCATGTGGCAAGTCAGTCACAAGCTCAGAAACTTTTACACAGATTTGTCTGCACTTTTCTTTCTTATCTCATTTATATCTAATTAAAAATATGTACCCTTTTCTCAATCAGAGCACATTTACTTACATAATTAGTTAAGTGGTATTGGTGGTGGTGAGTGAACCTTTACAGGAAATAGACCTCTAGGCATAAATCCTTTCATATGGATATATAAATTTTTGTACATGTACACATATGCACTTGTAGTAACTTCTCCAGCTGATCTATCTGTTGACTGAATGCAGTGATGGCTGAGAAAAATCAAAGTGAATCTTGTTAAATGAACACAGGGCTGACAATACCTATAGCAGGTCAGATAAAATGCTCACAGTAAAGACAAACACAGCCTACCAGTGATGTATGCAGGTGACAGTAAGTAGCAAAGATTATTAATAAACTTCGCAAAGTTGTGAAAAAAGAAATTCTGCTTACTACAAAATGAAATTGTAAGATACTTGTTACAATTTAAAACTTGATCTTTAGGAAGAGAAACAACAGATTTCCTGATTTGAAATTTTTCTGCTTACTACAAAATGAAATTGTAAGATACTTGTTACAATTTAAAACTTGATCTTTAGGAAGAGAAACAACAGATTTCCTGATTTGAAATTTTTCTGCTTACTACAAAATGAAATTGTAAGATACTTGTTACAATTTAAAACTTGATCTTTAGGAAGAGAAACAACAGATTTCCTGATTTGAAATTTATTCATCAGTGTAAATTAAGCAATTAAAAAGTGGCCTTAATTATGGTTATGACCCCAGAACACTTACCTATTTCAGACTTTCCTGACACAAGATCATAATGGAAACTGTGGAGTGCAATCAATACAGAAATAAGTGGTGTAATAATTAAAAAAGAAATACAAAGTTGGACAAAATAGCTTCTCAGATTTCTAACAGTTGTTACATATCCATCAGTAAGGAGAACAATATTTTGTGAGTTGAGAGAAACTGTATAAGCTTGATCCATTAGGATATTGTTTCACACCTTTTCATCTTCACTAAGCATGAAGGATGCACAATTTACCTAACCTGCTTCCTTCTCATCTTTTGTGTATTGCAAGCATGTGGTGGCAAACTGCACCTGAAGTAACTACTGTGCACAGCAGTGGGAGGTTAAGTCAAAACATGCTGTCTGTAACTCCAGACTTCAAGAGGTGAATGGAAGTAGTGAGGAAAATTGTCCATATGTTTACCTCCCATTAATCCAGGACTGCCTTGTCAGTGAAGAAAACTTAGGGATGACAGATGGAAAAAAAGATTGGAAACTACCAATTTAGACTGATGTCTAGAGAGACAGTAATGCTACTAAAAGAGTATTTAAGTGAGGTCAGCCAAAATCCCTCCTTCCCACTTCTCAGGCAGCTTGAGTTATTAGTTCTTGCAGTTTAAGGAATTTAATAATTGCACATCAGTATAGTCTTCATCTTTTTGATTTCCCTGCTTCACGACAAGGACAGTCTAGCTTTAGGAAAGATTACAAGGACCTCATTTAGTTATTCCAGTAATTCATATTTCAGTGTAAATCCATGGCCTGGACAACTGATGTTTCAGCTTCAGTTCTGCAGTGTTAAAGAAATTAAAACTGTCACTTGTTTCTCTTTTGCTCATTGTCTTTTTGGGTGGAGCCTGCTGGTACAGCTCCCTGGTGGCCTTTGACTGAAGATGGCCTGCCAGAATAGGTTGCTCAGGAGTTTTCTTTGTATTGCAGCTCAGCCAACTCTTTGCAAACCCAGCCTCTAAATTCCCAATGACAAAAACGTCCCTGGCAAAACATCAGGATTCTTTGATATCACATGAACCATGTTCTGGGAACAGCACCAAAAGATCTTATCCAAACATTTCTCACAGATCTCACAAACACTAGGGAAAACCAACTCAATCCAACAAGCACAGGGAAGAATGAGTTGCATCCTTCTGCTCCAGTGAGGTCTTTATTACTATTAGAGGGTTTTATCTCCAGAAAGCGACTTCTTTTGTCTTCCTCCATTTCTGGAAAAGGGGGCCTTAGCTCACATTTCAGGTGCCACAGTAGCTTTGAAACTAAGAAGTAAAGCTGACCCTAAAGTTTCTACTCAGTTTCACAACACACCATAAAGAATTGCTTATTTTCAGATTTGAACTTTGTTTAGAGACTTCCATGAGTATCTGATGGATTTTAAGAGAATGCCCTTTATGCTAACAACTATTGTGACTCAATAAAATAGAATTAAGATGGTTGACTGAACAATCATTCTAATTAAAATATTTAGAAGTTAGTTGTATGGAGAGTGTGTATGGTTTGCTCTATATATAAAACTTTGAGGATGATGCAGTCAGTGCCAGAGACAAACCCTCACCTATTCTCAGAGAGGCCAAGCAGTAGCCCTCCCTCAAGAATCCTGTACTCTTTACTTTGGCAAGGAATGACCTGATTGCTTCTTCACATACTTTTTCAAAAAGTCGTAAGTTAACAGAGTCTAGTAAAAAGATCTTTTGAAAATGCCTTGCCTGCTTTGTGCAATTAATTCCTGAAGTACATGTATTGTTTAGCTAGGTTTTACAGAAATGTAAAAAAAAAAAAAAAAATCCGTAAGCATGCACAAACTTACACATCCCACAAACTTACTTTCTGAGTAAATTTGTGTTTAGTACTTGAAAAATGAGTGTTAGAGAATCTGGAAGAGAGGTAAATCCGTTGTTTGTAAAGACAAAGAGTTCTGTATCCCTCATCAGCACAATTTCCAAGCTTTCTACCTTTTCCATTCTAGCAGCATGGCATTCTGATTTTCCTGTGCTTAACACTGTAACCACTCTAGCAATGAGATTTCTGCATACAACATCTTTGAGACAAAAAACCCGAAAACATTCACAATTTATGTGATTATTCTGCCTACAGGATTGTCACTATTGTGTTTTAAAGTTTGAAGTGGCTTGATTTATGAAACTTCTGAACAATTCCATGACAGTGATCTCCAATTGCCCAGCACAGATATATATGTATCCAATTGCAACACAGGGCTGAAATCCTGGCCTGAAATCCTGACTGAAACTAGCAGGAATCAGGAGATCACTTTTGGAATTCTGAGCTTTCCTAATTTAAAAAAAAAAAAAAAAAAGAAAAGTGTTTTTTGCTATAATTTGGCTGAGACATGGCCTAAAAAGGTCTCCACATCAAGGTTTTGCAAGGACAAGTCCTTTGGCTAACTCTTTTTGTTCAACTTGCTTTTAAGGAGATGATTCCAGCAATGCTCAGCATTGTGTTTATTTACGTAAATTCTAAATCCAGTCCTTTGCAGTGTGTAAACAGGCAAGGCAATTCAGGCACAAACTACAGAAAGTAATACCTTTTGTGTGTCCTTTTTGACAAAACCACCTTTTAAAAGCTTCAGTCATGTTTTCAAAGGCAACATCATGCTTTTCATGTTGTCTTGTCAGCTACCTGCCCTAATCTGAAAGGAAGGCAATGTTTAAACATCAAATACCTGTGTATTTTGAACTTGCCTGGAACAATTTGGTATAGTCACAATTTCTCAAATTCCACTTGTGTTTTTTGCCTGGTTATTGATCTTTGCAGCCAATTTCCATTTGAAGGTAGTCTCTCCACCACAAAAAGCTAAATAAAGAAGTTCAGGAGAAACACCTACATATTTGAGGTTAAACTGAAAAAAAACCCAAAAAACTTTTGTAGCACAGGAATAGAATATTCTGCATTTAACAAGTGTCTGTGGTTGCTCTACTGGGACTACCTTGCGAGTTTGTTCAAGAGTCTACCTGAACTTTGCAGTCCACCTTTTCGGTAAGCACACAAAGGCCAGGTACACCAACGTTTGCACTGGTGAACATTTCACTTTCTAGGTGAAAGAAAGGAAGCTATGTGTAAAGCCTGGTGTAATTTGGCTTACAGAGAAAGCAGAAGTCAGCAAAATTTTCTCTCTTCAACTGTCTTTCCACTTACACAATCTGTGTTCAGAAGGAATGTTTCCAGGTATCTCTTCCTGAGCCAAGCTGCACTAGACATTTTTTAAAACATGCCATGGTTTGTCTTTATTGCCATCAAATACAGGTGTTAATCCCTTATTATTTTTGGGAAGATCTAAAATATATATGCAATTATAGATCTTTGATATTAGTATTCAGTTTACTGGTAAACTACTGAGATAGAAACAGAAGCTTGAATTCAGCACTGAAAATCATACCTTGGTTTCCAGAATGTGGAGATTTTTAGGATTAGAATACATTTCAGTAATAAGGACCTATCATAACATTTGGAATTTAATTTAAATTATCTTAAAATTCCACCAAAAATCCACATTAAATTTGGTTCACATCTCTTGTATCCTTACAAGCATGAATAGGCTTATTTACAACTTAAGCTCATCTCCTTTGTCACATGATTTATTCTACAGCATTCAGGTCACTTGGTCTTAATTTTATTAACTGAATGGCATGCTGGTTTTCATTGCAACCTTGATACACATGTTCATGTGAAACAATAGGAAATTAAATAATGTACCATGGTAAAGTAGAAGAGATTATTGAAATAGAATATGGAAAGACAATAGCAATAGTTCGAAACTTCCATTTGCATGACCCTTTCAGAAATTAATCACATCCAAAGGAACAATTCTCCTTAATTAAGAAATGACAACAGAAAGGAAACCTCTCACCTCCAAGGTGAACTGAAAGTAACTTGGCCATATGCCTGTGGTCTTCACATTCCTGAGCATTCCTCAGTAGTGTCTGCAACACGGATTAATGCCATGAGGTGACAGCCCAGATGATTAATGAAGCAGGTGCAAGTAAAGCCATTGCAGCAACCCTGAGGAGTGTGAGAGTAAACAAAAGTGCAAAGACTGAAAGGTTCTACTTGCTGCCCTGTAAGGAACAGCAGAGCTGTTCCTTGCAGGAGGGAGGCCACCAAAATATTTTTTTAATTGGGCACAACTTCCTTTTCTGAAGAAGCAAGAATAAAGTTTCAATATATTTATTAGCTAAAGATCACAGGGAAGTAGTAATTAGTTACAGCTTCTCCCTGAACAGTGCCACAGGATCTCAACATTTCAATTCAACAACCACATCTCCTTTGCTAGCACTGAATATCCTGGCTTCTTTTCTATTTATGTACAAAAGAAGAGTCAATTAAAACAGAAAAAACCCATACCCGCAGCCTTAATCTATCACACTGCTTAATAAAACCTGAAGACTTAAGTGCATGTACAAGGAAGACTGAGCTGTTTCCAGACGTGTATGCTCAGCCCAGTGCCAGAGGTATATGACAATGTTAGGTCTATATTGTCAGAATCAACCAGATGAGCAAGGATAAGCCCCAAATGCTTGGATGCAGCCAGATTTGGACTTTTTATACCAACTATGACATGACTGAGAGGGGGAGAGACTGCTCTGGCAGTGACAGTTCAGGAATAAAACCTATCACATTGCTAAATATTCTAGTTAACTGCATATTTTAATGCTATAAAAGATGGTCATGTATGGTAGTAGGGATTTTTAATGCGGTTTGACTTTGCTATTTTCAAAATATTTTGCCCCATCTCCTGTCTCTCCCTGCACTGAATCTAGCATTCATTATGATTTGGTGTCCTCTCAGTGTCATCACCATCTGCAAAGCTAGTTTTATATACTTCAGATGTTCCAATGATAAAAAACAGGACTGAATGAGGACACCAGCAGGCACTTTGGATGATTCCCTTTACAATCTCTTTTATGTATGGTCTATTGCTTCCTTTCTTTTTCATCCATTTCCTTTCTAACACTTTGTCTTAACTCCTTGCAACTGGATTTACCTTTGCAAATTATTTCTGTCTTTGATAGAGTATTGACAGTGATATTTGAAAAATCAAATTAATGTGAGTGGCCGACACTTGTCCTAAACTTCATCATTCAAGCCCTGTCAATCCTACTGCATAAGTAACTGTGACCATCCTTTCCTAGCATTAGATTCTATAGAAGTGGTCACCCTTAGGAAACCCATCATGTTTCTACATGACTACAGTATTTACACAGCAAAGATTTATAATGAACCCCCAGCTGATACTGGGAATAGGACACCAACTCGGAGAACACTCCTGCACTGCATTAGCACAAATCTTGTTCTCAGAAAATTCAGTTTGACAATCTCAACAAACATAAAGCTGCAAGCCAGATTGGTGAATCAAACCAGGAAAAAACGCCCTTCAACTCATATTTGGAAGAAGTACTTGAGTGGTTTGTTAGTGGAAGATATAGTAGGCTGCTGAAGAGATGATAGACTTCAAACCTACGAAATTTATCCTTGGAATCCCTTATAAATTTGGATTTGGTTTATATAATGACAATACATCAATTATACAGCAATGGAGTAAATATAAAGAAATTATTAACAGACCTGACTTCTCAAAAACATGATGGAAGGCTGATATTCAGTTGAGTTATGAAAAGGAACTTTTTAATCCTGAATTCTCAACGGTAAAAAATACTTTCTAGCAGTCTATAAACACATAGAATATAATCTTTCACTGAATTTCCTGATGTATGTATGGAGCAATTCCTGTGTAAAGTAGTATCTGCTGAAGAAATGAGTATTTAATGTAGCAACTAACACGACTCCCTCAGATCAAAACCTTGAAAAATTAAAAAAAAAAAAGATACAGAGCTGAGTATATTTCCAGAGTTTGTAGCTGGCATATATTCCTTTCCCTTTCCTGACTTCAGAATGAGGTATGAGGCAATAAAATCCTAAGAGGAAGGGAAGTCAAATAACAAAACAGAGAATGTGAAAGTATAACCCACACACAAAGCAAAAGTGAAAAATAAATCCAAAGAAGAGAGAGAATTGAAACAGAGATTGAAATGACAGCAGGAATGAAGTGCAGAGAGAGATGTACAAAGCTGTCAGAAATAATTAGGAGGAGCATAAAAAGTAATAAGAAAACCCTAAAAAAGCAAAGTGAAGAGTCATTTTATATCTAGTTAACTTGTGAAAGAAATTATAACACTCTTCTTCCAAAAGAGTTGTAGAATTTTCTCCATTCTATTTTCTTTAGTTAAAAAAAATCCTTAAGTGGTGCAACAAAATGTGTGTAATTTGTGTGTGTGCTCCAACAGCCACTGCTGAGAGACACAACTGCAAACTGCATGAGTTAAGGCTTGTTTTTGTCTTGAAATTAATGAGTTTCCTGCTAATATTTTTGAATTTTCTACCTTTCTCTTTTTATTTTCTACATTTGACAGATTCATTCCCATTGAAATGTTGGAAAATACCCATTAAAAGTCCTGACAAGTTATCCCATTATTAACTAAATTAATAAGCAAAATGAATAGAGTAGTAAGTCTTCCTCTCTGAAATGCTGAAAGAAAAATGGATAATGACCCCTTCATATGTGAGAAAGATCTCATGCTCCAATATATAAGGCAACTTCTAACTGAGGAAGCCATTAAGCGAAGCCCATTAGAGAGCAATTTGATATAAAATGTCTTATACTTTCCTTTGGAGGACATGACAAAATACTGTCAAGCGACAGAAACCTGAGCTGAAACTGAGGTTACTTGATGAGACTCTTACCATTTTTGCATGACAAAGTTTTGAAACCAAAAAAAAAATCCATAGGAAGTCTAAGAGGCTGTTAAGCCATAACTGGTGGTATAGAAAGCAAATTTAACTACTGCCTAGGGAAGTTGCTGTCTTCTGTCAGTCCCAATTCTTATGAGCAACAGATTAACCATTTTGCAGAAGTCAAAGGATGCCGTGGCAGTGAAAGTTACAAATTACTTGAGCAGTAGAGCCCAGCTTTGTATATAATTGCTCAGCTATAATTAGCTGTGTGAGCTTTCCTGCTTTTTGTAGACTTTTTGACATTTGTAGAATAATGTCAACTCCACCTATTTCTAAAGACTGTTTTTGTTCGTGTGGTCAGCTACAACTCAGAAATGGTATAAGAAGCTGTTCTTGACCACCTCTCAGCTGTTAATCTCTATGTCTCAACATCTGCTTATTTCTTTGTGGATGACTTATTCCAACTGCAGAAGGAAATGTGTAGAAATGAGCTCATTTGTCCAGAAGGACCAGCACTCCTCCCATACTCTAAGTCAAAGGACGATTTTTTTAAAAATGAAATTGATCTTATGATTTAACAAACTAGAACAATAAAACCCCTTTCACCTTGATAGTTTACAGAAAAAAAACAAACCACCACCCCTAAGGAGTTCCTGCTTCATTGCCCATGTCAGTACTGGCACACCCAAGGCAAGGAGATGCATGTGTTAAGCCTTCACGTTTATTGATAAACAAATTAGCTAAAATTCTCAAGGTTGTTGCTTATGGGAGTTTTCAGGTTCCTAAGCTGTTCACCATAGCACAAAGACCTAGTTTTAAATCATTTTAGAGGTCTGGGGGTTGATATGTAATAATGAAAACATAACTAGATACAATTAAAAAAAGGCTTGAATTTTAGCAAGCTTTGATTGGTATGCAATTAAGAAATCACTGCAGCTGAGCTGGATAAAAAATTAACTAAGTAAAAAAGTCAGAACATTTGTCAGTGTATCATCATTAATTGGGATAAACTGGAAAATATCAAAATACTGTGATTTTTTTTTTAAGGAAAGAAAATGAATATATGTTTGGAAACACTGACATATTTAGTTCCAAAATTCTCAGTCTAAATAAACACTTTAGACATTTGACACATATTTCTGGCTGAAAAAAATCAAAACACTCAATACGCATGAATATGCACCTTCTACACTATTTCAGCCAATTTATTTCTTTGTAAACAGAATTTCAGTATAACATATAGCAGAAATATCCTCCAGCCTGTTTGTAGTTTGGAATTTTGAGATTTCCTTTTAAAGATGCAGAGAACCTATTCACACTTGCTTCTACCTGGCCTAATTTTCTCAGGGATGACTAGTTTACTCCCAAAATTATTCATATTTTGTACAATTCTGGTGTCCTTATTCACACGTTACAAAGAACAGCACACATAAAAGCCAAAGAATAATGACATGTATATTACAAAGTTTTGCTTTGCCTGTTTTGACACTGAAGTCAGGGATCCCAAAAGAGGTAAAAAATTAGCATAGGGAGGCAAACTTATTTCCTACCTGGTCACCATCTGCTCCCAGGTACATTTGAGGACAGATGCCCAAATCCAAAGCTCTGTGAAGTGTAAGAGATGACTTTCACCTGGCAACATCCTGGGAATTGAAAGTTGCTCCAGAAGATGGCAGATTGGATTTTAGGAAAAATTTCTTCACCAAAATGGTTGCCAAGAATTGGAACAGGCTGCCCAGGGAAGAGGTTGAGCTACCATCCCCGGAGGTATTTAAAAGACATGTAGCCGTGGTACTTAAGGACATGGCTTAGTGGTGTTAACGGCTGGACTCTGTGATCTTACAGGTCTTTTCCAACCTAAATGATTCTATGAAAATCAGACAGTTCTTGGCTTCAGCTCCCTCTGGTGCATACTCCAGAAACCAGCAATTACTGCTAAAGGTAACCACCAAAAAGTGGAAGTACCTCCAGGGTGCTATGTATTTTTAAAAATACACATAAATACATCTGCTGAGCAATGATTACAACTGAGATCGGAGTTAAAGCTGCAACTTAACACATTTAGCTGAGAAGTAGAAGATGCAAGGCTCCTGTCAGAAGAGAATTCCCTTTGAATTCAGAGAAGAGAGGGGTGTTCCCATCCAGGCAGAAACTGATTTTCAGCACCTAACACTGATTAAAATAAAGTGAAAACTAGTTAAACACTACTTGTTTTTTATGAGAATATTCACTTGGATTTCTGTTCTTGACTGATACTTTGGCCTGTCCTGATTTCAGCTGGGATGGAGTTAATGTTTCCTAGTAGCTGGTGCAGTGCTGTATTTTGCATTCAGTATGAGAATGATGTTGGTAACACACTGAGGTTTGGTTGTTGCTAAGCTTACCCCAAGTCAAGGACTTTTCAGTGTCCCAAGCTCTGCCGGTGAGGAAGTGCACAAGAAGCTGTGAGGGAGCATGGCCAGGACAGCTGAGCTGAGCTGGCCAAAGGGATATTCCATACCATGCAATGTCATGCTCAGGACATCAACTGGGGGAATTTGGCCAGGAGCTTCTGATGGCTGATCAGGGACAGACTGGGCATCAGCCTGCAGGTGGTGAGCAACTGGACTGTGCACCTCTTGTCCTTCTTGGGGTCTATTACTCTCTCCCCTTTTCATTACAATTATTTTTATTATTACTATTATTAATAGCATATCTAATTCTTTTTCAATCCATCAACTGCTCTTATCTCAACCCCTGAGTTTCGGGGGCTTTTTTGTGATTCTTCTACTCACCGTGGGGAATGGGTGGAGTGATTGAACATCTGTGTGATACTGGGATTAGTTGCTGGCTGGGATTAAACCAAGTAGAGGCATAAAGTTTGATGCCCTTTCTAAAAACCAATTTGTTGGCAGGATTCAGAAAATATTCATAATTTGGCAAATCTCACACCCCAGAGATTCTTCATTTGTTAAAAAGAATTTAGTTTCAGTGAACAAGAAAAATATGCTTTTAAATCTGTGATATCTTACCTACAAAACATGTACGCCCAAATATTATCAGCTGAAATAACTGAAAATTAAAGCATATTTTATAATTTATATACTTGGACACAAACCTAGGTCCTTCCACAAGAACAATGTGCACACTGTAAAGCAGTATCCCAAATACATGTGTTATAATAATGGCAACTTGTGATAATTCTTATGTTAAAATAAAATCAGTAATCTCTCCTCTACAAAATAGTACTTATATTTTGATTACCTCATAAAAATGCATGGAAATGTTGCAAACATCAGCAGTCTGACAGAAGAGGCTTAGAACTAATCGTACGTTTCTGCTCTCACAAGTGGCACCAATAAACCAAACTTTAATTCTTGCATCCCTGTTTTGTTTTTTCTTTCATTCAAGAAGCTGACTTGTTGGTCTGAATCACATACTGACAGTTGTTTTGGAAAAAAAAACCCCAACGTTCCCGTCAGAAAACCGTAATGAGTGAGAATATTTGGGATAAGAACAGTCATGTAAGTTCATGTTCTTCAGTGGACCACCACCATATTGCAGGGCGAGGGAGGGGATTCTGTCCCTCTACTCTGCTCTCATGAGGCACCACCTGGAGTGCTGCATCCAGCCCTGGGGTCCCCAGCACAGGAAACACATGGACCTGCTGGAGCAAGTCTAGGGGAGGGCCACAAAAATGCTCTGAGGGCTGGAGCACATCTCCTATGAAGAAACACTAAGGGTTAGGATTGTTTAGCCTAGAGAAGAAAAATTCTGGTCTCTGTGGAGACCAGATTATGGCCTGTCACTGCTTAGAGGGGGCTTCTCATAAAGGTGGGGACAAATATTTTAGTGGGGCCTACTATCCTAGGACAAGTGGTAATGGTTTTAAACTTAAAGAGCAGAGATTCAGACTAAATATAAGGAAGAAGATTTTTATGATTGGGGTGGTGAAACACAGGAATGGATTGCCCAGAGAGGTGGTAGATGCCCAGTCCCTGGAGGGCAAGATCCAAGGTAAAACTGGATGGGGCTCTGTTGAAGATGTCCCTGCTCATTGCAGGGGAGTTGGACTAGATGACCTTTAAAGGTCCCTTTCAGTCATTTTATGATTCCTTGATAACTAAGCTGCAGGCATGTGTTTAACATTACACCTTTCATTCTGAAAGAAACTGCAGAACTTATAAAAGACATTGCTTCTGAATGAATATTTGTCTCCTTTTTAAAAAAGGAAACCATCCAACTTTCAGGTACAAATAGGAACCTGATATCAGAAACTCTTCACTAGATACGTAATTTTAATTGGAATTCTAAGCAATGGATGAAATACCCTAGAAACTTCTCCCAGAATTATTTTAATTAGCTCCTCTCCCCTTATGCTGCTTCATATGTTTGCACTTATATTAAGCAACATAAGGTTTTTATGAGGTGAGGGGCTTACATGCAAGCCATATACAGTACAGACTGACTTGTTTGTAGACATGTAGGACTGAATCCTCCACGTGGTCTCTGCTGGCTAATTAATCTGGAAATTTCTGAAACCTCCTGCTTGTGGATCATGGACTTGGGGCAGAGCACATTTGTATGAACCTGCTTACAATACTCATAGTTCTGCACTCTAAGAGAGAAGTGACTTCATTAGCTCTGATGCACAACCACTTTGAACCTTGGAGAAAACATCTGATTTTCCTTTGTTCTTCATATAAAACCCAGAAAAGATCTATTTATACAAAACCTCATGAAATCTGTGGCTTTGCTGTTAAATTATTATTGTGTTATTAAGACTACTCTGCAGTAGTCATTTTCTTCTCTGCAGTTAAATAGAATTTCACAGCATGTGTTTTATTTTGTTTGGCCAAACTCCAGGCTTTCTGCTCCTCTAGTAGAGCCTGAAGAGCTGCCTGCAGACTGTAAAAGAGTTACATACATTTAAGTGGATTAAACAGTACATTGAACAGGAAAAGGCATTTAGGGTTATTGAGAAGTAATGTCTACTTTACATATTTATTGCAGTGGTAACACTGTCAGTAAAGTATTGCTTGTCCTACCACAAGATTGTGAGGAGTGCCAAAAATGATGATTTCCTTAAACTTATTTTATTACCGAAACTAATCTGTCTCCCTCTTTCAGGAAATGAGGTTTTGCTGATCATTCTGGCTGAATGCCCTTCTCCTAATCTTGGGCTTCTAGTCTCACCTGTCTCAAGAAGCTCAGTGGATGCTTCCTCTCTGAAAGCAAGTGGAGCATACTCTTGAAATATGTTACACAGTTTCTGGAGAGTGCTCAGCCATTTGCTCCTAGCTCGCTGCCTGTGTGCAGATCTCTGCTGAAAATATCCCTGAAAAATGTGTTATGAACATGACTAAAAGACAAGCTGTGAGAACATACTGGAAAGTTAAGAAGCTGCTCTAATCATAAAACATGATTAAAGAACACCATTACTTCAGGCAGGTGCAGCTGTAGCCTATCAAATTGCTGCAGTTTGGCAGACGGACAAATGAAGGTTTGAGACTTATTACTTCTGTTTTAACAAGTATATATCTCAACTGGGCCCCAGTTAGACCATTTCTAAGATGGGGATAAAATCTCATATGCCTAGTTGATGACAGTGTTACCAGTATCATTAATAAAGACTCAGGGAATATTTTCCTTCAGATAATATCTTCCAAATCTGTACTTCATGCTATAATGAGAAAAGCACTGCTGCTCATACAAATAAAGATCCGATTTATTTGCACAATAAAATGTTGAAGGAAACTCTTCAGACTCAGTATTTTCTCATGTAAGCACTTAGCAATTAGATTTCCATTAATTACAGAAGTGAATCACCTTCAGATTAAGGAAGAATAAATTAATCTCCTTAACAGATTGGAAAGAAATGCATGTTTAATCCTGTACCGAAAAGAATTCAGCACTGACCTGGTAGGCTGCAGTTTGTAGGTACTTGAAACAAAATGGACATGAGGAGAGCAGATTTCAGGCTCCTCAGGGGAACTAGGAAGTCAAATCCTCTGGGAAAATGTTTTTGCAGGTGCTGGGGTCATTTAAATGTCATTTCCTATGGGCACAGGAGCAACAATTCCCAAATGCTGGAAGTCAAGCAGTTAAACGAAAAGTCTGTCTAGGCCGAACAGGGACCTTCTCTCAGAAATAAGGTGAAAAACAGGAGTATGCCCAGTGGAAGCAAGGTCAGGTGACATGGGAAGGATACAGAGATGCTTCTTGCCACTATAGGGAGAAAATTTATGCAGCCAAAGCTCAACTGGAGATGAAGTTGGCCAGAAATGTGGAGGACAATAAAAAGAGTTTTTCAAATATATTAATGGCAATAGGCAGTGTAAAAATAATGTTGGCCTGTTAGAGGATGAGGACAGTCACCTCACAAACAGGGACAGGGACAAGGCACAGGTGTTTAATGCATTCTTTGCCTCTCTCTTCAACACAGATGGACCAAGGGGGTTTCATGCCCTGAGCTGGAGGACCAGGGCTCATCTTGAGAATGTTCATCTCCCAGTTGACCCTGAAATTGTGTGGGATCTGCTGCTCCAGCTGGATCCCTAAAAATCTATGGGGCCTGATGGGATTCATCCAAGAATCCTCAAGGAGCTAGCAGATGTCATTGCAAAGCCTCTCTTGATTTTTGAGTGGTCTTGGAAATCCAGTGAGATCCCATCTGACTGGAAGCTGATTAACATTGTCCTGATTTTCAAGAAGGACAAGAGGGAGGACCCACAAACTACAGGCCTGTCAGTCTCACTTCAGTGCCCAGTAAAATCATGGAAAAGATTATTCTGGGAGATACTGAAAAACACCTGGAGGACAATGCAGTCATCAGTCCCAGCCAGCACAGCTTCATGAGAGAGAAATTCTACTTGTCAAACCTGATTTCCTTCTATTTCAGCTTCATTCTGGGAAGGGAAGGGATGAAGGGATGACCTTCTCTTGAGGGATGAAGATGACACATTGAACAGATCCTGCTCATCTGAAATGTTTGAGTCCAATTCTCTGATAGAACGAATTCCATTTATACTTTCTTTTGATAATTTGTCAGTTCCCAAAAAGCACTGAGTATCACCTGCCTGATTACCATCTGTCTGCACTGCTTTTTTGGTCAGAACTGTCCTTTTTGATACCCCATGAGATGCAACACACCAGTTTCTGCTTTTGCATTATTTCAGTCAGTTTAATTCTTCCCATTATACCTCTAAGTAATTATAAGATTTTCTCTCCTAATATTCCCGAGATGATGGGACTATCAGGCTTTTGTCCCTTAAAACCTGAAAAGAATGAAAAAAGAACACATACACAAGGAGACAAATACAAACCTAATCTACACACAGCACAAACCTAACAGGTTTCTTATGGTGTGTGTCAGTCAAGATTTTGTTTTACTGTCCCTTCCTCTTTTGCATTCTAGATTGCAGTATGCCCTTTCTTTACATACTAACACCAGTAATGGACTTACTGTACTCTAAAAATATAAATTCAATAGAACTCCAGAATTTAACCCAAATATCTGGAAAACCTTACAACAAATCTTCGATGTCTTGTCTCTTGATACTTCCTCAAAATTTTCAGGTGTAGTGAAACACGGTGGTGATAATTTCTGACACCACCTGGAAGCCCCCACCTCAGGTCCACCAGCTGGAGTTACAACCTCTGTTTTTACAGTAGCTGTATAATTGAGGATAGCACTCTTCCATTAATGCATTTCTTTCTGCCTCTGATCGTAGCACAAATAAGCATAGTGAGATCAGGTTGTTATAATTTAAAAAAAAAAAATCATTGCAGTTCTGATTATTTTGCTATATTTAATGGCAGGAGCTTTGAATGAGTCAGAGGATAAATATATCTCAAATAAGATAGATATTCTTTCAGGGGATATTCCTTGTACATTCATACTTGAAGTGATATGATGTAATGATGTACCTCACCAAGACTGTGTTTATATGTACCAGCATTTCAAATCGCATTTTAACCATTCTGCTCACAAGACACACACTTCAATTGGAGATTTAAATACCAATGAGCTGGATTTAAACTTGCAAAATGTACATCTAAAACCAAATTTCGTGCACTCCCCTTCCTTCTAGCAGATAAAACTCTGAGCTTGCAACACTCAAAATATTAAACTACTCAGAATCTTGCAGGAAAGATGAAGCAAGGCTTTAGAGTTGTCTCCACCTCTTCACATAACAGAAATTGCATTTGCTTGATATAGAAGAATCCCACAGCTTCAAATCAAAATGTCTAGATTTGTTCCTGCATATAACTTTTTTATAATTGGTGACATTCTTTCCTCCTCGCAAGGGTTTACTATTAACACTTTAAAAAATATATTATCATATTTTAAAATACCTTAAGAGATATACAGAGAAACAGCATATGTTTATGAACTGTATTTTTTAGAAGACTAACCAATTATGTTCTTAAGGCTCCAGATTTAAGGTGTTCTTTCCTCCTCCTTTCACTCTTCACTTCTACTGTCATCTTTTCTCCCTAAACAGATATGCTGAGTACCTTTTTTCGCCCATGCTAGGAAGAAAACAAGGGAGGGATATTACCTTTAGGAATGCACCATGAAAAGAGTTAGAGAACAATCATCATGCCTTATGAAACACAAGGTAACTGATCTTGCTCATCTGACTGAACAATTTGTTACTTTATACATACACACAATAGCTAATAAGCTAATGTATCACTTGCACTTTGAGCATTTTAAACTTCATAATAAGCAATTAACAAAAAAAGAAATATACAAAAATAGTGGATCCATCTTAAGATAGGCTACTACAATTATCTTGCAGAACTTCACAATTTTAACTCTTTCAGACTGATTGTAAACCAAGTCCAGACAGCCTTTGTTAACAGCATACATGTGAATTTCTTTCACCCAGAGCATTAACATCGTATCTTCTTCTGTCAAATGAAAAGGGATGGAACTAGAGCTCATTAACAATGTATTAGAATCTGCACTGACTTCTGTAACAGAAATATATTTAAAGCAGTGGTTAAATCACATGGACTGTAGCTGTACAGTCAAGCTAAAATTATCCATAAGCATTTATAAGTCACAAATCCACTGCATGAAGATAGACTCTGAGGCAGACTAAAGCCACTCAGATCCAGTCTGTTTTATTAAAGCGAATTAATTTGCCTCAACAGCTGGCCATCCTGTTCAAAGGTCCACTTTATACCAGGGATAGTTCTGTTACTTTATTTGCTTTCACTAAGTGAAAACCTTTTTTTTTTTTCCAGCCTTAGGAGAGTACTAAAACTCAGTTTTTGTATTGCTTTCCCACTAACAGGGACACTAGGAAGAAAAGCACGAACCATCCGCTTGGACAACACTAGGGAAAAAAAACAACCCACAAAAAACCCCAAAAAACCATGCAGTCACAGAAAGAAAATCTTCCTATGAATTCTTTTTCATATCAACATTGCATAAGCGGCTTTAATTTTGGCACATCCTTACTTCTGAGTAAGATTATTTCCTTTCCTTTCGCACTACTTTAATTTTGGAAATAAATTTCTATACTACATCCTGTACTTTTATCATCTAAAGACATATGGCAAGAGGGGGGAAAAGGAAAATCATAATTATGCAATATACCAGTTAACTAAAACCTGGTAATACTCTAGTGCTGATCCTCACTGAAAAATATAAACCTGATAATGTTGGGTAAAATTTGTTAACTATTTATAGAAGCTGTGTACTTTTTACAGATGGGCTGCTACCTTTTCCCTGAGCTATTATAAAATCTGTGTCTTCAAGGTCAATTGAAGCATCCTTTTCACTATAGGTAGAGATCAAATGGTTCTCTACAGTGGAACAGCAGCTCTTTATATAATAATGCTTTCTTCACATTTGTTTTACCTGCAGGAAATCATAAAATGCATTACTGACAGAGATACTTGAATTGAAGTAAGATTCTGCTCTGAAGAGCAAATTCATGCAAGACTACATTTATTGTCTTTCAATGACATTATAGCAGATGACTGTTTGAGAAAAAGATTTCTTTCTTTCTTTCTATATCAGTTCTTTCACGATATCTTCCCACTTCAGACTAGGTTAATTTTCCCTTCCCGATCATTAGCATCAATACAGATACTGCAGAAGAAACTCTGTCCTCAGGGACACCCACAGAACCTCACTCCCCCCTCCAGTAAGGCTCTGCAGCTACAGCTTGGCTTTCCCTCTCATTGCTATGACTTTATCTCACAACATAAGCAACTTGTAGTAGCTAACCAAAGTAAGAGTTTTCAAATTTCTGCCCTATTTTTAACGTGAATACTTAAAACATAACATCTGTAGGGACCAGGCACAAATGCTCAGAGTAGCGAGGGATAGCTATGTAAAATGCTGTTTGACATAGAACACCAGTGCCTGGACATAGATTTTTGTGTGTTTTGTGTAATTCAGCCATTTGGAGTCACTCCTCATTTTGCTCTGAATGAAGGAGAGAGAGGACAAACAGTTAATGATTTTCCAGTGCCTAGCCAATATGTTTCATCCTAAGTTATTTCTGAGAGTATACCAGGCTTTCAGAGGCTGCTTACATGGGCTCGGAAAGAGAATAACAGGAAGCATAACAGCAGGCAAACAGAAATTCTCACAATCACAAAGCAGACCCATTCTGAGATGAAGCCAAAACCATGTTGGTGAAAGAAACCGGAGTGACAGAAAGAAAATCTGCAATCCTCCTGTCCTTCACCACAGCCCAAACTCATGCCAGAATTTAGCTTTTGTTTTGTTGTATTGTCCTGCAGCAATGAAAATTTATCCCCTGCGCTCTTCTAGTTTTGCATATGAGGATGTTTTCCCCCATCCACTTCCTCCTCCAATCCACCCAGAATTCTCACACTTCTGGTATTTTCTCTGTTGAATGAACATCTCCTCCCCACTTCACTCCGCTGTTAACTGCAAGAGCTTAGGGTGCCATACTGTTGAAGGAAACAACTTCCAAAGGAAACTTCTTTCTGCTTCAGACCAGTTCTAAGATTTTCACAGCACAAATTTCACAGTATAACCCAAAATCATTTGTATTGCCTCAGATGAGAGGAGGATAGTATCCTTACTTTTACCAAAGGTCTTCTATGGAGAAATGCTGTTTTTTTTCCTACGGGTCTTTTACTCACTAAAATGTAATTGCTCATTGGCTGGGCACACTTTATCTATCCACCTCACATATAACCAGTCACAGCAGGACTGCAGAAACTATCAGCCTTGATTTCAGTGTACCTGTGCCACACTGACCAAGGGGGTGAGCAGGACACACTGCTGACTAATCACAGCTGTCACCTCTCTATTCAACACACTTCAAGGCAGTCTGCATTACTCCCTGGAATTTGATACATTAGAGTGCAGTGGGGCATCTTTGGGCATGGTACTGACAGCATTCTGGACACTTGCCACCTTTAATTTACTGTTACTAGTATTGAAACTTGTCTTCTCAGGCCTAACAAAGCTCTACTGCAAAATCCATGAATTTAAATAGGTGATGTAGCTCTACAATCAAGAGACACTCATCCTATTGAGTAATCACTGTTTTTCCACCGCCAGTAGNAAAAAAAAAAAGAAGGTGGCAGTGGATTTTTTCAACAGTGTTTAGAATTCCTTCAGAAGACATGATGTCTTATTTACAATTGTGCCTTGCTTGATAAGAATCATTACATTTTCCCCTCCCCTCATTTATCAGTGCTCAGGCCTTTCCATAACATCAAGTTCATAGATTCTTTAAATGATCCTGTTCCAGCCATCACATCATACCAGAAAATGGTTTAAATGACACAAATTACCTTTCACAATTTACACAGAAGTAAAAAACTGGTATAAAAATTTCCAATGCAAATTTCCTGTGAAAATAGATTAAAAGTAAATCCATTTACTAACAGAACCAGAGAAGACTCTCAGATATCTTCATGAGAGCATGTGATTTACCAGCAGACTAGGAGCTGAAAAATCATGCATTTCACAAACCTAACAAGTTACACACAGTAACACTATTAAGAGCTAGAGATGTGGTTCTTATTTGTCCTTGCCCCACCCTCACTAACTAACCTATTCAGACAAATTGTCATAGCAACTTGATTTATACACCAAGGATACCAGCAAAGACAAAGTCAATTCCCTTTGGAGAACATGTGAACAGAGAGTCCTGCCTGTCCTGGTGCTGGTAGGGACTAAATGCCCTTCCCTGCTACAGGATCACTGTGTAGTGCCAGAGCAACTTCTGCCAGCACTGGCACTCCCCGCCCGACACTCTTGCTCAGACTGCAGCCATGAGCCTCCGGTTTACGTCACAGGCAAGACTGCATCGTTGGGAAAAACTCCTCCCTTTTGTACTTTACAACTTCTACTACATGAGAGCTGAGTTCAAAGAGAAATCAGACTTTCTGAAATGAAGGAGGTTGTACACCATGCAGCGCACTCTTCCAAAGGGACACTGGACTTGCTCTGTATGTACTGAATACAATGGATACTGTCCTATGCTCCTGGTAAAGTGACTGACCTTCCTATCAATAACCAACACAGCCACTCTGAAGATCATGTAAATATATACCACAAGAGGGAAGAGAGAATTCTTCCAGCAGTTTTTAAGAATGCTTTCTTTATAACAGAGTCCTTTCAATTTCAAACTTGCAAAGTGCAGTAGGCAATACACAATTTAAAACAATAAACACATACCACAGCAGATAAATAGGCATTTATTAAAGTTCATCTCAAAACAAACAAAAATAATAAAGGACATTAAGGCATCTTGTATTCAATAACAGTTCATACAGTAAAGATGATTTCTCCTTCTTGTACAAGAGAGCAGATTAAGAAAAAAAGAAGAAAAGAGCTCTCGCAAAAAAGTTCTCCCAATTCGTTTGATGGATTACTGACTTCCACTGTCCCACCACTTAGTCAACAAATCCCTCCAAAGGATGCCTATTTCTCCAATGAAACAGCTACAAAATCCCAACACTCATTGAGATACGTGCAAGAAAGCACTTTTCCCCCTCCTCAGACATCCCGCCGTCTTTAAAGATGCACACTGGAGAAAGACCAACAGATGGGATATCGTGGAGAATAAAGCAGCTGTGCTCCTGCTATAACCACTCATTTTTAAACAGACTAGAATATTTGGCCTTGCTTTCACTAGCATTCACTATTTCAGCCAGTAACTAGAGAAAATGAGACCACAAGCTCCAGCCTGTTTTGCAATGCAACAATTTGTATGTTCTAGTTCATACTAGATAAACAAATGACAAAGGTGTTATTTCCATGGAATAATTTATTTTGATGAATTAAACTGTCAAGAGACCAATCACTGTTATAGTGCTCTTTTCTTCAACTGGAATAAGAACATCAGGAAATGTTTACAGTATCATTGGGTTCACTATAATAAGATTTTACTACAGACTAAATATAAATTAATAAACACTGCAGCACTATTCACTTCACCACACTGGCTCTCTAAATCCTTTGTCACATTCTAACCTTCATTTAAGGCAAGTTTGTTGGTTGATTTTTCTGAAGATGACCACATGGTCACTAGATAAACTTGTGTGACTAGATTTACAAGTTAGGAAAATGAGCTTTATAAAATGTTTACTTCAACAAATATGAAAGTTATTAAGAGAGAGATGGTGACCCAGAATTGCACTGTATTAAAAGGTGGAGTTTCCTTGTACCAAAGTCCTTTATTCATCATCTTTAGAACCAGTTTTGCTTAACTATAAAAGAGACACAAAAAGAAAGTATTCAAAGTTTAGACTGCCATTCCATTTATTAGGAAACAAGAACCTTATTTCCATCTCACATGGAACACATGTATACTTAATTTAACAATACAGACTGATTGTGCTACTGTAGCAAGAAAAGCATCAAAAAATAATTAAGCTTAAACACTAAATGAGCTTACTTCCCGATCATGAAAGCTGAATTAAAAAAAAAACAAAAACAACAAAACCAACAACAAACCCCAGAAAAACTTCAGGGCACTGTTTCTATTTAATTTGAAGGCTCTGTTACCAGCTCTCCAAAAAGAAAAAAAAAAAAGATAAAGTAATGGAACTTTATCTTCACATATCTCTGAGAGAATTCCCATATAGAAATTTAG
This sequence comes from Vireo altiloquus, assembly GCA_013396875.1. Lineage (NCBI taxonomy): Eukaryota > Metazoa > Chordata > Aves > Passeriformes > Vireonidae > Vireo > Vireo altiloquus. The sequence continues at coordinate 896,750 of VZRF01003559.1, read as the reverse complement.
ACAATATAAATATTGACATTAACATTAACTAGTTCTCAACTTTTAAAGCTAGGCTTGTAATTATCAAAAGTAGCAGGCCTATCATGAAATCTATCTGAAAACTAAGACATCCACTATAAATAGCCACTTTTAACTCAGAAGGACTCTGACTAAAATGACCTTCATCATTTATTTGCTCTTATTTAACAACTGGAACTGGTGTTAGATCTTACACTGAAAATGACTTACAGTTGTGCAAAATAAAATAGTTTGCTTTCCAAATTGTCAAGCAGTGATTTTCACTGAATCAACAAAGACAACAGGGTGGAAGAAATCAATACTGAGGTAGCAAGTAGAAAAAATTTATTCACTGGAGGAGTTGAAGCAGAGAATGAGGCTTGCAGGAGACAGCAAGGTGCTTCCACTTGGGACAGCTCCCTTTTATTTCTTACTCATCCACTGCCCTCCAGAACTTGGCAGCACCACTGACTTTATTTTAAATCTTCTTGTCATATGAAGACAGAATATTTGCAGTGCGTTTGGTTAGTAAAGCCCTCTCATCATAAAATTAAAATTTAATTGGTCAAGAAATAAAAAAATAAATACTAAACCAACGAAGTTCAAAGAGTGAAGTCCTTCAAACTAACATTCCGAAGAACGGGCATTTTAAAGCATTTGAGAAATTTGAAAATTAGAATCCAAAGTAAGCAACAATTCTTACTCTTTCTTACAAATCCTTCTAACAGTAAAAGAAGAGAACTTGAAAATACTTACATGCTGGACACATATAGAAATTAATCAGACACCATAGTCAAATCCAAACATAGGAAGAAAAGCAAGAAAAAAGTTATTCAGATCAGTTTTCTTCAGACATAAATACAAATAATTTTTAACTTACATACACAGCATTTTCGCAATACTGTATATAATACACTCATGTTACCTTAATTACGTCCACCCAGTTCCATCCTCGCGGAAGCTCCCCTTTGTTATCTGCAGAAAAAAGTTTTAATTTCAGCACACAAGCTAAGGGGAATATTTACCTTTCTTCAAAAACAACCCACAAAATTCTAAATATCCAAACCGCCCAATTTCTGCACTCTGAAGTCATGAGGACAGAAACAGATTTTAATGTCTTAAACATGCTGTGCTCTTCAACCAACCTCAAAGTGAAAGGAGATGAAATAGCCTTAAGCTGTGCCAGGGGAGGTTCAGATTAGACTTCAAACAAACATTTTTCACTAAAAGAGTAGTTAGGTAATGGAATAAGTTTCCTAGAGTGGTAGTGGAGTTGCTGGCTCTGGAAGTGTTCCAGAGGGGTCTGCATGTGGCACTTGGGAATGTGTTTTACGGGAGATTTATGGTGGTGCTGGGCTGACGGTTGGAGAAATGAACTTGAAGGTCTCTTCCAACCTTGATGATTCTCTGAAGTAATTGTGTCTAAATAAAAACACCTCATTCCACCTGAAATTCAGTTTAGAATATGAGCTGGGCTGATCAGCAATGATAAATTCTGTCAAAGGACTAAATTTTATGCAGCTTTTCCTTTATACAGTTAACATTAAGCTTGCCAATTATACATTAGGTTAGGTAGATTATATGCAGAAGTTGCTATCACAGGGTACAATTTATTGTTACAATAGCAGAGTATTGTCCAGATCATTACTGAAAACTGAAGTTGAACACAGAAGTGTCATCAGCAGAATTAACGGAAGTAATCAAAAGCTTTCAAACAAAATCCTTCTATTTCATTGAAAGCATTAAATATCTGCACTTCTATTTCTAGAATACAAACTAAATTAGATATTTTACTTTGTGTTATAAAAGATATACTTTTATTTAGAAATTACATTTTTAATAATGTGAATTATTTATGAGGGCCCATCAACAAACTGGGTTTTTCGCTGAAAGTGAATTTTTAGAGGTCCCAAATCCTCTCCTTCCACAAGTATTTTTTGAAAATTTCAAACTGAAATTTGAACTTTTGTCACAAACTGAATTAAAATAGAACAAAATAAAACAATGATGTCATTAAATACCCACTCTATAGAAAGTTGCTGTGACCAGAACTAATATCTCAGGCAAGAATAATTCACCTAAAACAAATAAAACAGAGACTACAAACTTAAAGTAGTTCGTCTTATAAACAAATTACTGGTTACTCTTACTCTACTAAGACGTCCTCGCTATAAAATTTGGATTTTCATACTAATCAAAGAAAAGATTATTATAGCGAACCAACCTGTTTTATCAGCAAGTTTTCTTTTCTGGGTTTTGGATAACTGTTCCTTTTTCTCTTTTTTCTTACTTGGTGGCACATCAGGAGTTCCAATTGAAATACTATTGCTTACTGAAGTCTGAGAAAGATAGAAGTGGTTGTAAGCATTTTGCAAATTAGTTCCGTGGAAATGTCTGTGTGATGTGATTACTGAACCTGACATACTGAAATATCTTGACTGCCAGAAAGAAGCAATGCTGTCAGCAGCCTGAAGCTTTTAATCAACATATAATCAGGGCTGTACTTTTAAAAAACATGTGTTAGGGACTGGAATTATTCTCTTTTAGAGTTGCAAAGGGCACCTTTTACACTTTTTAAATTTAACCATGGAGTGTGATTTAGTCTGAATGGATTCAGACTTCTCAAACATAGAAATCATTCCTTCCTCCTCAAAGAAGATCTGCAGCACCATCATGGCAAATAATGTCCTTACACAACCCAAAAGCCACAAATTGACCCAGCCTGACTACTTGAAGACCCTGGAGGTGCACTTATGCAATCTCAGGAAGGCTGCAGTAAATTGCCACCCCTCCAAACCTCAGCAGACACAATTCTGTTCCAGCTTCCTTTAGAGCTGCTTCTGCTCAAAGTCTCCATTTCAATCTTATCCTGTGGGACATAACATCAGGCTGCGAACATTTTGGTATAACAGCAAAATAACAACCAAATATAACAATTACGACCACGGAGCATTGTGGCACTAAACTCTGTGTGTCACTATCAGCCACTAACATATATAACCAATTAACGGATTTACAACTTAGACCTATGAAGCATTCCGGTTATAATAACCAATTTTTTTCCCCAGTTTTAAAAGCACAAAATTAAAACCAGAATCTGTCTACTTACCACAGTGTTAACAGGTTGATTTTCCATGAACACCTCCTTATTGTCTTTGGCATATTCAAAAAGCGTGTATGTCATAGCAGTTCCAAGATTTGCTTCAACTTCTACCATTAACTTATCCAATATACTTTGCTTAATAGCTGAAGATCTAAAAGAAATCATTAAACTCAACTGTAAACAAGACAGATGATAAAAAGCTTATCAAACAAAGCACCCCCAGCCCCCAGGCCAGGGAGTGAAGCTGGAATAAATACTCACATTGTGTTGTTGAAGAAAGCATCCATCGATATGACTGGTGCTGTTTGTGGATATGTTTCTGGCCAAGAAACTTCTATTAGAAAGGCTTTGGGATCTCCACTTTCACCTATCTAAAGTGAAAAGAAAAAAAAATCTTTATAAATCAACAGTTTCCAGTCACTTTCTGAGGATTACAATGCAAATATGGAAGTCTATTCCTTCTTTTAGACTAAAATTCCTTGAGACAACTGTTTTGATAAAGTTATCAATTAGAAAATAAAGCTGTTATCTAAAAAAAGCATTAAATTTTGGACATCAATGTTAACATTTACCCTGCAGTTTTCATTCTAGAAGAAGCAGCAGAAATTGCCAAATTTTTTTTGATGGTTGGGGTATTTTTTAATTCCTTTGTTTTAAAAGCTACTCTGTAGAACCTGCAAGCCAAGTAGTATACTGTCATCTATGAGAAAAGAAAATATGAAGTCTTTTCCCCCCCCGCATCAAAGCACAGAGCAATATGAAAACAAGCCACAAAACAGGGTTGAAACAAGGATGATAATAAACTAGTAACCAAAGATAGCAAAAATAATGGGTAAGAATGTCAATATTTATATCTCAGACCTAAAGATATTTTATTTCCCTGTACAAAAGAATGAGTACTGAAAGATTTAAGAAGTCAGTAGAATGAGTCTGGATTAAAAAAAAAAAATCACAGCATAGAAAAAGGGTACACTTTATTATAAATAATGAGGCACATAAAACCAATTCAGCAAACCTAAATTACATATATAAACCCTCCAAGTATGTTAAATTTATTAAAAAAGTCCATAGTTTTTTTTACATTTAAAACTAGTCCAGGTGCTACCAAAGGCACACTACAGACATACAATCAGAAATAACTGTTTCACCAAGGATTTGGAAGACTAGCACGATAAGGTTTCTAAAACCATCCAAAACTTCTCACTTGTTTGTCTCATTTTAAAAATCAGCCTTCATCTAATTATGTAGAATCAAGTGCATCTACAAGAGAAGTCCTAATCATGGTAAGGCTATGCTACTTAAAAATTTAAAAAAAAAACTCGAGAAAAAATTGCTGCTTTCTTACTTACAACATCTGCTTCAGCAGAGTGGACTGACATTCAAAAACACTTGTTTAGTGGTGAAATAAATAAGACTTTAAATCAAGAGTCTGTAACATTTTTCAAGGCAGTGTTTACAGTTCATTTCCCACTGCTACCTAAAGCAGAAGTGGCTGCAGGGTTCACAGGGTTCTCTCAGGAAAGCACTGTCTGTGCACAGAGCAAATGCAAAGCTGCAGGACCATGCTCCTGCTTCTCAGTGAGAACTAAAAGTTGGGTAGACTTACTTTAAACGATGCTGCTACATTTTAGCAATACTTGGGGGAAAAAAAATACAACTTTCGTTTAATATCAATTTTGAAGCACGCTGATTACAAAACAGCTGTGCTCTGTATGTGAGACAGGTGCAAGACATGAGGGTCAAAAAATGCCATATGAATTCTTTCTATCTTCTCATGCACTTACTTGCATTATGACTTCCCACAATACAAATTTTTCTTCATGCGAAAGATGTATCATTGCCTTTGTATGACACTAGGTTTCACTGTTTAAATTGAGTTATCCTAACTTTTGACAATTATTTTTTGTCTAATAAAAATTAGCAATGATGAAGCTAGTGAAATGTAAAATAGCACACTTTAGGCTTGCAAGCATGTCATATTTCCTCTTTTAAGGGAATTAAATTTATTAAGAATGATCCAATCAGTGAAGAAAGGCTGCTCTTACATAGCTGGGATTCCAAGTGCTATTAATGAATTGACTTGTATCTCATTACAGTTAGTGACATTATTCTTAAATTATTTGAGAAATCACAGAAAGCTGATTTTAGATAGCTTCTCCCTGAAACAGGCATATGGCACTTTCAGAAGTCTCCCTTCTGTCCCATGGGTGCCTAAGATTAAGTCAGTAAAGTTTTTTGGCCATCAAAAGATCTGCCTCAGTCTGTGGTCAGAAGTTTCAGGTCTTTAAATTTGAGAAAGCTGGTGACAATTTCATGCCAGAATCTAGTTGTGTACCTTGAGCTCAGCACTCCCTGTAAGTCCCTCCTGACCAGACTGTATCAGTGCACACATCCAAAGCATTTTGTGGATTTTCTCTTTAGCAGGTACAGAAGACATGATCAACAGTCTTTGGACAAGAGACTGGAACCTTGTAACTGAGCAGTAGTTAAAGGTTCCAAATTTTACACAGAAACATCTCTATAAATCTCTCTATTTTTGACCAGTTAGGGTAAATATTACACAGCAGGCTGGCTCCTTCAGAGGGTTTGACAGTGCTGGCTATGCAGGCACAGCTATGCAAGTAGGATGCCTGGCTTGTGGTGCCAAGCACTAGGACAAGAGGCAATGGGCAGAAACTGATGCACAGGAAGCTTCACCTGAATATTAGGAAGAACTTCTTTAATGTGCAGTGACCGAGCACTAGAACAGATTGTCCAGAAAGGTTGTGGACGCTCCCTCACTGTAGATTTTCAAGAACCAGCTGGACACAATCCTGTGCCGCGTGCTCTAGGATGACCCTGCTTGAGCAGGGAGATTAGACCACACAATCCACTGTGGTCCCTTCCAACCTTGCCCATCCTGTGATTCCGTAACAAACCCATGCTGGGAGCAGCTTCATACACATGACCCACTGTGCTACGAAGCGTCGTTGTCAGCAAAAATCCTGAAACAACGCCCTCTGGATCTATCCTTTACTACACATCAGATACCCCCTTGGCTTAGAAACCCCTGATACGGCAACTACATGGCAGCAAAGTAACTTCAAAGTGCAACTTCGCCTTACCCTGTATTGGAAGGACACCGGGCTGAGCTCCCTGAAGCACAGGTCTCCCTCGTAGATGGAGCGCAGCGCTTCCAGCTCCATCTGCAGCCAGGGCCAGAACAGGGGTTACCGACCGCAGCCCCGGCACGGCGCTCCACCTGCCGCGCTCCCTGCGCTCAGCCGTGCCCGACCCCGCCACCGCCCAGCNCCCCGCTGCCGCCGGGGCTGGGCGGGCCTGACTGGCGCGGCCCCGCCGGACTCGCACGGACGCGTCTTCCCCGGGGGCAGCGCGGGACACCCGCGGTCACCGCCCCCTGCCCTCCCATTGGCCGGCTGAGCGTCTCCCCGCGCTTCCTCCTTTCGCTCACTGGCTCCTTGGCAGTGACGTCACCAAACGGGAGCTTCTGACTGGTCCGAGGGGTGCAACGGAGGCACCGATTGGTCGCTGCCGCTGCCCTTCTGCCACTGCCCGGCGCTCGCTTCCTGAGGCGGCGGCCCGCCCGCGCCGCCTCCCGTGACCCGCGGCCGCTCCCAGCTGGCGCTTCCCGGCGCAGCGAGCGGCGCTCGGGGGAGCACGGGCCCGGGACAGCGGGGCGCTCTTGTGGCCGGCCTGGGCCGCCATCCCGCCGCCGTCCCGCTGCCTCGCAGGCCGCCGTCCCGGGCGCAGAATGACCCCTCCGACTCACTGGGACTTCCCGGTGGAGCTGTGCTGCCGGCCCATGGCGTTCGTCACGCTCACCGGCCTGGACGTGGTGTACAACGCCGTGCACCGCGCCGTGTGGGACGCCTTCTGCGCCAACCGCAGAGCCGACCGCGTCCCCATCTCCTTCAAAGTGCTGCCCGGCGACCACGAGTACCCCAAGTGCAGGACGAAGGTAGCGAGCGGCGGCGGCCCCGGCTGCGCCCCGTCCCGGCGGGGTCCCAGCCCGCTGCTGCAGCAGCACGAGCCGCCGGCGGCGCCGGGAGCGGGATGCGGGAGTTGGTGGCTCCCTGCGGGGAAGGGCCGTGTCCCGGTCTGCCTGCTGTGCACCTGCCTGTCTCCCGGCTGGCACCGCTCTGCCGGAGCTGGGCTGCCTCTTCCTCCGATGTTGGAGGGGAAGTGTGGGAGCTTCAAGTCAGGGAAATTGTGAGGGCGAAGGGGAAATTGTGATGGAGCGCTGTGGGTGCATAGAAAACCGGGGTGACTTCACTCATGAGCCAGAAGCAGAGAAAGCCCATATGGTTTACTTTTTAAAGTACTTGCTACTCTTCTACATAGCAATAAAGTACCTTGTAAAATTCGAGCTTTAATTAAACCCGAAGTTTAATTTTGGAGAAACTAGACTCTTGAAATTAGCATATTCTGAAAAAACCCTAACCTATAAAGCTTTTTTAACAAAAAGTTTCACTTTACCTGAGTGAAACACAGCAGAAGGAATATCTGCTATTCTCTCTGCTTTGCAATGGCAAGTTAAGAAGCAATGTCAATGAGTTTAACTATTGGAAAACCACATAATTCTGTGATGCTGGCAAAGACAGAGAATCCAAACTGGTGTGTCTTTGCTCTGTTTTCAGACCACTGTTTTCAAATGAGCCAAGTATTTCGTGGCAGTGCATGAGATGTGCTCCTGAACCTGAGTCTCTTCTCTAGTCTTCTGGAATCTGTTGTTCTTTGCTGTTGATATCTCAGACATCAGGCCCTGATGCCTGAGCTATTGAGGGATATGGCTTAATAGGAAGCAAAGGCTTGAAGGGGACAATGTTAAAGGAAAGATGACAAATGTATTCTTAAGTGACAAGAATGTAAAGGCAATTCTCTTTCTCCTGCTATACATGTTTGTAAATGGATTTTGTAGCTTGCTTCAATATCCTCAATATTTTCAGAGGACATCCTATGAGTGGTATATTCCAAAAGGAATCCTGAAGACTGGTTGGATGAACAAACACCTGAATTTGGTTCCAGCACTTGTGGTGGTATTCTATGAACTAGACTGGGATGAGCCACAGTGGAAGGAAAAGCAGTTGGAGTGTGCTACTCGAGTTGAAATTGTCAGGTAGATTATTTTCACTTGGTTCGTAATGTACTGCAAGCTAATGTAAATGTGAATTGCAGAATCTGTTTGCATTTTAGAACATAGACTTCTTTTTCTTAAACACAAATTAAGGGGAACTTGAACTTTGCTTTTTAATATACAACTCACAGTAAAAAGCTTTTTCAATGGTTTATTTGTAAAAGTTACTTAAGTAAAAACAGCCCCTGAAAATTTATTTGCTAAACTCAGTACAGCTATTCTGTCCCAAAAGAGGGAAGACAGCATCCTCTGAATGATGGAGCATACCGTTGTGTTTGGATTTTTCACCTATGTAGCATTCTTCCAGTGCTTCCATCTAGACTGAAATCTTACTTTGTTCTGGTTATTCAGAAATAAGAAGTGAAAACTTGACACTGTGCTATGTTGTCTTTATTTTAGGCAAAGTTTGCAGGGAAGAAATACCAAAGTTGCTGTGGTTTTGATTCAGAAAAAAACACCATTGCCTCCAGGTACTTGACAACTCTACGCACAGTTGTGGAGTTCTCATTTTTCTCATGGCTCAGTGGACTGAACTGACTGGTTTGTCACATTATCTGTGGTTCTTCACAAAAGAACCATCTTCTGATGTCATCTACATTTATTAAATACACCGTGATTGCAGAAAGGTGTAAAGATTAGAAGAGCACTTGGGACATTTGATACTTTTATGCCTGACTTCTCCCTCTTAAGTCCAAGTGCATTTTTTGATACACAGTATCAAAGACAGTTTGTATGGTAATACATCTGACCTGCCTTCTTGTAAGCAAGTTGCATTTTAAACATTGCTTGAGATCAAGAAAACTAGTGAAAGCATTGAGAACTTAGAGGAAGGGTATTTGGTACCTACAGAGGTCTTTCATCTTAACTTGGTTTTAATGAAATTTTGGAGCCATGTGGAACTGTGAAATGTAATACACTTTAACCTTACATTTCTGTAGAGCTACTGTGTGCTTTCTAGTGTCTGGCAAACCATTTTTTGTTTTTTGCTCTACCTTCTATATGTGTTTGTCTCTTCTGGATGCTGTTGTATTTCCCAAGACACAGGATATTTAATTCTGTGAGAGGTTAAAAACTTACATCATACTTGTAATTTTTTGCTAAAAACTGATAGAAAGTTTCCACAATGTGTACTGCTGGATGGTACTCTGAAAGAAGTAAGAAAGAATGTGCTTTTGGTTTTATCTTTATTAGATTTTTCAGTAGTGTTCAGACCTTTAGGTCTACCTAAGATTCATAACCTGACCTTTAAGCTTTTAGAGCTAGTTTGATATGGCAGCACCACGTACCACTTACTTGTACTTTCCTTGACTTCACTAGGGGAAGATGTTATTGCATCAGAGAGGGCAGCAGCTTTATGTAATGCTTGTGACCTTTCTGGAAAATCACTCTTTGTGCTTCCACACACCGATCATCTTGTTGGCTATATTATAAGGTAAGTGACTGTAAACCCTGTCTGGCTCTGTTTGCTGACCGCGGGTTGGCTTGCGCGACACCAGGCCTGCTGGCAGAACATGGTGTGCACTTGTCTCAAAGGGGAAGAAGAGCTTCTGCACAAGAGTTAGCAGAGCTCACGGAAGGGGCTTTAAACAAGACTTAAAGAGAGAAAGGGATAAAACCAGTTTCACTAAAGATAAGCCTGGGGTCAGCATGCCAGTGTTGGACTTACTGGGGTGCTAGCGAGGGCCTTCATTCTTCTGGCTCAGTGGTGGTAGTGGATGGAAATCCATGCAGTGCTGTGTCCAGTTCTGGGCACCTCAGTGTGAGAAAAACATTGTGGTGCCAGAGTGTGTCTAGAGAAGGGCAACAGAGCTGGTGAAGGGTCTGGAGCAAAAGCCTTATGAGGAGCAGCTGAGAGAGCTGAGGGTGTTTAGCCTGGAGAAGAGGAGGCTCAGGGAAGACTTTATTGCTCTCTACAACTGCCTGAAAGGAGACTGTAGTGGAGTACAGGTTGGTCTCTTCCCCAGGGCTTCCCTTCAAGCCATAGGATAAGAAGAAATGGCTTAAGTTGCATCAGGGGAGATTTAGATTGGATATCAGGAAAAATTTCTTCACTAAAGGGGTTGTAGAGCACTGAAACAGGCTGCCTAGGGAAGCAGTTGAGTCACCATTCCTGAAGGTGTATTCAAAAGATACACAGATACTGTGCTTAGGGGCAGTAGAATGGTTTAGTGGTGGATTTGGCAACAGGTTGACAGGTGCATTTGATGATATTAAAGGCCTTTTTCAATCCAAACAATTCCACGATTCTTATGGAGATGTTGAGAGAGGCCCTAGGTTGAGATGACTGCTATGTGGCACACTCATTGTAGACCAGCAGTGAATGTTTTACCTGTTTGCTGGAATTCTTCAGGTTATTCTGATGAATTCCACACAATTTTGTTTCTCTGTGAGGTTCAGTAATAACAGTCAGAGACGTTGCTTTTAAAGAAATGTTATTAGATATCCCAAGGTGTTCCATTTCTCAAGTAGCTTTTCTACTTCTACAGTGGTTTTGGCCCTGCTGGTTCTAAACAGTTTTCCCTACAAGTATGTTGTTGGGTTTAACTCTTAGCAGGCTTTTGGTTTTTCCTCCCCTCCACTTCATGGCTGTGTAGTTCTCTCTTTCTCTCTTTTTATGCTAAGTGGCATCTATCTGGTTGCAAATATTATGTCTTTGTCATTTTACACATTTCTTGTGCCTTCTGTCTTAATATTTACATGGACTGCAACTTCAAATAAATTAGGAAGTCCTTTCAAAAACAGGTTGAGGAAAGCTAAACAGTCTTGTGTAGATTTAAAAAGAAGAGCTCAAACTAAGGCAAATCATGGTTTACTATAATTAGTTTTAATTTTTCTATATATTCTCAGGGAGAGTAAGGGTCACAGTCTGAGAGGCTAATTCTTCTTTCACCCTCATATGTATGTATAAACAGTATGATTCTCAACATAAATTAATGCTATTATTGTATCCATGCTGCTCACAAACTTCCACTGGAATTGATCAAAATTAAGTAACCATCACTTCTAGCTTTTAGTATTTTTTCAGTGCTAAATTGAGAATATAATAACAGAACTGGTACTTTTGCCTTTATTTCCAGCATGTGTCAGTGCTGTTGCATGTATTCCTCTCCTGGATTTGGATCTTGTTCTGGTTGATTTTGCTTCTTACAGCTTGATCATACAGTATATGCTCCTTAGATCCTCCTCAGTCTCATATTGCATTTGGTGTTCTTGTCCTCTTTGTCTTCTCCTCCTGTGAGTTGCCTTGGGCTATTTCTGTTGCAGACAAGTTCCACTGTTACCCCTGCAACCGAGGTAGCTGTGGATGTTTGGACAGAATGATGAAACCTAGTCTGTACCCTCATAATTTTATTTACTGCTGTTTTTTCATTCCCACTCCTTCCCCCACAGTCCAGCAAATAAGATGCTGTTCAGACATATTCTGTGAGCCTCAGCAAGGTTTGCTTGTTTTGACTTAAGGGCATCTCTCCACTTTCTATTGCCTTGCAAAATCAGAATAGCTTATCCTCAGACTATCTTAAATACTGGAGTTCATTGTATGAGAAGTTAGTATATAAAGCTTTCAGACTTGATCTACTTCTTACTACCCCTTTCGTGAAAGGTTTTTGTCTGCAGACTTACCCTGTATGGTAACTTAAAGAAGAGCTTAGTAATATCACCAGGTCCTTTGCCAACACTAAAATAAACGTGATTAAAAGTAACTTATTTTGAAGAACTTCAGAATTTCTTTGTAAGTGGGAGAAACTTTATGAAACTTATGAGCAACTTTGTTGCAGGTTGGAAAATGCCTTCTATGAGCATGCGCAGACTTACTATTACACAGAAATAAGAAGAGTTAAATCTCATAAGGAGTTCTTGAACAAAACCACTCATCAGGTAATGTTACCCTGTTTTTGAAATACTGTTCAAATTACACTCCATGTTAAAGCACCAAAATAAGGGTTTGTTGCTTAAATGTTTTTATTTCCCCCTTCCAACTTGAGATATCCTCTCTTGGTATAGGAAGTAAATCTGGGTCTATTTTCTGCAATTTAAACTTTTATTTTCATTGGGTTTTTCCTTACATTTGTCTTCCTCACATCTTCCTTAGAAGAGCTGCAGGCCAAAATTAAGTTCTCTGTCTAAAAAAAGAAAAACTTCTCATTTATCTACACCATTTAACCTATTTGAGTATAGTGTCTTAAGCTGTGGGATGTGCTTCCCTTAGATATTTTGTACTCACAGTTGCACTTGATTTTGATTTTTAACTTTTGCTTTTCAAATCCACTCAGACACATTCTGTTCTGTTTTGATTGCCAGCTTCCCTCTTTTGGAAGCTGGAATTCAAGTGGTGAGTTCCAAACTACAGTCAGCTCTTGAGGTGTAACAGAGCCTCTCCCTTGTGCCAGGGTAATTTGAATAGATTAAATCTAGTGAAAGAGCACTGCTGTGTCATGGTGGCAGAGAGAACTATTAGGAAACAGTTGCACAGTCAGTTTTTCAAGTCAAGTGCTGTATTATGTAAACCTCTGAAATTATCACCTGTATCTCTTTGTATGTAACAAGGTGTGTTTGGATGTTTGTGAATGATGTGCACTGATTGTGTTTTGCAGCTTTTGTTTGTTAGACACCAGTTCAAAATAGCCTTCTTCAGTGAGCTGAAACAGGATACGCAGAATGCTCTCAAGTAAGGCTTGTTATTTTCCCCACCCTCTCTACCCCAAATTACTGCTCAGCCATAAACTGTGACAAATATTTTTCTGAATGCAGAATTATTTAAACATGTGTGTAAGGGGCAAGTTCTTCACTGGGGAGACTGCTCTGATTGGAAGGCTGGTTTTCACTGTCGGCAGTCCTGTTCTAGAACTTTATTATCGTGTATGATTTAACTCTGATTATTCCTTCTTAGGAATTACAGAACTGCCTATAATCTTGTGCATGAATTGAGGGCTCATGAAACAAACATGCTGGAAATCAAGACCATGGCAGGATTTATAAATTACAAGGTAACAACTGTAATTCTAGTCTTTGACAACTGTTACTTAAAAGAAAAAAGTTGATGCACCTTTAATGGGGAAAGGTTGTAAAATTCCATTTTATATTGCTTTTGCAGAGATGGATTAGAAAGAGTTATCACTGGAACACCAGTTATGCTCAGACTTGCAGAGACTTTTGAATTCCACACAAAAGAAAGATCCTTAGCTGAAGTTTGGGATTATCTTGAGGGATTTGAGTTCATTTGAGATGCAGTCTTCTGAAAGACTAGATTCTAACTCTCGCTCTATGCAAGGAGAATGAGCACCAGGGCTGCCTGCTTGCAAAGCTTAGGCCAATATAGTTCAGTTACTCCTTGTTAAGGGGAAGAAAGTAACTCTCTAAGAATCAGTCCATACTTCTGTGGTATTTTAGGGGCTTTTAGGTAAAGCAAAACTATCCCACCATTTACAAGAATCTTGTAGTTAGATTGTCGAATTCCATTTGAGAACTACAGTCTTCAAAATAATGATCTTTCTAGAGGCTCTGAAGTTCCCTGTTGTATTTGGCAGTGAGTTATGCACTCTTCCTCTGATGTCTTGGGGAAGAAGGGGATGATAAATAGGATTAGATGAAATAGAGGATCACATGGTTTCAGGTGTAGTACATTATGGTTTACATCTACTTTTCTCTCTGTTTTTTATGCAATTTTTGCTCTTCAGAAATATGTAAAATTAGTTGGGGGAGTCAGAGGGGGGCGGGTCCTAATGCTTAGCAGCCTAACAGTGGTTTTTCATCTTATTTTTATTTTTTCCTAGATCTGTCGCCTCTGTTTTCAACATAATACTCCACTGGATGCTATTGCACAGTTCAGGAAGCATGTTGACCTATGCAAGAAAAAAATAGGAAGTGCAGAACTGGCTTTTGAGCATGCTGCCTGGATGTCTAAACAGTATGTTTTTGCTTAGTAGTGTTTCAGATAACCAGTGAACTTCAAAAGGTTTACTTGTCTAGACAATACACAAATTCTTAGTTTTCTAGCTGAGGTACACAAGAACATAAAATACACTGTTTTTCTGTTTTGCGTGAATCATTGACTACTTTTCTCTTTGAATGAACAGAGTATGACATAAATGCAGCCATAGAACTTAGATGCAAAAGTTCAGAGAAATATAATATCTTAAGAGTAACCAGAACTTTTAATTGTAGGATACCTTTCAGTTCAAGTTGCTATTCTGTACATAATCTTGGTTATGAATGTTTTCTTTAATAGGTTTCAGGCTTTTGGTGACTTATTTGATGAAGCAATTAAGCTGGGATTGACAGCCATTCAAACTCAGAATCCAGGTTTCTATTACCAGCAGGCAGCCTACTATGCACAGGAACGGAAACAGCTAGCAAGTATGCTTTGTAACCATGATGTAAGTTGGGAGGGGAAAAATGCTTTGTAATTAACCAGATAGTGAATTAACTAATCTAGTCTTAAATGGAAGTGGAACAATCTGTAATATGTATAAATGAAATCCATTTCATTTCAAAGGATATGTGTCTTTGTATGCTTGTTAACATTGCATGTATTTGTTATGTATGGACAAAGTTTCCCCAGAGGAAACACATTAGTATTTATACAAATACTATACAAATATTTGACAGGTTTTTAAATTTTTTTCTTTTAAAGTATACTTTCTACATCTCTGGGTACTTGAAAACTCACTTTGTTTTTCCAGTAGATTTGTACGTGCACTATATCTGGTGACTTACAGAAAGCAGAGAAACAAGAGCATTAGTATTAGTATATGGGGGTTTATTGTTTTGGTATTCTTCTGACACTTGCCTGGCAGAAAATGAAACATGAACCCTTTTGATTACTGTATTTGAATTTACAGTCCTCAGTGACATATCCCAATCCGGATCCCCTGGAAACGCAAACTGGAGTGCTTGACTTCTATGGGCAAAGACCATGGCGGCAAGGAATATTAAGTATGTTTCTGTGTCTTGTATCTGTGGAGTTTGGACAAACTTACTTAGCTGCTTATCCGCCTGCTGACTTAGTGGGCATCAGCACGCAATCCCTGTTCACTGAGATGGATGCAGGGCTGAGGCCTCACTCTCTTGGTGGTGGTATGACTTGAATGGGTGTCAGTTGGAAGCACAGGACATGTGCTTGATTTCTGTAATAAATAGAAAAAAGAACCTCAGCTTTTGCAGGTCTTCAGCAAAGTTGCATTGGTGTACAGCAGCTCTGCTGCTGCTTTGTTTTTATTGCTGCCTAAGCTACCTGTAGTCGCTGTGATGCAGGAATCTCTGACTGCAGTGAAATATGGTCCTGGGAAGAGAAGTCAGGGAACTGGATACAGCAAAAGTAATGATGTTTGTGAATGCAATTGTTATAAATTGATCCTGCCATCCATGCTGTATCTTGTCAACTACACACGGGAGCTCAGGACTGGGTTTTTTGTTGTTCTTCTGAAAAGGTTTTTTTGGTTTTGAAATGCATTGAGAGGATGCAATGACTGGATTTTAGTCTAAGAAAGGAATTTGATTTCCCTATTAAGGAGGATGTTTCCTCAGAATTTCAGACTCTGCGTTGTAACAGCTTTGAACTATATATGAATTTATATACAGTTTAAGATCTTTGTTGTTGTCTGTGGTTTTACTTCCCTTTCTCCTATTCTATTTGCTCTCCTGTATTCTCTGCATATCCTCTGGGCTTTGCCCCTTTATCACTGCTCTCTTTTAAAGATTTTATTTCATTTACTGTAGGTACAGTACTGTCTAACCTCTTTTATCTTCCAGTCTTACTGTTTTAAAATTACTTAGAATCTGCTGCTAAGGTTAAACAGTTTAAGATGAAGAGAAACTTTGCATGTCAATATATTAAAGTTTGGAGATTATTTTTATTCCAGCAAGAGTTTGTAGTCTTTTAAAGCCCTATACAGTTCTTAATATATTGGATTTCTCTACTGTTACAGAAGTATAAGCTTGAATCCTTACTTGAGATTACATTGAAAAAGGGCTAATTTGTTGTAACATATACACTTTAAATATTAATAGATGCAGTATAAGGACTAATTGGTTTTACTGTAATTAGCTGATTCTGGGTAGATCCTTTTAAACAAGGGGAAAGACAGTTACATTCTAGAATTTCCGTTCTAGGAAGATATATCTGCCTGTGAGGTAAAAGAATGTGTGCATGTATTTGAGTTGAAGTTTGCATTGCATATTGCTCACAAAATAGTTCCCTTTGAGTCTGGACAGAATTCCAGTTTCATGGATTTTTTCATTGTCTTATGTAGGCTTTGATCTTTCTGATCCTGAAAAAGAGAGGATGGGGATTTTATCCCTACAGCTAAAAGAGAAAAATGTCCTTCACTCTGTAAGTTTTATTCTTAAAAAAAAAAATCTGTTTTTTTACATGACCCTAATATTTGCATATATAATGATATCAGTAATGGTTTTATCTGCTAGGAGCTAATAATCACTTTGTTGAGTAATGCTGTCGCACAGTTCAAGAAATACAAATGTCCGAGAATGAAAAGTCATTTGAGTGAGTATAGATAATATGATGCATTTTTAAAGTTTAATTTTGCAAAGGCTTTCAGTAGTGACCTGACTTTTTTTTTTTTGTCAGTGGTTCAAATGGGAGAAGAATATTACTATGCTAAAGATTATGCCAAAGCTTTGAAGTGAGTATCATTCATTATTTCTTCAGTTATGTGCTGTCTTCTCACTAAGACCCTGTGGAATAATGTTGAAAGCTCGTGTAAGATACTCCTTGTATCTGGCTCTGATTGAAGCACAAGCTATTGAGTCTATGAACCCCACTTTTATTAAAGAAAACAAAACAGATGAGTCAGTTGTTAGAGCATGAAAACTTCCTGCTCTGAGCTGCTGTGGGAGCTTGCCATATTGGCAAATATTATCTATTTCTAGCTCACTGATTGAGTGCTGTCTGTCTGTCTCTCCTGTTAGAAGTAGGAGAGATGTATTTACTGTTGTTAGTAGCTGACTGGACTTTATATGGAAGAGAAGATAGGCTAGGATAAGCAGATCAATTTGTGTCAAGCCAGATTGTTCTATGAGCAAGCATTTTTTGTTTATGTTGGGTAGATTTTTCTGAAGTAGGCAGAAATCCTTGTCTTAAGTAGTTGTGAAGAGTTAAAAAAATCACTTCTCTGCTTTGCTAGTGACAGAAAACAGTGGTCAGTATTAGGAATGTATTAAGGTGTGTGGTTTTGCCTGATAAAGATTGATGCATGTGTTGTGGCTCTTTGAAACCCCTGAAGGGAGTAGGGGATAGGAAGTAGGAGAGAAAAGAAACATTTTGGGTTATGGAAAATTAAATTTCTTCAGTTTGGAAGGGGTTTGGTTTGTTTTTCTAAATTCTTACTGCATATTCAATAGTAAGGCATATTTTTAATGCAATATTGGACAAAGGTGCTTCTGTCCAGTTGCTGTTTTGCTAGTTCATTATGTGGAGACAGATGAATTTTCTTGTGGTTCTCTTGTCCTTGAACTAGAAAGTTCAGGGAATAAATGTTTCTTTATCATAGTTTCATGCTGTTTTCAAGAAATCATTGCCATGTATAAACCAAGTCAAGTAGACTTGACTTTAATCTAGCACTTGTATTAGTGAAGATGAATTTTGTTTTAATGATACCAAATGAATGCAAGCTTTAAAAAAAAAAATTGGTGAGCATAACATGTTTTCTCTCAACCTTGCTGTGTTGCAGGCTCTTGGATTATGTTATGTGTGAATATCGCAGTGAAGGCTGGTGGACCCTCCTCACTTCCATATTGACCACAGCACTCAAATGTTCATATCTGATGGCCCAGCTGAAGGATTATATAACCTACTCTTTAGAGCTACTGGGTAGAGGTATTCTTTTAAGAAATACACTCAGCCTATACAGAAAAATTTAAGTACATGTATTTGAAATACGACAAATCATTGTCAGACACAGTGCTTACAATACTTCAAATTATTTGACTCCAAAGTAACTGTGTACTTGTGCTGGATTTTTACTACCTTCTGTGGTACACTGAGAGTTGAGTTTTCTTTCTCTTCTATTATAAAATTCATTGCATTCAAATAGACTCTGTCAGGATATCTGAGACACAGAGCTTCATTTGAGACTGTTCGAGTAATGTAACAGGAGCTTCCTGAGCTTTGGGATGGGAAAGAACTGTAGTATAGCTAAAAGAGAAAAACATTTTTCCTAGAAACAAAGCTACCATGGCTTTTGGGGACTTCAATATCCAAATATGCTTCTCCCAGACTTTTTATAGAATTCTACTGATGAAATATGTATGGGGATGTTTTAGGGAAAAAATGTGGCATAAGGTGTCTCCACAGTAACAATGCAAGCACTCTGGTTCATGTAATGCCTGCTTCTTGACGTTGCAGACATAATCCTTCTGGGCCCTAAATTGTTAATATACCAGCATTACAGCAGGTGTGGTAAAAATGGGTTTGCATCTTCTTACGGCTAACCAGGCTACTCTGCTTTGTATTGAAGAAAAACAAACTATGCACCTTTCTTCAAGAAAATAATGCTTATTTTAAATAGTCTTTGTTTCTTCCTGTCACCTTCTGTAGTCATTTTTTCTAGTATTATATGAGCTGGCCACTTTGCATGTTCCAGGCTTTTCTATGCTTTCTTCTGTTTTTAAACATAAACAATAAGAAGCTATAAGCATTATTTTTCTGGGGCTTTGCTTCAATAAATTACAAAATGGTTGTCTAACCAAAAAATATTTTACTTGGTTCTAGTGAAAGTAAGAGGAAACATTTGAAAATGGGAATGTCCCTCATTACTGGTAGATGGATGTCAGAATTTTTTTCCCTGGAATGTGTTATTTGAAAGATGCAATCTGAAGGAAAGATTTATTGTTAAAAAAAAAAAAAAAAAAAAGACCCTTGCTTCTGTCTTGTAATCTGTGTTTTGTTCTGTTTACTAGCATCTACTCTTAAAGAAGATCAGAAGTCTAGAATAGAAAAAAATCTCATAAAAGTTCTAATGGTAAGTGGCAGAACTCCTGCTACTCCCTTTTAAATAATCCTAAGAGTGGTCAGTGTCTGGTAACCTTTTATTGTTCTATGTAATCTTTTGCCTGCATACAGAATGAAAGCCCTGATCCTGAACCCGATTGTGACACTGCTGCTGTGAAAGCATCACAGAAATTGTGGGCTGACCGCGTTTCCTTGGCAGGCAGTAATATTTTTACAATAGAAGTCCAAGATTTTATACCATTTGGTAAGTAAGAAAGGAAATTTACACCAGATCATAAATTTGGATGTAGTTATACCCTGACAATAACTAATTAGGATGAAAATCTGAAGTGTATATTTAAGCCAGCAAGAGTGTTTCAGCATTGCTCTGTTCCTTGTCTAAATCTACAGGATAAGAAATAATGAAAGAAGTCAGTGATCTCTTATCCCTGATATGGATCACTAAGGAATTCCCTGCTTTTTGAAAGACTTCTGACATTTGGTGTGCTTTGAAGTAGAACTCTGAGGAAAGAGGGCAGAATGTGTGCAAAGTAATACTCCCCGTTGAAAAGGGGGCATGAGTGACATCCAAGTGTACAGGGCTATCTATTTCCTGCTGGATATCTGCATCTCCTCTCTTCTGCAGAGGTTTTGGCCAAGTGCTGAAAAGTAGCTGTCTGTGACAGTGTTAGCCAAATTTGTCCCACTTGCAAAAGAGAGTTCTGACAGTATACACAGAACAATTCTTGCCACAATTATTTCAGGAGTGTGCTTCTGGAATGTTGCAGTTTATGTTTAACACCTGCTTCTTGTTTCTTTTTTCTTTTTCTTTTTTTTTCTTTTTTTAATTCCAGTACAGTGCAAAGCAAAATTTCTTGCTCCTAGTTTTCATGTTGATGTTCCTGTGCAGTTTGATGTATTCTTGAGAGCTGATTGTCCTCATCCTATCAGGTTTTCTAAGCTCTGCATCAGTTTCAATAATCAGGTACCTATGTTCTAGCTATCTCTGACTGAGTGATAGAAACTGATAATAAGAATGGAATAACATTTTAGTGTTTTTAAACATTAAAAAAAAATCAATTTTTTTTCCAGAAATTATGTTGATGCTTAAGCTGAAAGATATTTGTGGGTTTTTATGCATTATCTAACAGTTTGGACAAGTATATTGATACTGGAATAAGACTCTGAAATGCAGTTTGATTAGTTCATCTGTTGTAACTGTTTTTTTCTATGAAGCTTGCTAAAGTTTCAGAAGGATCATTTTAAGGCCTTATTTCTTGTGATTCATGAAGTCACATTAGTATAAAGGATATCTTGTGTCAAAGAATTGCACTGTAATTACTTGCTAGTCTAACTTGGAAAGTAGGAAGAACCCATAAAATTTGATCCAGTAACACGGAGCCTTAATATTTGCTATATTGCTGTTACTCTCCAAAGATGTCTTCAGCCTGAACGCATCAACTTTTTTCACCTCTCCTCCATTGTAGGATTACAACCACTACTGCGTTGTAGAAGAAGCCTATCAGAAAAGTGATATTCTAGAACAGTCATCACAAGGAACAATGTGCTTAGTGCCTGGCAAAACAAGAAAGTTCTCTTTCAAATTTGTTGCAAAAACTGAAGATGTAGGAAAGAAGATTGAGGTTTGTCCATTTGTTTTGTGCCCTTCTTACTGTTACATACTATGAACTCAAACTCTAATGTGCTTCTAATCTCGCACCAGTTAAAAAGCCAATGCAGTTCAGAATGTCAATAGTTTCATTCACTTTAGATACTCACTTTCAAGAATTCAGACAATGACAAAACACAAAGAAAATCACAAAACCTGAAAAATTGTTTAAAGACTTTTTAAAACTTTTTTTAAAAAAAATATATGCAGTACTTAAAAAAAATGTGAGAGATGATATAGCACTATGGGAGGGTAGGAAATTGCAACCTATTACACTGCTTATGCCTGAACATGGATACCTTTTCCACTGCTGTTTCATTGAATGAAATCCTGGGATGGTGAGGTCCTCAGTCTCCAAGCTGTCAGAAGCTTTTTGATGGTACCTGTATTTATTATGTCTGTGTATGTTGGAAAACTGTATTCCTACAATAGGTGGTCAGAAGACTCACCAATAGGTGTTTAAATTTGTGTCTGTCAGATCACTTCTGTGGATTTGATCCTGGGAAGTGAATCTGGCCGCTGTGTGATTCTGAACTGGCGAGGAGGAGGGGGAGATGCTGCCTCATCTCAAGAAGCCTTGCAAGCAGCACGGTCCTTCCAGCGAAGACCCAAACTTCCAGGCAATGAAGTGCACTGGGACACTTTGACTATTCAGGCAAGCACTATGTGAGTAACAAAAGTATGTATATAATTGTGAATCTCCTGTGAAGCCCTGATCACTGTGCTTAAGAAAATAAAAGTCTTGTTTGGACTTCTTCATAGGAGCTTTTTAATATGTCTTTGCTTAACTGGGGATAAGATGGACACTATCCAATTCTTTAGGGCTCTTAAGGCTCCAGGTAGCTAGAAGCAAAGAAAAAGCTTGCATTGATCTCTGAGTATACCAAGTACACTTTAGTTCTCTGCTTCACCTAACTTTGCCAGGCAGGCTTTTCACAGATTTTTTTGCAAACTAGGAGGTGCTACTGTTCTCTTATGAAAGCCATCACACAAGAATCCCTAAGAAACTTAATTTTTATTAAAGTTATTATTAATGAAAATAATGCAACTTGTTTGCAGTTGGTGCAGGTGCTTTTTTCTTTCCTTACAGAACATCTGAACCATTAATGCTTATTACTGGGGTTCCAAACTGGTCTTTTCTTATCAAGTTCTTCCCATCATGTTGTTTTTCAGGAGTCTCACATCTCCTAGTTTAATAGGCCACCAATTGTGGGAATTCCTTTAGACAAAAGAGTGTTTTAGCCTCCTTTAAACTAGGCTTAAAAGCATGCTGTTTAAGAAACATACCATAACTGAGTCTTTTCTCTTAAAGGATTATTTCTAGAGTGCCGAACATCTCTGTTCAGCTCCGTCATGAACCCCCTGCCCTGACTAATGAAATGTATTGTTTGATTGTGACAGTCCAGTCACATGAGGAGACAGTGGCCAAAGATGTCAAGCTTACAGCAGGTTTGAAGCCAGGTATTTGGGGTTATTTTCTTTTAATCCAGCAGTCTCGTAATTAACTCCTTGTTCTGGATGCAATGCAGAGTAATATAGTAAACTGTTTTCATGCAGTAATTAAAAAGCCAAACCAAAGTGAAATCTGGGAATGATGAAATACCAGTGGTGGGAACAACAGCTAAAAGACTTATTCCATTATGATTATTTTACATAATATGGATACATGGATATTTTCAGAAAATAAGTCTTTACAAGTTTGAAAGAAAATGTGGAAGCTTTTCTATTCCTTTCTAACTTTTTATTCAATTTGCTTGTAACTAAGTGTTTCTTTTACCCAAAGAGAGATAATTTTCTTGCTGAGCTGAAAACACTAGATACAGCTAAATAAATGTTTTCTAAGTATAGACTTTGTGGGCTTTCTCTCACACTCACCCTACCTTTTTAGTTTTCCCTGCCCTGGACAACATGGTTTGGTTTTTAAACCACTTGAAATGTGGGGAGCAATGGACCACTGAGGCAGTATTTCTTAGACTGCAAAGGAAAAAAATACAGATATTGTATGTCTAAGTCCTAACTATCTGTATGTAGATATTGCTGACAGCTTCCAGTATGTGAAGCCCAAATGTTATACTCAGTACACCTCTTTGTAGCAATTAACCTAAAAGATAAAAATATTTTTAAGCCACTCGCACATAGGATGCCATATGTTCTGTGTATTCTGAAATGGAGCCACATTTTCTGTACAGTTGTATGGTTCATTAAAGTCAGTTTGTGAAACTAGTGTAATAGGATGTTTGGGCTTGGCTCCTGAAGCAGTGCTTCATAGATGGTCTTTGTTTTTCTTTGGTTTTTTTTTCCTTGCTCAACCTTAACTCTTTAACATGGGATATGCAAGGTCAGTGTGGGCTTGCTGACTGCATTAAAAGAACAATTGAAATCTGACATTTCATTTATAGGGAAGGTGATGTATTTTCCACAATTGCAACTCTTTGGCAAGATGTGGCTTGTTTTGCTTTGAAAATTGTCCCATGTAATTGCAGTAATGCCATTATTCTAGTTAAGCTCTGACTGAAGAATAGTGTCATTTAACATGTATACATTTATTTTTATGTATTTTCAACACTGACTTGAAAGAAAAGTTTTAAAAATATATTAAATTATTAAACTGTGCTCTTGAAAACAAAAGAATCACAGAACAGTGAAACTTCTAGTGGAACTTTCGAGTTCATTGCAGAGTATCAAGAAAAACTTGGATCACATAATCCTGTTGTGTTATATAGATGGTAGGGAACATCTAGATATGATTCCTGATTTTTGAGGTTGTTTTTTTTTATTTTCCTGGCCCAAAAAGATCAAACAATAAACTTGCAAGGGTGCAAATGCTCCACCTTAGATTTGACAACACCTCAAAATTTTTGATCTTCTGCTGGTACTTTTGAAAGATTCTCTCATCGAAATGAACTGTGTTAATTCCTCATGCATTGCTTTTTGAGATTAATTTTTTTGTTCTTTTTAGTTACTGTTTTCATGCTTTAGTGATGGAAGCCTGTGTGGATATGAACACTGTTTTTAATCCTAGGGCAAGATGCCAACCTGACTCAGAAAACTCAGGTGACTCTTCATGGAACAGATGCATGTGATGACTCTTTTCCTGCACTGCTTCCTGATATCCCTGTAGGAGACTTGCAACCAGGGGAAAAGGTCAAGGCTTAAAACCTTTCTTCTATATCACACTTAAGAAAACAGGGACCAGCTAGTAAAAGACTCTCTTAGAGGGACTTCAGTTTACTTTTGGATTTCTGAACTAATAAGTTAAATACTTATGGCATATTTTACCTACTGTTTACATGTAGTTTAGTTTTCCTCTAATAAGATCAGCTTTTGGACTAAATTGGGGAATAAGGTGTGATCTGGGATTGATGATACAGCTGGGACATATGAAATAAGGAGGGTGATTTCAACTGCTAATGAAATGCACTGCTTAATGGACAGTAGGTAATAGTCAGCAAGTGTGATTCAAGATGGTAGAGGATCAGATATGCAGGTTTTGCACTAAACTGAAGTTGTTACTAGTAAGCTAATAGTTGCTTATGTCATATATTACACAGTTATGGGGTTTTTTTGTATTGTTAAGTAACAGACATGCATCTGGAACAAGCAAATCCAGTGAAGCAGCTGGAGTTGTGCTTCTAAGGTTAAAATCATTCACTGCATGATCCAGATCATCCATTGCAGGAGATTCATTATGGTCAAAATAATGCCCATTCAGCTGTTACCGTGTTGGACCAAGTCAGATGATTAACAACTTTTGGACAGCTCTAGGCCAAATTAATATGGTTTACATATAGCTCATACAGTCTCCTTTATTTTGCAGCTGGAAAAACCAATATACATCCGTTGTGGAACAGTTGGTGCAAGAATGTTTCTGTTTTACATTTCTTACTTAATCAACACTGTTGTTGAGGGGAAAGAAATCCTCTGCAGGTGTCACCGGGTAGGTTTTAAAGATGAGCCATTTGCATTTTATGCAGATAAATTTGTGCAATACAAGAAATATTCTAAAAGTTGTAATTTCTAGTGTCTTAGAAACCTTTCCAGGAAATAGAATAAATACTAAATCAGCAGTATGGTAGCTGGTTTTAGCATGAGCAGTTCCATAATTATTAGCAAAAGAAAAGTTTTTTGTATCTATCTGTAAATATCTTTAAAAATACATTCCTTCCTGGGAAGGACTTGATTAAAATAATGATTAAAAGTAAGTTTACATTAGTAATCTTTGACATCAATAGCCAGGTCTTAAGCTGAATATGACTTTTTTTCCTCTCTCCTTCCCATCCCTTTCGTTACCTCTACAGGATGAAACTGTAACCATAGACACAGTATTTCCTTTTGATGTTGCTGTCAAATTTGTCTCCACAAAGGTACGTGTTTGAAAAGTTGTTCATGTTTTGGAATCACAGCAGTTTGGAGTCACACCCTGGTTAGTTAGAAATAGTCAGAGCTTGTGTGTGTCTTGACAGCTGGAGCACCTGGACAGAGTATTTGCAGATATACCATTTTTGCTGATGACAGACATCCTGAGTGCCTCTCCTTGGCCGCTCACTATTGTAACCAGCCAGTTACAGCTGTCAGCTTCCATGACCCCTGTAGATCAACTGGAATCTTATGTGGAGAATGGTAAGTTTTCTTAGAGTGTGTTCTCTATCAGTAGGATACTTTTTGCATAAATTTGGAGTAATAAAGGGGGACATTTTAAATAGTGTTTGCTTATTGAAGTGTAAATAGAAGAAAGCTGCTTAATACTCTAGTTGCTCGCCAGAATACAAGTTGGACAGCAGCACACTTTAAAATGTAGTTCTGCTTCACTAGGTCAACTAAATAGACTTGAATGTTGGATGGTAAACAAAATTCTAAATATAACAAACATAATGGAAAGCACCTGAAGTACTTTTGAAATGCAGCTTCTTAGATATCCACCTGAAAAGATACTGAATATTTCCAGTATTTCTAGGCTATATATACCTTCTGTAATACAAACATTTACCATGTGACAGAGGCAGTATCCAAAGGCCAGTGATCCATGTCCATGATTGCAGTCACAAAACTGAAAAATGTGAAGGGTAGGTTATAAAGAACAATCAGTAGTAAGCATCCTTTTTTTAAATATTACCACAGTTTAGTAACTTATTACTTAAATTTTAAAAAGTTATCTTGAAGATCTCAGCCATTAATACTGCAGCCATTAAAGCAGTGTGTTAGTTTTAAAGTTAAATAAATTGAATACTTAACAGTAGAGCTGATCCAAAATCTTCCAATGAAACAAAAAATTGTCTTTGCATTTGTGGCATCAGAGATGTAAATTATGTGTTCGATGAAAACCTTGGATCCAGTGAGGTATTCTGGGTGACTGTGGGGCAGCTGTCCACTTGTGTAATCAAGGACTTGTAAGGCTCTAGTTCCTCTGTAGATTTAAGGGTTGCCTGGCAAAAAGCAATTCTTTCCCAGGTCCTTTGGTCTTCAAGCTATGATATTTCATCTTCAGCTTGTGCATCATGGCTTCTGGCTGATGCTCCTAAAGAGCTAAGTGCCAGGATATATGAACCCTTTAGGTATCATTCAGCTGTCCATCTTTTGGTCAATACTTTTTTTTAAATATGAATGATAAATTTTGAAAGACTGAAACCTATTTTCTTAGTACTATTTTAAAATTACTCTCTACATGAAAAGGTACCTTTTTTTTAGTTCATTTGAGTGGAGAAAAAAGAAAAGAAGAAAAAAGTGAAAACTCAGTTTTTTTAACTGAGTTCAAAAAAACTAGTAGTTTTTTCTTGTGTTCCTTCTCTTCCCCAGCTCTCATCCATCTGAGAGGGAGAGGGGATATGTCCATGTTCATTTTAATTTTCCAGCATCAGAGACATCTTACACTGATGTCTTGGAATTCGCTGTAGAAGAGAAGAATTTGGATTGGTGTTATTTTGCTTTTTGTGTGTGTGAACTCTAATATGTGTACATTAAAGACATGATACCGTTCAGAAAGTAAAGTGACATATATTTGTATATGTTACCCTTTCATGTACTGGTGTACTTCACAATCTATTGGATTTATACATTATCTAGATATACTTTGCAAATATTTTCAAAGGCCTTTCTGTCTGAGCACTTGTGCTTGTGTCATATTGCATTTCTGGACTTGGTGGCTTGGGCTGTTATTATGCTTTGATTTTAAACAAAATCTTGCTGATAGTTGTTTTACAGACAGGTGAGAGTGCCAGTGAGTGCTTTTGCCTTCGATGTCCTCCAGTTACTAATGCTAGTGGAGTGGCAACTGGATGTTATGTAATTTCCTGGAAGAGGTAAGCATCTCTTGGCCTTGATAAGGAGAAGAAGTAAACTGATTTGTTTTTACGACTAATAGTGAGTTGCTGGTTGTGGGTTTTTTTGGGAGTGGGGAGGAGTGCAAAAAACCAAAAAAGCAGTTTTGTATTTTCCTGTAACCAAGCACAGTCTAGACTTTGAACCTTCTAATTACTTCTTAGTTTATATACTTCATACTTTATGTAATATAATATTCAACATGGTCTGCATTTGACTTTTTCCTGCAGAAGTTCACCTGTGGAAAGTGTACCTGTTGTTAACACAGTCATCACTCTACCACATGTGATTGTAGAGAGCATTCCCCTCCATGTTAATGCAGGTAATATTAATTTGGCAACAGACACATCCCAATTAGAATTTTTAGGACTGCCAAAGTTTTTACAGCACCCAGAGCTTCCATTTACTGTAGCAAAATACAGAAAAGTGGTGGTCAATATTATGGAGCTAGAGAAAGAAACTGTACCATCACTTTGACTGCCTCAGGGCTGGCTTTTCTTTCCCCAATTGAGGGGAATAGGAGGTAGGGAGTTACACAAATGTGTTCTCCTAAAAGCTGACAGTGGAGCTGACATAATACTCGATCTGTATTATGTGCCAGCACAAAGGCTGGAGTTACCTCTGCTGATGCTGCCTTGTCAGTAGGTTTCTCTAGATGCCTATGGCCCCAGTTGTTCCATCCACCCACACTCTGGGTGCATCCCAGGAAGAAACAGACTAGAGAGTTGGAGATGCTTTGTTGGCAGGTGAAATATTTCTCTTCTAGCACTTCACCTGCACAAGAACAGAGGGGGATTGAAATGCCCACCAAGCACACATAATTCCAATGCTTTCCTCAGCTTGGTTTCATTTGTACCGAGATTCTTCCACTATCCCGTCTTGTTTTGCTTTGGAGGAGCTTCCTTATAGTATCTGATTAGATTTTGGTAAGCTGAAAATGGTTAGCAGCAACAAAAGTGACTTCCTAGTTAGTATCCTTGAGCAGTCTTAGCAGTTGGGAGATACGTAACTAGATGTTGAAGAAGTGGTACTGAAAAATTGTAATGAAATTGCATTCTGTTGTTTAATCTGTTTCTAAAAAAACTTGTCAGAAATGCTTTAGATGCCTAGTTCATGTATCTTTTTTTCTTAACTTTTCACTGCATTTTGCAATAGACTTATTTTTTTTCTGAGTGTAACTTGAAAATGCATTTTTATTTGAGATTGCTTACTTTCTTTCCAAAGATCTGCCATCATTTGGTCGAGTCCGAGAGTCCTTACCTGTCAGGTATCACCTGCAAAATAAGACAAATTTAGTCCAGGATGTGGAGGTGTCTGTGGAACCCAGTGATGCCTTCATGTTCTCTGGCCTTAAACAGGTACAGAATTGTCACATCCACTGATCCTGCTGGTTTATCTGGTAGTGAAGAATACATTGATTAGACTTACACTGATGTACAGAGAGGACAAACGAATTGGTTTTTACATGTTTAAAGTATGGTAAATTCTGTCTGGAAGAATACATGGATGCAGACTCCATTTTTAAAAGGGCTAGATGGAAGCCTGACTAGGAGCCGTTTGTCATGTCGTGTGTGGGTAACGTGGCATTTCAGTGTAGATGCAATGGTTTAACTAGAATCAGAAATTAGTTGCATCCTTTCCAGTTTCTGAAAGTAACCAGTGTATAAATAGAAAGTGAACAGAGCTTTTAGATGCAGAACTTACTCATGGTTGTGGCTTTCTTTTCTTTTTTTAAGATCCGACTAAGAATCCTTCCTGGCACGCAGCAGGAAATGCTGTATAACTTCTATCCTCTGATGGCTGGGTATCAGCAGTTACCTTCTCTTCATGTTAACCTGATGCGATTCCCAAACTTCACCAATCAGTTGCTCAGACGTTTCATACCAACACACATTTTTGTAAAGGTAAGGCTGTGAGGAGGGACTTGTGTTTAAATGCTCCCCTTGGGACTGCTCAGATTCTGGGGCCACCACTCCAGCTCTGTTCAAAGCTGAGTGTCTCTAAGCAGACTAAAATGTCCAGCTTGTAACAAGGTTACTTGCCTTGAAAAATCTTGTGTTGTGCGTTGGTGTTGTCAGCCAAAATCTTTGGGAAATCTGTTTCAGTGCAGTATTGGTTACCACAAGATAAATGAGCTGAATGTGCTTGTCCTGTCCCTGTTGTTCTGTTCCATGTCTCCCTCTGTAGAATGACTTTTAAAGTTGCCTCTGTTTTGGGCAGAGTATTAAAATACTTTTAATACCATAATTTGTAACACTTCTGAAAAAAGAAGTGTTTGAGCAACCCATATAACTAGGTTCAGAGACACTGTAGCATCCCACACCTCCCTAAATAAATTCTAGAAACATATTCTGTCAGTGAATCAGTCTAGATTTTTTTTTTTCATAAGTGGTACAACTCTGAAGACAATTCAATCATGCCATGAAAAATAGGTCTTTTGACTTCTTAAGAATCATTTAAATCCATTTACCCAAAACAGTGCTTTCTCATTCCACTGCTGCTGTCTCCAGAATATTTTTTTCACTTTTTATTCAGACTCTTAACAAGCAAGGAGCCCAAAGACCTGTTTGTATGATTTGAGATGGACTTGTTCAGACATCTTGTAATCGTGTTTCTAGGAAACGGGCCTGGCATTATTTCAATTTTGTTCTAACCAAAAGAGATAGGCAGAACTTACTTTTTAAGTATGCTGTCAGTCACTGACTCTTCTAGACTGGTTGTCAAGATGTCCTCCTAAGTAAATAGAAGAGGCATTTTTCCTCAAAAGCGTGGTGTTCACAAAACTCCTGGGGACTCTCAAGCTTCAGAATTCTTTGCTTTTGCTTTGGAGTTGTCAGAACCTCAGAAAACCTTATTGTAAGGATGCCTTTTCTTCTTTAAAACTTCTTCCTTGTTCTCTCCTATCTTTAGTGGTGCTGCTTAAAATTCCTCCAAGAAACTGTCAGTCTCATTCCTGTTTTACAGATTGATAATTACCAGCTTTCTATGCTGCAATAATGCTCAGTGCGCTGGCCTTGTGCTAAGCTGTGCAGATGTGTATGGAGGAGACATTTAACAGGGCAGTTGAGGAGCTGAGGCCTCTACCAAGTACTCACTGGGCCAAACTGAAATTCCAGTTGGATGTCCTCTGTATTTGTACCACCACTGGAAACCTTTAAAAGGAGGATAAAGTTAATGCTACGCTTAGGTATCCGAGCTACATTGACAACACAGTGTATTGCAGAGTTAGTTTCCTAGTAGTCTATCTTTTCTGTTTGGCTGTGGGGTTTTTGGTTTGGTTTTTTTGAGGGGAGTTTGCTTGGGTGGCTTATTTTGGTTTATTTTATTTTCTGTTTGTCTTTATTTTCTTAAAGCCTCAGGGTCGTCAAGCAGATGACAACTCGATTGCAGCTGCATAACTTTGAGACCTGTACCTCTGCACTTAAAGAAAATGGGATGTTGCACAGAATATGGAAAGCTTACTTTGGAAACGTGACTTTGATCAAACCATAAGAATTAAATTTTATTTTGAAATTACAACTCTTAGCAGAACTGATGTTTAAAAAAAGCTAGTGTTTCATAGACTTTCTTTAAGGAATAAACATGGGGAAATCTTGGTGCTTTATTTAATGGGAACATTCTTTTGAAGTTAATTTTGAATGTCAAACTCTTAAAAGTATTATTGAGGCATATTAAATGTCTTGAGTATTAAGTGAAGAAATGCTAATTCATTTGACCAAAACTGAAAGATGTTTTCACAGTTAACAGTTTAAGTGCAAAGTTTGTATTTACTATTAGAAATTTACAACATTGAAAATTATCATTTTTTACAGAAGTATGTCCTGTGCCACTTGTGTTGAAGACAGAGCAGGTTGTGCAGTAGCCCTGTAAATTACAAATGGTTACATGGTACTGTTGCAATTGAGCAGCTTACAAGTCCTTTATAACCATAGCTCTCAAAAGGCACTATTTCTCCTGGGTAAGCCATACATCTGATTTTGAGTTCAGCAGCTCGTCTAATGAGCAGAGATTCATTCATACCAGTTGGACTATCCACCCTGGAGCTGATGTGGTTTGGGGTTATTTTTACACACACAGTTTCCAGATTAAAGACATGTCTTGATAGTCTCCTGCTGTGTGAATTTAAAAAATAGACATCCTATTGTTGTACAGCTCTGGATGAACTGGTGTTTAAAGTACAGTAAATTATGTATATATAAAAAAATTGCATTGTGAAAATTTGCGTTGTTTAACTTTCTAAATAATTACATTTTGATTGCTTGGGAAATATCTTATTTATTGTAAAAGTGAAGTTCTAATAAACTGCTTGTGACAGAGTACTTCTGAAATTGTCCTCAATTGCATTGCTTTCACAGTTTTTTCATAACTCTGATCTCACTTATGGACTGATGTATCCATCTGTGGCACTGAAGCCCAAAATAACAACTGTGATACTTGAAGGAAAGCATGAGTGAAGTCCTGAAGAAATATGTGTGAGGATATACTGTTTTTCCATGGAGTGCAGAGGTAGCTGAATTATGAGGGGTTTTCCAATGTATAGATGGGGATAAGGAGATGACTGACAAACTGTGCCAGGAAGAACAAATGAAACCTTCCTTATTCTTTCCTTAAATGTACTGAACTAAGTGGCAGTCATGGAATAGGTATATTATCTTTCTCTCTCTCTTTTTTTTTATTTTTTAATGAATGGAAAATGTATTTCTTTTCCAGATTTTTTTTTTTTTCTTTTAGTGAACCTTTTACTCAGGTTGCAGCAATGCTGGCACCTCTGTTACTGCTTCTTAAAAGACATGTTGATGCAAGTAGTGTAAGCATTTGATGGAGAATCTTCCCCCACCCCCAAACAGTCTAACAGTGATTTTTATCCCTTTGAGAAATGGGAGGGTATAAAATACTTTCATGGTTACAATAACATTAAAGTCTTAAGGGAATTGAGTAAATATGTTCCTGCTTAAAATTGTGAGTAGTAAAAATAATACAGAGGTACAGAAATGCAGGCATATCCCACACCATGGAAAAAGCTTGCTACTTTGCCATAATTGCAATTTCTGTTCTTTCATTCACAAAGGGAATCTTTTTTTGTTTTGTATGATCTTACTATAGTATTAAACACTACAAAGCAAATATTTTAGTGTTAATTGTCTCTGAAGTGCTAGGCACACCTTTTATGCTATGTAAATGACTGATGTGAATGAAAACATGCAGCAAACAGGAACCACCTTGTTAAAAATGCTCGAGAAGTGATTAATGATGACTATCTTTCTGACGTATAAGGTTCTAATGCTGAGGGGAATGTTGGTGATTCATAGCCCTTTGGAAGTCTTAAGGAGATACATTCACATATATTTCAGTGTAAGCACAGGTTTCTTATTATTTACTGTGTTTTGATGAGCACCATTCACACTTCAATGTATACAACATAAATATAGTCTATTTTAATTGGAACTAATTAAGTATCAAAGAAATCAGAAGCTACTTATAGACTAGTTTAAAAATAGCTTTCAGGGGAAAAAGATTGAGATGAACATGTTCAAACTGCTACTGAGCTGGAGACCTAGCCCTAGCACTGTCATTTCCTCCCCTTTTGTGCTACTTGGTGCATGAGAGGGGAAGAACTTGTCCCATCTCAGTGCCTGGGAGGAGAAGAATGTTTCTCATCATCTCTGATCTGGCCTACAGTGAAGTCTGGAGTGGAGAAAGTACTCTATTCCTTCTTCATTGCTTCCAACCACTAAACTCTAGAAGTTAAGGAAAAGTGAAAGTTTAAAGGAAGATTTTAATTTCAGCTCTTCATTTTTAGGATCTTGAACGAACTATTCTCAGATTGTTGATTTACAGAGGAGTTTGAGGTTCTACCAGCTTCCTTTTTGCATGTCCTAATGAGTAAGTTGTTTCTCTTCATGCTGTCTCTGCCTTCACTTGGGAGATTAGAAGTCCCTGGGGGTAAGAATATTTCTGCTAGGACCCTCCTTCAGGTTCGAGGTTACTGTGTCTAAAGTAGTCTTTAAAACTACTTTAAAACAAACTGCCTTATTCTTTAAACCTCCTCTGCTGCTTCCTTTTCTAAAAACAATGAGCTCCTGCTCCTTCACGGCTTTTCAGGGAAGAAGGTAGGATAAAGGAGAGCAACAGTGAACATGGGTATCTTACATCAAATTGCCTTCCCAGTCTTCCTCCAGGGATGGTTTTGACAAGAGACTTTTAGGGCTAAGAGGAGCAATCTCTGCTATATTTCAGGGATTAGGCATGCTATCTCATTAACTGAAGAGGAGGATAGGGAACTGTGCAGGACTTGTGACTGTGTTCAACTCTCAGATTCAGGATGACTATGCAGAGTGCTTTGCATCTCTCAGTTTTCAGTGTATCAGGTGTGCCCTGACAGACACTTGGCTTAATGGGCTACTGAGGCA
The DNA here is from genome assembly GCA_013396875.1 of Vireo altiloquus. Lineage (NCBI taxonomy): Eukaryota > Metazoa > Chordata > Aves > Passeriformes > Vireonidae > Vireo > Vireo altiloquus. The sequence continues at coordinate 863,177 of VZRF01003559.1, read as the reverse complement.
GCTCCTACTGGTCTAGGAACTTTGTCTCACTGTCCTGCCACACTAGGTTGTAAAATAATTCATGATTATAACACTTCTTACCTCATCAGTAATATAGTTGTTGAGGACCTGTGAGGTGAGTTGTGTTGTCAATAAAAAATAGTGTCTATCCTAGTTAATCATTGTGCCTAAAGTAAGTCCAGAAAATTAGTTTATATAATGCGTAAAATAATTTCAGAGAGTAGGTTCTTTAGAGCAGGCATGGGTTCTGGGTAATGTAGTCTGATAGAATTAGACAGGGGAAAAGTAGTTCCATCCATTCCTAATATAGGTGGGATATTAGGAAAAAGTTTTTTACAGAAAGTGATAAAGTATTGGAAGGATCTGCCCAGAGAGGTGGTGGAGTCACCATCCCTCGATGTGTTTAAAAAAAGATTGGATGTACTGCTTGGTGCCATGGTTTAGTTGAGGTGTTAGGGCATGATGATCTTGAAGGTCTCTTCCAACCTAGTGATTTTGTGATTCTGTGATCTGCCTTGAGGTTTCTGCTGGAGTAAAACCTAGAGATTAAGAAACCTGGTAGAAGTGTTAAATGCCACCTAGAACCTGTTTAATCCTGCTAAATTTAAGGGCTAGCATGTAGCTGGGCTGCACCTGTCTGCTTGTAAAAAACCACAGAGCTGACTTCAGATAACATAGGTACAGACTCATCCCGAAATATGCAAACTGGTCAAAACTTAGCCCAGCTGTTCTGCTTTGCTTTTGGGTATCAGCAATCTCTCTCTACTGGCAAGAATATCATCCATGCAGAATGTGACTCGCTGCCCTTCCCCTTGCTGCCAGAGGGGGCTCAACAGGAGCAAGCTCACTGCTTTTCAAGAAGATTGTTTGAAGGTTCCCTTCACACGCTCAGGCATTGGCCTTCCTGCTTGCTTGCTTGCCTGTGCAAATAGGTGCTGGCTTCCAGAGGGCACTGGGAGCTTCCATTTCATATCTGTACGGTGTTGTATTTCTTGATACTTTCTTTTTCTCAAAAAGTTCTCAAATTTCCTCTAGAATGAACTCTCATTTCTGCATCTAGTCAGGAAGCTAACTGCTCTCTGCCTTTCCAGGGCCCCAGAACTCTATGACTGGAATGTCCTTGGCACATTGGATGTCAGACATGCGTTAGCTTTCTGCTTGTTCAGGGAAAAGTACTCCTGGAGATAATCTTACTTTGTTTCTACAGCAGATCATGTTGGAACCTCATGTCAGATTGTTCTTGGACATGGAATTCCACGATTAAAGGCTGCTGTGAGATAGCTCCCTCAGCCTCAGACTAGGAGAGAATACTGTTTGGCATTGTCCCACATGGGGACATGCATATGCATGCTTTTGCTGTAGAAATACCTCAGCATGGTGCCGGACTTGGGGAAGTTTCCAATCTTTGCACAGCTCTGAGACTTGTCTTTGTTTACCCTGCACAGAGTGGTAGATGCTGTGACTGGGCAGTGCAGCAGGATGAGGTGTGGGGGCTGTTTGCAGCCTTTGCAAAGCTCAGTTTTAATTTGCTGCAGAGTTAGGAATATATGTTGCAAATAATAATAGGAATGAACCAGATTTTAGGAAACTAAAACTGTACGTCTCAGTGTTTTTCTGCCAAAGAGATGGCAAGTGTTGGAGAAGTAAACCCAGGTGTTTATGTATTTAAATAGAAATTTAAAATACCCCAAAGATTTATTCAAGACAATATTAATTTCCTCGCCTGAACAAAATGTAAATATTTTATTCTAGTTTTTTTCAAGAAAATTATGTCAAATTCCCATGCTAGATCTCTACATAATTTGCTGAGGAACATGTTACTGTGCAAAGGCAATCAAGTTTGTATGGCCATGCTTGTAGGATGTGTTGTATCAATGCAAAACTATGTTAACTATGCGTGCTGGTTACCATTGTCTCAACTTGCCAGTGGGATGGGAAGATCTGAGAGTCAGAAATTTATCCCTCGAAAGTAAATTCAAACATGTAGCTGAAATTTTTTTGCCTGCTTTCAGGAGTTGCTTAGAAGTATCTGATTCCATTGGGACATTCAAAGCTGACCTTAAGGCTGAAGTTTCAATTAATCTTTCTAAAAATCTAACTGCTCCTCCTCCAACAGTATTTTTACTTTAGAGCATGCACATACTTTCTCCACATAAATAATTTTGCATGCAAAAGTTTAACTTTTCTGTCTTATCTGTTCTCTTTAGCAATTACTCTGAAGTTTTTAATATTTTAAAGTAGGTAAGGGTAAATCTTGTAATATTTTTATACTTGATTTTTTTTTCCTAAGTATTTAAACCAGTACTTAAACTACTCATTTCCCAAATTATTTTAATAAGTAATTAGCTGAAATATGTTGAATCCAGTTGGTTCTCATTATATAGTTTTATATATGCATACTCATACCTATGTATGCCAGTGAAATAAATAAATTCCAATAAAACAACAATGAATACCCAAATGAGGATAAAACCCCTTATATTTCAGTTCCCTGTCCCACAAAGAAGACATTCCAATAGCCTGCAGCTTGGGATGAACTTAGCCTGATTTTTTTTCTCCATTTGATTTTGTGATGCCATGATAGAAATTTTCTTACCACCTGTTTTTATGAGCAGTAGAGGTAGGGGTGGCTGTCTTGCACCCTCAGCCAGGGGCATTCCAAGCACCTGCTCCAGCCCTAAAATGTAAACAAAACCATGGAGCTGCTTTACAGCAGCCAGTACTTTGTCCCTCCAGAGTCACCAGCTCTAAGCATAAGCACATATGTACACATACAGATATATAGATACATACATCCTCTGTTTTGTAACTAACATCAAGGAATCCCACCTCAGCATCTCCTGGAAGCTTGGTACTGAGACATATGTGCTCAATAATGGATTGCTTTCTCAAAATAGTCTACAAGTGACTGTGCAAACACTTGTAATAATAAATATCAAAACATATATGTTAATTACAGAGGGGAGGGAAGGGAAGTAGAAATCTATTCAAAGATAACAGAATGCTCCCTATTTGGTTTTCCATACAATGCCTTCTCTGTGGACCAACATTAGGAAGTTATAAAGCAAAATAAAGATATTTTAGTCCAGTTTTCAAGCACCAGCCTCTATAACAAAAAAAAAAGCCAGTTTTTTTCTATCTGCTACAAAATCACCTGTTTATAAGATATTTACCTGGCTAGGAGGTTGCAGAGAGGTCAGACAAAGGTATCTTTAGTGAAATCTCACTCTCTCTTGGGGTCACTGCACTTCCACTGAAGACTTTCATGTGGGTAACATAACAATTGCTTGCATTAATTTATGACCTCAAAGATACTCATCACTTGAGTGGATTTGGACTTGATAAACTTTTAGTTCAAGTACTCTTATAGCCCAGGAACAAAACGGATGCTGATAAGAATGATTCATGAATTCAGTGAAGGAGTTTTTAGGTAGTGAGAGAGGAATGCTCTTATCCCCTCAGCCAGGTACTACTGTGTACACCAGCTAATTTTTACAGAAATGTTTTTCTAATTCCCGGGTTAGTTACATTTCCCTAAGAGGTTGTGCTTTTTACAGGAGCAGCCTGGTATTGCTCCACTGACTGGAAAGCAGCTGTACCCATTTTCCTCTGGGGGAATCTGGCATGATGTTCTTTGTGCCATGGTTACTCCATGAGATGAAACCTGCACTGCTGAGCAGAGCACGTGGGATTTATAGGAGATTTAATTGCTAGAGGAAAACCAGCATTAGTTACGTGCATGATCAGTTATCAGCTATCCATGATCAGCAGAGGGCATAGTATTTTCTGAAGGGAAATAGAAATGTACAGTGATGATTAAGCTTTGTGTTTGTTACTGTAATGCAAATCATTGTGGTGAACTTCGGCTTGTGATTGCTGTCCTATTTCTAGGTAAATTAATTTGATGTTATATTACTTTATCTTTGTGAGGAGATCTACAAATGCTGGCTGGTTGAACTCTGCTGCAGGACTGTACTGAGAGTAACCTCCCTTCTTAAGCTGTAAAACCAATGACTGTCTCCTGCAAACCAGGATCAGGATCTCTTAGAGTTTCCTCTACCCCATCCCCACACACTGGAAGGAAGACTGGTTTGGTTGAAAGATTAAAACTGGGAAAAACTGAATGCAGGGGTCTGCAATGGTTAAACAGTGTGAAAGAAAAACCTAAGAGGCTATGGAAAGAGGACTAGGCAAGGGATCCTGAGGAACTGTAGGCCAGGAGTAATGATGACCCCTGACTGTGAAGTGCTGCTGCCCACTTTGGAACCTGAATAAGTCTTGCTTGGGGCTGTGATCCTCAAGAAGAGGGATGATCCAGCCATTCCTTCTTTACTCTAGCCTGAGTGCCACCTCCCTCCTCCCCTTTTTAACCTTTGGCCCTGGAGAAGAGGAAGTTATTGGAATGGAATCTAAGCTCCTAGGGCTATCTAAACCAGCACTGGTGGAGCAGTGGGTCTGCCAGGACATTCTCAAATGAACCTTTTCCATCATTGGTTTTCAGTGCCTGCCAGGTGCTCCCACTGATCTTCTGCTGCCAGCTGTACTCTTTTGTGCTTTCAGGTTTTCCCCAAGGCTGCCCATGGCTAAGGATGTGGGGCAAGACACAGGACTCTGCCAGAGCTTCGCAGATGCCCACAGATTCCATGCACGTTGCTCTGCGTGTCAAAAAGATCAAGTTTGAAAACAAAAGCTGCTGAGGCTCAGATTAGCAGCAAACCCAACTGTTCCTGCTCCCCTCTGTATAGCACTATCCAGTGGCACCTGGTGAAGTGGGATTGCTGCAGCCACCAGCCAGTCAGAGCAGGGCTGCCTCCAGCTCTGTTTTCCACAGGGGTCTTTCCAGGTACACTGCCTCAAGTGTTTTGTACAATGAGTCAGTGTGAGCTAAGCAGGAAGCAAGGAAACCCTAAGATTTCTTCTCTCCTTCCCCCTTTCCAATGCCTGGGTTGATGTGATTGCCCTGGAAACCATCCAGCCTTTGAAAGCAGCAGTAGGTTGGCCTCAAAAAGGGTCACAAAGTCAAGTATGGGTTGACCACAGCTGGTTGCTGCAGCATCTCTGAATGTGCCCTTTCAGTGTGTGGAAGCAGTAGTACAAAAGGTGGCTGTTGGGGTCTGTAACTTGCAGCATTTCCTATGGTAAAGAGAAGGAAAAGCCTAAGGAGTTTTTTCTAAATTTACCACATACCCTGGCAAAGCTCTTCCCATAAAATCCATGGTAAAAACTACTCATTCCCACCTCTTGCTTGCAAAAAAATGATCTGATTCTTGGCTACTAACATGAAACTCTCTTCTGCAGAAATATGAAGCAGTGATGTGACCATTTTTGTAAAAAATCAGGGAGCCTCATTTCAAAACCAAGACAAAATTCATTTATAGGAGTCATCTTAATTACCTTTGCAGGAAACAGAATTTTCTCCTGGGTCTGACATATGCCAGTGGAGCGGGCTCAGATTTAGTTGCTGAAATGTGCATTGGCAAAGAAATAACTCAGGAGAGCTTAGACTATTACCTGATATGTCTTATGGCCCCACTATAAAGCTCTTGAGCTTTCAGTCAACTTTCCTTTCTGACCTCAACCTTCTTAACCTGGTGGGACTGAGATCTCTCCCCAGAGCCACAGCACTGCTGCCGTGATTGAGGTCTGCCCCTGCTCTCTCCTTCCTCAGTGGATCTCAGCTGCATTTTGGGGATGGCAGGGAAACACATGGTGGTATTGCAAAGAGAAATTCCCTATTCCCATGAGAAAGCATGAAAATGGAGGGAGGGGAGGAGAGAGAGGAGAGCCACTGCCCACCATGCCTGAGATGTTTAAAACAGTAAGCTGATAATGGCTAACAGAAGACCAAAAGCTAAACTTTCTGGTTTAGCCTGGTGTTGGGTCCATGGATAATCTTCAAAGAGGAGCTACAAAATGTAAAAGGAATTAAGCTCTGGGAAATGTTAAATCTGGCACATCTGGTTTACAAAGGGGTTTGTTGGTTTTTTTTCTGGATGCTGCTGTGTCTTCATTTTTTGTTGGCGTGCCAAAGGCAATTCACTCTGTCAAATGTAGACTCTTGACCTTCTAGTCAGTATGACAAGAAAGTCATCCCAGGGTGTGTCCACACCTGTCAGACAATATTAGGCACGAAATAGAGCTGTCTGTCTTCTTTAGCTAAAATGGTCTCACAAATAGTTCATAAATCCCTGTCTTCACAGAGAAGAGAAGTGCCTGTATTATCCCGGTGCACTCAATATTGAGATTGATGACAACCGGGGTCATTGGTTATACTGTCTAATCCTGACAAGCCAAGGCAAAAACAAGAGGCAGGAGAGTAGCACCGTGGCTGCTTAAAATTACCTGCAAGAGAGATCAGTCTGGAGAGCAGGCAGGGCTAGTGAGGAAGCTGGTAGGTCTTTGCTGTGACTCACCCATTAGATCCCGCTGCTTGGAGACACTGCCTCACAGACATGGCTGTACTTGAGGATCAACACTTGGGACATTGGGCAGGTTTACCTCGGCTCCCATAAAATAAAAGCAGAGCTCACAACTGTAATTACAGCTATTATAAAAGGTCTAGTACAAGGGAGCAGTGTTCAGGAGATGGGAGCTAAATTGCTGTTTACGCAAAAGGCTTAGCTGTAATGAAGGGCTATTAAACCAGGAATAAATTCTCTTACATCCACCCCACCAGCCCTTTCACCAATTCCTTGTTGCCGAAGGGGACCTAAAGGTGAGCATCTAGCCCATCAGCCTTCATATTTGTCTCTTTGCTCTGAGTGAAATGAAAATGCTGGAGGAGTGAAGAAGCTAGCCAATGGCTGGCCAACACTGTAACCTGAATGTCTGCCAGTTCTTGGCACTCACCCAACGGGCACAAAACCAGTGCTGGAAGAGCTGTGGCAGGTCCTGTTGGAGAAGGTATCTGTTACTTCCCTCCCTGTGCACATCAGCATTCACTGGGCTATTCCACCTCCCTTCACCAGTTAAAAGAGCAAAAGGGAATGTTTCACAGCACAATGTAACAGGTTAGTCTGTTTTTAAAAGTAATAGTTTTATATTGTAGGCAGCTGTAAGTTTTATAACTGTCTGTTAGTTTTATATTTGTAAACCAAGCATGGCTTTGATTGAACTAGCTCATCAAGGGCAAGCAACTTAAGGCCTGAAGTGAAGTGAAAAGAGAGAAGGTTATTGAATTGAGCAAACTGGATAAGAATTTTCTGTAAAGGAAAAAGAGAAAAAAAAATCTGTGATGGTAATTTATTTTTTCAGGGATATTTTGTTCTTTTCCAGAGGCATCTGTATCAAGCAAGGAAACACCAAAAATTGGTATGCTGATCAAGAACAGGCAGAGATGAGTTAAAAGCATGCTGGTAGGTTGGCAGTGGCTGGAGAAGCAGCAAGAAGAGCAGAGAATTAAAATTCAAGGTGGGCATGTTATCCAAAATTCTTTGCTGCCTTCAGCCTTTCCCTACCTGTGAAGACTGCTGTAGGGGTTAGTCCCCCTTCTCACAGGCATTTTCCTATGCTTGACTGTAGAAATCCTCTTCCTGCAAAGCTCTGTGTGTTGGAAAGACATGCCCTTGGTTTAGGGGGGCCCAGGGGGAGGCTGTAGGCCTGGGTGACATTTTCTGAACTCAGTCATGGTCGGCGGATCAGTGCACAGAAAGTGGAAAGATGTCACAGGCTGGGTACAGAGAGCAAGCCCATCTTTCAGTCTGTGCTTCCTGACAGGAAGAGCAAGAATGTTGTGCCACAGGTGGAGCCTCCTTGTGTCTTGATATATTGTATTCCTGTGCTGTGTATCAGTATGAGCATCTGCCTGCCTGCCTGGCTGAAGAGCGAGTGAAAATCTCAACAGGCTTTTACCCAAAACCAGCAACACCAGTCGCTTTCCCTTTCCCCAGTCAGAAAAGAGAAGCTGCCATCCAAAACTTGGCAAGGCAAATGATGGAAGAGCTTTCCTACCCTGTGATCTGGGAAAGCCTCCCCAGATTTGTGCCACCAAGGGATTCTCAGGGAAGCCAACATGTACCAACTTTTCCTTCAAACACCTCGTGCCGGGTCCCCCCATGCCAATGGGTACCAGTGAAGGTCCCTCACCTCTACCTGCGGGGATGGACTGTATGGTTCCCACCAATGCAGTTCTTTATAGCTCCAGTCTGAGTTAGAGATGTGGTATTCCTACCCTTTTCAAGCTCACATCAGAGCTGTTTAGCTCAGACTGATGTGTACTAGTCACCCACAACTCTGCTGCCAGGGCAGAGCAAAGGCTGCTTACAAAGCCATGCCCAGCTCTGATTCTCTCACCCTGTGTGCTGACCAGCCTGCCTGCAGAGTGCCTTGTGGCACAGAATCTCGTTTTAATTTTTTTTTTACCCCACGTGGGCGTTGTAATAGCAGTCCCTGATTAAATTCTTCTGGAAGGTAGAAGAATTCATTTAATCATTTGTTTAGAAGTGGTCAGCTCTGCCTATCTTGCTTACTTGCTTAGGCACAAAATGTAGTTCCCAAATGAAAGTGTGGAGTCACAGGTCATCATTCTCTCATTTTGGCCCACAGTCTAATGGGGTCCCTACAGGAAAATTGAGCCAGAATGGGTTGGAGCTCTTGGCTGTGTATGTTACATGAACAAGGATTTCCCTTGACATAACTTTGCCTATGTATGCCATTTACATTTGCATACTCCTAGGGGTTATAGGTATCTCACTGGAATTTTTTCTCCGGAGTGAAGTTTTGCACTGCCCTCAGCACCTACAGGACGTGTCTTGTACTACATGAGAAGGGACTGTAGGAGGAAAGCCTTCTATTCAAAGCAGAGGAATTTCAGATTAAAATGCCAAGGTTGAGGAAGAACTTCTGATCTCCTTGGTCTGACTTTGGAATCAAAAATTTGGCAATACGAGATCTTCCAGGGATTAGCCAAATGCCTAGGCTGGCTCAGGCCATGGGCTGTAAAAGGAAATATGGAAAACAGTGGAGAAATAGACTTTATTTCTCTTTCTTCCAGAACACTCATGAAAATTAATGGCCATTTCTTTCACAAGCTCTTTCCATTGCTGGTAGGGGAATCATAAAAATAAACCCTAGTTCTTTTTGTGTGTCAATGCCTGAGCTGTCTCAATGTATTTTCAGTAGTTCTTGCAAGGCAGTGTGACAAGCAGATATTTTTGAAGGCAAACTGGTGTGCCATTTCCATAACTAAAATTGCATGTTTCCTGCAAGTATTGAGTCCTTTATGGATTCAGTACCATGCAATTGCAGACTTTGAAATAAAATCTGTCTGGGTCAAATACATCATCTAACCCCTCACCTTAGTGTCTGACGATAATCTGGCCAAAAACAATCATCAATACCATAGCAGGTAAGAGACAAATATAGGTTGGAAGGCACATAAAAAACATCTCTAGAAAATATATTTAGAAAGTCGAGATGTAAATGTATCCTTCTCTTGCCTCTATTATTTTATAGTCAAGAATTTCCCGTGCAGGAAATCTCTTCTGGTGCCTTTTACCCACACTGCTGTTGCAAGCTGCACGCCATTTTTTTTGCATCAAAAACATCTGTAAGTCTTTTTTCCCTCTTTACAAATTCATACATAAGTAAAATTAAAGGGCTTTCCAATCCAGGTGTTTTAGTGCCATGTTATTTACATGTCTAAACATAGGCACCTGAGTTTCAGTGTGAGAAACCTGTATCCTGTATGGCATTTGTTCTGTGAGTAAAGTGGGAACTTGTTTTCAGTGTCTGCTGGGAGGTGATTTTCCTCCTAGTCAGTTATAACTTCCCCAGTATGTGTAAGCTATTGTTAAGTAGACAATAGATAATAGTCTACCTACCAGCTCACCTATCCAAGCAGCACTCACCTAGCTGAAAAGGTTTAATACTGTTGCCAAAGATTTTCCTGAAGAAGAAGGTAGGCACGCCTGCCCATAACCTGGGCTCTCCTCTCCTCCCTTGGGTCGCATCCTGCCCCCAGGATCCTTCTTGATGCCAGCATGTCTGAGTCAGGTAAAAGCACAGAGCTTAAAAATTATGCAGTCAGCTGTTTCCTGCTCTGTTTATTAGTTGGGTGTTTAGTTTGGACCCAGCTCATCACTCTTCATGTGGGAAACTCCCATTGATTTCACTGGGAACACTGTCTGAGCAAAGATTTCTGAGCAGGGCTTCTTGCTGGAGGATGGCTGGACAGGGCCGAGCACAGAAGTACTTGGCTCCTACCAGAGCAGAAACAATCAAACAGCCATTCCTGATTTTTAATAGCAGGTCGCAAGGGACTTTGCAAATGTGAGAAGTATTATTATCTCTGTATTACAAAAACTGATTACCAAAACATAAGGGTGAAGTTAACAAGGTAGTGTTTTAGGGACTCTTCGTGGCAAATAAGTGTCATCATGTGATACAAACTAGGTGAATGGAGAGCTATATTTCCCTACAAAGAATTCCACATTTCTGGGAAGAGTTTTAAGGAACAACTAGTGTGCCCCTTCCACCATCTTGCTTTCCTTAGGTGCAAGTCCCCACCACTGTTCACAACCTGTTCTTTTAGAGCATTCACTCTTCTAAGATTGCTCCTGGTTTTTCTCACAGTATGACAAGAAGAGCAGCCTGTGTGTTACCAGCATACCTGATGCTAGCCCTTCTCCTTCACACCTGCAGCAGCAAAGCCAGACCCAGTTTACATTGACTCTATGTCCAGGAAAGTCTAGCCAGGCTCATGTAGGTCTTGAGTGGGGCAGGAGGAGGGTGTAATCCTTCTCCAAATTTGTTATTGAGGTCTGTAAGCTCTGGTCTCATTAGACCTGTAGTCAGTGCCGTTTCTGATGACAGCAGTCACACTGAGCTGTGCGACTCTGCACCGCCAATGTGAGCCTCAGTCAGCCTCCCACATGGGAATACATGCAGGTATGTTCAAAAAAATGTCCTGCCAGAAATATCTTAGAAGACCATTCTGATTCTGGCAGTTTTGTGCAAACACACTTCAATCACCTGAAAACCCACATAATGATAACAGCAGCTTCTTCCCAGGAGTGAGGCAACTGGGCTGGGAAGTATCCAGGACTGTCTTGATAGATGGCAACACTGGATGGACAGTAGGAGAGAAAGTATAATTTCTTTTTTATATAAAATTACTAGAGAGATTTAAAAATTATTTTCTGATAGGAAATAGTCTTTCAAAACCTTTCCTGGGAGGCACTTGCTGACTTACTGCCTGAGTACTGCATCTGAAGCAGATCACTGGCTGACATACTGCATAGGCTGTGAAATTGTGGAACTTGTCTTATTATGTACAAGCCAGAGATGTACAAACACTATATATTCCACCTCAGCCTTTCTTTTTCATTCTGTGGCCCTGGATGAATTTTGGGGGAATATCTTTTTCCCAGAGAGTTTTTCATGAGGCAATGTTTGCAGCAGACAGAGATACTACCCCTGAGCTACTGGTCGGTACAGACAGCCAGAGAACACAGCTCTGTCAGGTTTGTTTGGCTTTCTACTCCCACTCTGAATGAACAACACCATTTGCTGCAGACCTTCTGCACCATTGATGTATTTCAAAGAGATGTGTCCAAATCTTCAGAGGTTTCATCCTGCTAGCAAAGTACACTTCTACCTTTCCAAACACTTCAGACGCACTTAAGAGTTCCACTTCACCTGCTTTCATAATGCGGCCATAAGAAGATTGTAGCCTGTCTTCTCACTTACATTTCTACCAGGAAATCCCATGTGGGCTTTAGTCTGGCTATAGATGTTGGTTGTTTGGAAGAAGTCCCTTGAAATGAGTGAATGAAAAGGGAAGAGATGTTACTCAACACCAAACACACAAGCAACAAAATATAGATAAACAAAAATAAACAAAACACCCCAAAATTCTGAGGATAAAAAATGCTTGACTCAGTAAGGAGATGAGGAAATAAAGGGAAGTAATGAATGATGAACAGTTTACTCAGTTAGATATTTGTGGTCCACAGCCTATTCCCTGGCCCTTGAAACAGCAGGCATTTCTTAACCGTCAAGATCTTGCTTAGGCAATCCTAGCATTGGCTTCTGTGGGGACAGCACATAAGCCCTAGCACACAGTGTATTTTGGTTTGTGCCACAGCGTCATCTGACAAAGGTTGGACACATTATTACATGCCCTCTGAATAGCCTTGTCATCAGACTCATGTGTGACACTACTTATGTGCAAGCTGCGGAGAGGGGCAGCATGCTGAAAAGGAGAGGGAGGGAGGGAGGGCCAGCCTGTGAGCACAGAGGCCTGAAGTGGCGTGAGGGAAAAGGTGTTGAAAGCAGGGTGGGAGAGGATTAGCAGGTTGAGGACTAGCTTTTACAGGAGAGCAAGCCAGGGGTAGGGAAGAGGTTGACAGCCCACAAACGTTACTGCAAGGAGGGGCAAAATGACTGTGTGGCATGTTTTGCCGCACCAATAGCGTCAGAAATCAGTATTGAAGGGAAAAAGAGCTCAGCTAATCAAAGAATAACAGTGATGCTGTGACCAAAGGCTGATGGGCATGCCACACTGAACATGTGTTCATGTCAGAGGCAACAGAAGGATTGGCTAGCACTTGGGATTTGAGGGCTGTAGGCAAAGTGTGGGGCTCCATGTCTAAGCGTTCAGGATGTATCTGGTGCAAAAGCCTAAAAACAGTTAAAGGGCTTAGCTTGGCTCCTTTGTTCTTGCAGGTAGGAATAAAAATGAAAACTCATCCAAGCCCTGAAGTTACCTGGTGACTCTGATCAGCAGTTGAGATGTCAATGTGATGTGCTCCGCATAAAGGCAACACAAAGGTGAGCCCTGCCCAGAGAACTGAAATGCAAGTATGATGGGCAAGATAAAAGGCTGATATAATGCAGAGGAGGAAGGCACAAGGTAAGAATAACATGAATCTGACAAGATCATGACAGTAGTTTCAACACACTAAGACTAGCTCTTTCAACAGACGACCAGTGGCTCAGTTGAACTTTGGGAAGCAGTTTGGAGGACAATGAGGATGCCAGGGGGTTCCTCTTGCAAAGCTTAATAAAAGAGCTCCTTTGAAATCCAGCAGCAACATTCAAACTATTCCTGGCTGTGGTGAGGGGCCTCTTGAGATCTTGCTGTGCTGGAGACTTGGGAAGGGATGAAACTTGCAAACTGAGTATTAATATTCTCTGCTCCTGGCTCAAAATGACTGACAGTGTTTCTGAATAATTTATTTAACCTCTGATTTCCCCTTTGGAAAAGTGGGCTTCATACAACTTGTTTCCTTGTAAAACTCTTTAGGATACTGGTAAATTTGACCTTCCTCAATACAGTGACAGCACTGGATGAGACCCAGAGAAGGAATTGGGTGAAACCAGCTGGAAAGTGGCACAGGATTTGAATGAGATTAGAACTGAATGGATGACAGTTTAAGGAGGCCAAATATGTCAAGGCATGTTGATGTGAGCGAACTCAGAAGCAACAGGTAAAACATGGTAATTTGTGCACAGCATAGAGTGTTGTGGCTGTAGCAGCTCTCATACTGCTGCCTGGCAGAGTGGCTGCTGCCTGCTCTCTCCTCTCACTCACCTCCCTTCTGCCTCAGCCCTTGCTCCCACATCTCTTCAGCAGTTTTCTTCTTTGTGTAATTTGCCTTTCTGGTGCATTCTCATGCTTCATGGCCCAAGTGCCACAGTGCCCAGCTCCCTAGGGCAAGATGAGGGTTGCTGCTGAGGCCACCCACAGTTCACACATCACCAAGGTGTCCAACAGCTACAGACCATTCAGAAACTCAAGCCTTGTTTCCAGGATTGTGGCTCAGTTTTGCTGTGGATTAGAGAAGACAGAAGTGAAGTTCCTAAATCTGCCTTCTGACAAGTGTAACTGGCACCTTGCTGCCAGCACCTGCAGCTCAGCAGCCACCTACCACCTTGATGCACAACCCAGCTGTCAGCCTTGCACTGCCAGCAAGGACCCCTCCAGTTCTGCTTGCAGCTTGCTCAGTTTTGCTGAGCTCTCCCTTGATCCTCATGGGCAGCTGGTGATCCAGAACACAGAGGAGGCAAAATATTAAATTGCTGGGAAAAAGTTACAGAAGTAAGGAGTGAACTTACCCTTGCTCCATCACCTTCACATTCCAGTACCACTAAGACACAAAGTGACACAGGCTCATAGCGAGAGGAGAGAAAGGCGTTTGGACATAGCAGGGTCAATGCCACTCACTGGGTATGTTACCTACAGATGTGTAGCCACTGGAGGGAACAAAACCATAAGGAATTATAAGACTTGCTGGGATAATCTGGATGATCTGTCCAGGGAATGCCCCTGTGCTTCACTCGTGGAAGGGAAGGGTGAGTGTCTTCCGAAGGTGGGGAGGGGGGATGGTGCCTGGAAGCCTAAACCACCGGCCGGGACAGTGACGGGGCTCGTTTTCTTTCTGGGAATGGTGCTATCGCGCTGGGACAGGGAAGCGTGAGGCGGGGAGCGGTGGGTTGCAGGGCGTGCGGACTTCCCGGCCGGGAGACAGAGGCCGCCACCAGCTGCGGGACAGGCAGCGGCGGGATCACGTCGCCGCCTCGCCCGCGGCACCGGACCGCNCGGGCCGCGGCGGGGGCGGAGCGGCGCGGAGCGCGGACAGCCGGCCTCGGGAGGCATGTCCGTGCCCATGCCCGTGCCCGGCGGCGGGCGGTGAGCGGCCATGCCGCGCAGGGCGGAGAGGGGCCTGCAGATCGCCCCGCACTCCCTGGCCATCGTCCTGGACGCCGCGGCCGGGGGGCGGCCGGGGGGCGACGGTGCCGGTGGTGCCGGTGCCGGCGCCTGTGCGGGGCCGGCGGCGGAGCTGGGCCGTCACCGCATCGGCTACGAGATCTTCGCGGACTTCAAGCGGGAGAACATGCAGCACTTCTGGGACCGGCGGGCCACGGCGGCGGTGGCCGAGACCTTTTTCCTGGGCTGGATCGACGAGCAGGTGCTGCTGGTGCAGGGCAAGGAGGAGCACCTGGAGGTGCTGCGGCAGGGCTGGGCGCGCCGCTCCCTCAAGCCCCCCAGCGGCTTCCACATCAAGTGCCTGGGTAGGTGCCGCCGGGCCGGGCCCGGGACCCGCGGAGCTGCCCCGGGCCACCCTCCGCAGCTGCCCGGCGGGCTCAGGGAGCGGGGACGGAAAGGGGGGCCCTCCCCGCCGCGGGGTTTTAGCTCCCAAAAGTGGGTGTGCGCGAGAGGGGTGAGCCGGGACGGGAGCGGTGGCATTACAGGGATGGGGTTCTCCGGGAGAGCTGCCGGCCACGTCTGTAGGGTCGGTTGGAGAGGTGCGTTCCCCCGTTCCCTTCAGCGGGCGAGGGTAACAACATAAACTGGAAGTATTGGAATATACCCCCTGCAGGATGAAATGCCCGCTGGCCTCCTGCGGGCCGGCTCCGCCCGTAGCGTGCTCCTGGGGCCGCTTGGCTCGGGAGTTAAAAGTTCGGTTTAGTATTTCCAGGTGTGCTAAAACAATATTTCACTTTATATTCGGCTCTACTTGCTAGATCAAACTTGTGTCACAGTGTTGCTGTGAGGTGTCTTCCACAGCGAGAAGCAGTAGCAGGAGATGAGTAACATACGGTTTTTAGCGGTGCAAGGCAGGTGGCTTTTGGAGCTGTAAACGGCAAGTCTGTTATGCCGTGGTGGGCTGAAGGTTCAAGTTACAGTGTGATTCCCTAAGGGAATCCCGTCAGTGTGCAGTGGCCTAGGACAAAGCACACCTCACTCTGCGTTTTCTTTAGGAAACGAAAAAATCCTAGCATGGAGAGCAAAAATGTCTTATTTTGACAGGAAACAACCCATCAAACAAAGACAAAAAATTCCAGCCCAATCCTTCCAGCATCAAACCCGAAGATACAAAGCTGTGACTATTTGGTAGGTATACTGAGGAGTTGTGAAGAGCAACAGAGTAGAAGTTTTTCTTAGGGTTTAAGGCAACTCCACATTCATCACAGCTCAAAACATGCAGCTTCTCTTATAGAGAGAAGGAAAATTGTGAGGATTTGCTTTGTTGCTGGCTTAGTTAATTCTCGTGGCTGCTGCAATGATGGTGAGGCAGACTGTCTTTTCCTCATATACAGTCTATATCATCAATGTCCTAGGCAGCAGGCACTATGAACAGGTCACAAAGCTAGAGATGCTCTCTCTGTGCTGGAAGTTTCAGAGCCTTGAAACAGAATGCTTCCATGCATTTATTTTAAAAAAATTAGCTGAGTAAGGTTCCTGAAAAGAATGGAACATGAATATTTGAGGTTTCCCAGTTTCCTGTTTTTAATCTGGCTTTTGGATGTCTTTATCCTTTTGAACAAGCAATTCAGACTCCTATCATTTCTAGTTACCAGCAGGCTTGTCTCTTGCAGAGTTGTCAGACACTTGTCGTTCACTCACTATTTCCCCATCAGACTTACTTGAATATTACAATTTTTTTCTGTGCAGAGAGAGAAGGTCAAGACATGTTGCCCTGTTAAAAATGAACAGAAGGACCTTTTTTCCTCATAATAGCAAATTTTCTTCTGATCCTCAGATGACAAGACAGTGTTGCAGAGCAACAGGTGGTTAATCCTGTTCTGGTGAGAGAAAAGTTTTGTGTGGTCCACCACTACTTGGAGAAGGGAAGAAGTTCAGCAGTGGTTAGTGCTAGCTGCTCAGCCTAGCTCATTGGGTTTTTTGGCTGCAGCTGGATGGAGGATGAAGAGCTTTTGAGTTGGCCCTGTCACCTGACAGAGCGTCGGGGTCAGTGTTTGATTTTTGAGGTGTTCCTGGACTTTGCCCATTGAGTGGCATTCCTCAGCCTGCTGCCCAGGAGGGCTGTGGAAAGGTGCATTCTGACCTTGACTTTACTAAAGCCACGCAAGGAATGTAAACAGGTCTTTGTGGCCTATCTTAAAATATGGAAACGAAACATTTGCTAGAAGTTCACGTTAATAAGTAAGCTCATTGGTGTGCAAATAATATGCATTCCTTGGGGGGTTGTCTTTGCTGCAAATTTACAAAAGACTGGAGCCAGAGTTTTTCATTTGATTTTAAAAATAGCAAATGCCTCTCAGTATTTGATTAAAGACTATGAAAGAAGAGCAGGGACCTGTCCGAGTCTTGCCTGTTGATTAGGGCCTTAGCTGTGTTGAATATGATGGAAGGAACTGATTGATTTTTATTTTTTTCCACTTTATTTTTTCCACTCTCAGACTGATAATTCAGGTCTTGTATCTAAGTAGATTCAACTTCCACTTACTGTAAAGTTAGGTAGTTAAAGAATTGTCAAAATAATGGGCTTGTCCTGTGGGCACGAGCATCTGCTTAAATGCATGTAATTGTATTTCAACATAATTAGGTACCTAATGTGTAAATGGCTGTGACTTATTGAGGAACTCTCTCACACTTACCTACTTTGTTTCATTAAAGCAGCAAGCAACATACAGGCAAAAGAAGCAGCCCTGATGGTTTTCAGCTTTAAAAAAAAAAGTGGTTGGTATCTTAGGTTGATAGGAAAACGTGCCTGCTGGGAGTTGCAGAATAGAAATATTTTACTCCTGTTAATAAATAACTGGTGGGGTCAAGGGAAAAAAGAGGCACAGTGTTTTTGATGAAGGTGACACTGCTATTTTGTCTTGCTCTGGTCCAGCTGGTAGTCCCCATGCTGGGGTTCTAGGGGTTGCCTAGATAGGGGTTGCCATGGCTCGGCTATGGGGGGTTGCATGGGGGACTGACACAGGGGATCCTTCTCTGCACCTCAGGGCTATTGGAATACCTGGACAATGCTGTGATTAAGTTGTTGGGTTGGTTCTTGTCTCATATCGTAGCTGGTTATCTCTTCGCAGAAAGGTGGGGGCAGATTTCTACCTCACCTGCCCCTGGAGTCCAGCTGGGATGGAATAGCTGGATGACCAGCTGCCTGCCCCAAGGTGGTGTGGGGGGAGCATGCCAACCTCCTGCTGCTGTCTAGCTTGGGACAAGGCACAGAAACCTCAGCTGCACGACCTCCATGCACAGGTAGCTGAAGCCTTGGACAACACTTCCCTTCCCTTATATTGTTAAGTGCTAACATGACCCAGAAATCACAACTGCAGCCTGACTTTCAAACCTCTGCTGATGTTGCTGGTGTTTCTTGTTCATTGTGGTCCAGAGCCCTGGCTCTGAAGGGTTGTGATGGCTGTGGAGATAACTGGAGGAAAAAGTAGCTGGTGAGGTGGAGGGAATACTAAACCTCTAGTATGCATAGCATGTTTTCTGCTGCTGGAATTGTAAAGTGTAAACCAGGAGAGGCTCACTGCTGAATAATCTCCCCATGTTTAAGTTACCCTGGCTTGATAATGAAAAGTTCATGAAAGTATAATCTGTAGTTAACAAGACTGGACGGTCCTATTGTGCTCAGTGCAGGTGTACCTGAGCCACAAAGTGAATGGATTAAAATCTACATGAGATTCCAGTGTCCAAAGATTTGAATTATAAAATTAGACCTTACAATTAAATATAGCAGGAATATGAAGCACATGAGAAATTTGCTTATAGCACTGACATCTTAGGGCTGGAGGGTATGGGGATGAAGTGATTAATGTGTGACTTTTAAACTTACTCTTCTGATAGTTTTCTTAAACTGAATGGTTATGCCATAAAAGCTTGCTCAGTGACCAGTTTTGCAGTGATCAAAGTTACTCAGATATTAGGAAATTGTTGGGTGTATTGAGGTTTTTAAGTTGGCTGAAGGAGAAACTTTGGAAAACATAAGCAGTCTTTGAATGAACAAAATCCTCAAACCAGCACTTGCTTACTATGTTGATTTGGAGTGTCAAGGAAGCCTTATGCAAATCTATAGGTCCAGTGATGAAATTCATTGTCTTCGGAAGCTGTCTTGTAACTTTGCAAGGCTTTTGCAGCTTAAGTCTTTAATGAGCGTTAGTATTTTAATAAGATTTCTTTTTTTGACACACCTTCCATTTGCACTCACTAGTATTTGTCATCCTGGAAACTGATTTTTTTTCCCTTTCAGCTCTTCCATTCAAGGTGCTGTCAGTGCAGCAGGATGTTCCACCTCATTTTCATCTCTTCATCGCCTTTTGTGCTCCCAGATGAGACTTTCTTCTGTATCTCTTGCACTTGATTTCTGTGTCACAGACAATGGGCATCTTTGAGAGGTTTTCATACGCTTCGCTGAAGGGCCATGCCCTTTTGTAGAGATTGCTTGAAAAGAAGTGACCAAACTTTCTAATAACCCTTTGGCCATGCCCAGAGCAATTTCTCCAATTAGAAGCTGATGTTCAGATGGAGTTTTAAAGAAATATGTGTGCAATAATTAAACTAACTAGCAGGGGTTATAATTCAGCAAAGTCGGCAGGGCCAGGCTGTTGTGCATTGTTCCTGCCTGGCCAGGCGTAGGGGGGAAACTTCTTTTGCCGCGCTGGGAGTTGGAGCTAAGTGCTCCCTTTCTTTTCTCTCCCTGCCGTATCCTCTCATGCCACCAAAAAATTAAATTAACACCCCACCAGTTTAGGTTAGGTAATTTTCACAATAAGTTTTTCAGTCATTAGTGGATGATTATGGTGAAGTGTAAACTGTTGGACATTAAATGTTATTCATCTATAGACATTTATAAAACATGAATTCCTTTCTTTCCTCCCAATTATCTCCTTTATGTAATGAAAATTTCAGTGCGGGAGCGTTATGTTTCATAGTAATAAAACCTCTGATGGCTTTACCACACACTCAGCTACACTTTCTGTATGCCTTGTGGTATTACCATGGGGACTTCCGTGGATTTAAACTGCAATTTTTTTTCTCCTTCTCTACCACTCCAACACAGAGCCAGTTAGAGATTCACTAAGCACTTTGTATATCTGTGAGGTGGTTATTGCACCTGAAAAAAAGAAGGTAATTGCACTGAAAAAAAAGAGGGTAAACTTAATCTTATGGCCAGGCTGAAGTGCTTATGAATTTACTTCCAACTCTGAGTAAAGAACTTCACTGCTCACAAGTGTTGGGTTGGGCCTTTAATGTAATTTGTAAAAGCTGCTTTCAGAGGCTGGGGAGACAGAGACAAGAGCTAAATGAGTATGGACTGCATATAAAGTGCCTGATTTCTCAGTATGTGGTTTGTGCTTGTGTTGTGGGAATGAAGTCCTAGAGTCAGAATTGCTTTCTGCTCTTTAAAGAAAACTGTGGATGGCCTACAAGGCTAGTACTAGTCATCAAAAATGTATTGTGAAAGTAAAAAAAACACAAAGAAAGGAAAGATGCTGCCTATTTGATTTCATTTTTTCACTCAAAGCAGCTTCTCTTGAACTAGCAAAGTCAAATACACAGATCTGTGGTATTCATTGTGCAGCTCAGGGCAAGGATTTATAAGGTTAATAGCCAGCTAGTACTGCCCCCCCACCTCCTTCCTCCCCACAAAGAGCACCATTGTATAGGAAAGCATCTTTTCCAGTGGCAAATAAGTCATCCAGCCTTGCAAGTTAAGTGTATGCTCTGTGTGAAAAGCAGTGCTGTAAGGGAACTGTGGTGGCCAAGAGCAGTCCTTGGCCATGGGGCTTTGACAAAGCTAGAGGTCTCTCACTCTCTCCATCTCTTTGTTTGTGCATGAGGGTCTGGTCTTTAATTCAATGCTTCTCGTTCCCTTTCTCAGAGGGCCCTTGTCTTTGCTGGGGAGCAGCATGGTGGGTGTGCACTGCATGAAGGCCTTGTCAGGTGTTATTCCCAGAGCTTAAATGGGCTCCTGGGCTGCCAGCACTGTGCCACCACACCAGTCACTACATCACCTTTCCATCTGTCCTACTCTCCTTTTTTACATAGTCATTTTTGGATTTAAGAAGACTGAGGTGAATGAGGTGTCCAGGGGCCATGCAATGGATAACCATGGAGCTGCTAGTCACAGGCACCTCCATCCTGCCTGCTCATCATTTCCTGTGGCATGAAACTCAGTTATGTTTCCCCTTTTGTCCTGTCTTTGTAATTTGCTAGTAAGAGGCATGTTGTTAAACATTTTACTTACCAAACTGTAATGATTTTAGTTGGCTAAGTACAGATCTTCTGTGTGTGTTGCCACAGTTTAAAATTTTGCTTTAAATGAGTTTTTATTAATAGAATGGCTTGGGTTGGAATAACAATAATCTCGTTCCAGCCCCTGTGGAACAGGGAACCATCCACTAGACCAGGTTGCTCAGAGCTCCATCCAACCTGGCTTTAAGCACTTCCAGGGATGGCACACCCACAGCTTCTTTTGGCAACCTGACCCAGTGCCTCACTACCCTCACAGTAAAGAATTTTGTCCTGGTACCTGCTTTAAACCCTCTCTCTTTCAGTTTAAGGCCATTTCCCTTGTCCTATCACTACATGCCCTTGTGAAGTCTCTTTTCCAGCAATCTTTTCCAGCAGGCCTCCTTTAGGTACTGAAAGGTAACTAGAAGGCATCCCCAGAATCTTCTCAATCTGTCTCCAGAAGAGAGGTGCTCCAGACCCCAAGCCTGGAGAAACATGCATTTAATGCAAAGAAAAAGGCTCTAGGAAGGTCAGGTGTGTCTGAAACTGGGCTTGACTGGCAGGTTATTGTTTCACCTCTTTTGTAAAGGGAATTACAACAAAGTTGGCTCTCTCTCTCAGCAATTCTGGTGCTGTTTCCTCGGGCCATGATTTTGGATGGTAAACCTGTCCTCCATTCTGCAGCCAGGAGAATCACAGCTTGTCCCCCAACAGGATGTACCAAAGCATTACCACATTCTTGTCTGCATTTCAGACACCCTTTTGGAGAGTGTAGCAGAAAAGGTGCAACCCAGATGGATTGGGTGTCCTCCAAAACTCCTGGCATCAAAAGCTGCCTCCCAAGCAACATCATTCCTTCCCTTGGCTACACTGAATGTGATAGGCAGGCTTCTCTTTTCTTTTAGTAGTCAAGGAAAACCTGAAGTGTTCAGAGAAAATAAAAACTGCAACCAGATGGTGGTTTCCCCTGCAGAAGCTGTGACTGAAATGTGAGGATGGAAGGAACTTCTTAATAGTTTTCTGCAATAACAGAATTTTAACAGGGTTCTGAAAATTCAAGTTTTTGCCAAACCTTTTTCTTTGTTTTAAATACAAAAGCATAAATGTTTTGATTATTTTCTAATGATGTTGACTGCTGGGAATGTTATTGCAGTCTCTGGTTTCTGATATTGAAACTTCTCCCTGGGTGGGCCAGATCTGGAAAGATTTTTAAGGATATTACATTCTTGGAATAAAATCCCTTCACCTAATATGTAAACATACTTTCTTCTGTCTGCTGTACTTGATCCCTCTATTTATGACCTGGGATTTCACCTGGGAACTGTGATGAGAGGTATCTGAATGTAAAGAATGTACAAACACATATAGTTTGATGAAACAAAGTGTTTTCATGTTGATATTTGAGCAGGTCTTCACGCCTCCTTTTTAAACTGTGCTCCTGTTCTGAGCCACAGCAGCACGTGAGCACACCTTCAAAGGTCAATAACTACCCAGGGAATCTGAATAGTGGTTTTTCTTGTTGCATGTTTTTTTCTGTAACAGAAAAGCAATGGTGTAATATTACCATCAGCACTTACTAAGCTATTTTTGGTTTTTTTATGAAACCAAGTTACTATTCTGTGCATTAGAAAAACGCACAGAGTAATGACTTCTATAGTGTATTTTCTAGAGCTGGATATACTTCTAATCTGTCTAACATGACACTTTGTTGTTCTTCCACATGAGGACAGGATGGGGTACCAAACCAGCAGAAATTGGAGTAAAAACCAGCAGCCTTTTAGCTTAACCTTGAATTCCACTATCAGGCAATTAATAAAGAGACATGCAGGTGTGTCAAAGATTGCTCTTTTAGAAGTGCAAACCAATTCACTTAAACTCTGGGAAGCAACTCTAAATTTGGTTCTTTACAAAATCTGTATACTGTGACTGTGGAAAATGCTTCTACCTTAGGAGCTTGGTTTGGGTACGCTCTAGAAGCTTTGGTTTTAAAGCAATTTTTGCTGGTAGGGCTTTAGAGGGTACATGTGCTGGCCCATGCGTGTTTTCAGAGGAGGACAAGAATGCTGAAGGACCCATTGCTGGCTTGTATGGGGAATCCCACTGAGAGAGCACAATGGGCTCTTGGATGGTGACCCAATGGCTTTCACAATAACATGGCCTAAAACACAGTGGCCTGCAAGACTGGGCTGGCCATATGGCAGGCTGATTCCTCCTTCTGGTGCCAGTAGGAGGGGAATAAAGGTATATGCTGGGGCTGGCCTGAGGCTGAGCAAGTGTCTCAGTTCTTGCATTGGTAGCAAGGCAGTTAGATTTCTGTGTCCATCTTCATCAGTAACTGCAGCTCCAGTAACTCCTGCTTATCTGCTGCCTTGCAGTTGCATGTGCTGCAACATCGTCTTTCACTGGGTGTACAGAGGCTCCTGGGAGGGAGCAGAACTGCAAGGACCATGTTTTCACTGGAGCTGTAAAACTTGCAATGTATTATTAGCATTAGAACAAGCTGGGTGCTGCCAGTATATTTGAGATTTGGCATCAGAGTCTTAGGTATTATTGAGGGGCTATAAAATGAGTATTTCATTTTTAAAAATTGAAACTTTTTTTTTGTTCTTTAAAAAAGCCCTTTTGCAAATCTAGCAAAACTTATAGCTAAAGAAGAAAAACAGATAATATTGACTTTTTCAGATTATAGTTGTATTTTCCACTTTAATCATAATATCCATGGGTATCTTTCTGTATGCAAAGAATATGGAAGAAATAAAATGCGGCAGCATTTTTCCAGGTCATTGGAAGAAAGACTTAATGGTCTAATAAATATGTGATGTCTACTTACCTTGTGTTAACAGTATCCTTGGGTGTGTGAGGTTACAGAGTCCTGCTTCTGTGTCAATTGCAATGCATACAGTTTATTATTTGTGTCCCTTTACAAAGAGATCAACTTGACATAAATAGGGTTTATCATTGCCTGTTAATTTACTGTGTTTGAATTCTAAAAAAGTGACTGAAGTCCTGTAAGCTCCATATGATGCTGCAGTGAACTTCTGTATGTTTGATGGGGCTTTTTTGTAGTTTTGGGGGTGGGGTTTTGGTTTTTGCAAGGGTTGGTTTTTTATTTCTGTTTTTCAAATTGCTTTTCTTTTAGGGGAGGTGTTTTACTCAAAGGATTCATGATGTGGTTTTTGGGTGCTAGTAGTCCTCAGCCTGCCCTTGTGCCTTTCAGCCACTCTTCAGCATGTGTGGAACTGGACCATGCCCTTGACTCCCACTCCTGCAGACCAGCATTAAATGTTTGCTCTCCTGCTTGTGCATATTGCAGGGCTAGTGCCCAAACAAGTTTCCTTTTCACTGACCGATGGAATAACAATACCTGGCGTTAAGAGAAAGCTGAGTGTTTACTTTGGGTTTCCCTGAAGGGCCTCTTTTTGTTGCCACCATCTCTGCTCAGGGAAACCTGTACACATTGCTAAATCTGAGGGTGCTGTTGAGGTGCTCTGGCTTGTGAAGTCAGGAGTGGGTCAGCAGCCACGTGAAGATTTCCATCCGCTTCGTGTGCCTGCTACTTCTGTAAGGCTTTGCAGGTAGTCCCTGTCCAGTGGGGTGGCCCAGGCTCATGTGGGCAATCTTGAGAGCTCAAAGCAGAGGGCAAATCATCCACAGCACTGGGAAGGAGAGTAGAAGAGCAAGGTCCTGATAGACTGTCCCTTACTCAGTGTTTATATGGCTCAAAGGAGGAGAAAATTATTGACAGCTGGATGAACCTGAACTGATGTTTACAGGTGCCTGATATCACCTGAGTGGCCCTGGTCCAGGTGTGGGAAGTCAGCAACTCGCCTGGGCTATAAGAGATGTCCTAATTCGTCACATGTTCACGAGGTGATTTAACCAGCTGAAAACCAGGATTTTAAGATCTATGTTAAAGCAAATGCAGTATCTAGCATAGTAGACATTATTAGCAGAAGGGGTTATTAAAAATAAATAAAAGGGAGAAGGAATTTTCTCACTTTCTTTGTTTCTCAGAGAAATTTTGTGTGTGTAAGCATTCCCTGCTGGAAGCTTAGGGCAGTTTTCAGCTGGACTTGCTTCATATAGACATATGTGTGAGGGTGTATATAGTGTTTTAAGTGCTGTATGAACAGAGGTTTTCCATTACTTTGAGTGGTCTTGATTCAACAAGGTGCAGATACTCACATGTGCTTATAGTAAGTTAAGTCTGAGTCTGGTGGGAGGACTCACATTTTTGAATATAGGTGTGTCATATATTCTTGTATTTGCCTGACTGTTGTTAAGAGATTTGCTAGAGGAATCTCTTTCTGATTAATTGTAGAATGGGTCATCTGTGTCTAAACCAGGAGTCCTTGGAGAATTAAGCTTGGGAATCCAAGATAAGTATTCTTTGCATTTTTATTTTGGTGTATAAAGTACTCTGAGAAATAAATAGCAGAAGAGTTTTCCCAGCTTTTGTAGGTGCCTTCAGGAAAAGTATGAAGAGGAAGTCTTAATTAATACTTTGTCAATAAAGTCATGAAAAGTAGGCAAATTGACCTACAATCATTCTGATTTCTTTTCTTGGGTAGGAATTAGTGGCTATCATCTTGTCATTTTTTATTTATGGCAGTAGCTTGTAGCCTTTAGTTTGTAGATTTCTTATTAATTCAAGGTCTTTGGTTTTGTTTCCAAGGTATTTTTTTATTGTTAGTTTATCTTTGTTGGAGGTGTACAGATAGAGCTCCTCAGTGAAGCTGATGCCAGATAGCTGTTGGAATGTCTGTAGGGACTTGCTTCTTGGCTGCCTTTCAAGTGCAGTATGGCTGTAAAATGTTTTCATGTCAGAATCACTACATGTATCATTGTTCTGCTTTTCTCTATCAATAACTGGTCTCATTCAGTGACATATTTGTTCTTAAAGGGGGAGAGCAGATTTATCTGTATGCCAGCACATGAGTCTTTTCAATTTTTCTTCTCAGATAATCATTTGGCTTTGGGTTTCAGTGGTTACTTAAATTAATCCCAGTGCTGTCTTTCCAGTCTCTTCAATGTTTGTGTTGAGAGAAAGGCCAAAACATATCCTGTCTATTGGGAACCACTAGACACCAATCATCTGGTGAGATGGAAGAAAACTGAGCTACTGTCTTCAGTGCTGATTTTTGTGATGAGTGACTGGGGTGAAAAGGAAGTAATTTTGACAGAACCTTTCCCACTAGTTAGGACAATATTTAACAACTGGGATATGCTATTTCAATTTTTCCTTTCTTTTTATGCTGGGAACACTTTGCTTGTTGGCTTGCACACCCATTTCCAGTTCCTGAGGACTTGGGTGATTTATGCTGCCTCCTGTCCCTGTGAGTAATAATCCACAAGTGTGATGATCCTCACCTTTCTTTAGTTTGCAGATTGCTGAATTTCCAGTGAAAATAAAGCAAATGTAAATGGTGCTTTTTGCTTTTATCTTTTTATGGACCATTTAGAAGAGAGTTCACAGATCACTTGGGGACCTGCAGACCCCAAGTTCAAAACCCCTGACATTGCCAACCCCAGCATTTCACACCTGAATATGCAGGTGCCTACACAGCTACAGCTTGTGCTGCCCTACCAGTATGCTGCCGATTTGCCAAACTTTCCCTTAAAATAATTCACAATTTATCATCTGTGACAGCTCCCCTGAGCCTCAGTGTTTGCTCTGCACCTTTTCCTCTTCTCCTATTTTCTTCAAGGACATTGTGGTGGTAGCTTTTGGAGCAGCAGGGATGGCTGGTACTTTGATGGCTGTAGGCTGGAAAGCTTGTTCCAGACATTGTTCCTTGACATGTGCTTGAGAGTGCAAATGTTTTGGGGCAGAGAACTTGGTGGCTCTGTCACGTTAATGTGCTGGGCACTGCAGTGCTTAGCTAAGGCTAAAGTTGTTAAGTGTTCTCACAGTGCTAAACCTTATATAATAATACACACATATGAGGTTACTTGTAAATGGGAGGTAATCTGTAAATAGGCAGACAGGCAAAGAATTCTTGCTCAAAACCTGCCTGGATTTGCTTTACCTGTTTTCTCACCACTTGGGCAATAGTAATTACTTTTCATGGCAGTCCTCAGCCTGCTTCATGAATGAGTTGCATGCATAAATTTTTTGAAGGCTTTAGTAGAGCTGTCGTGTGTTTGCAATCACAGATACTTACATATGTGTTTGGCTTGAATCTGGAGCCATAAAAGCGTGATAGTTCATAAATGGCTACCTTACTTTATTTGCTCTGATTGTTAACTAAGAAAATGAGAGCAGGGCCCAATGGGTCAATAGGTGTAAGAGGAGATGTCATACTGTCCCAATTTGTGGTCTTGCACTCTTGGTATATGACAGGTCAACACTACCTGTGATTGCACAGAAGGAAACTGGAGCCTCTCATGGTTTATATGGTGTTTCTTTCAATCAGCTGCAAAATAGCCATCCTTGTGTGATGGTATCTGTAGGCTTTAGTACTGTCTATGGCTTCTCACTGGCTTTTTCTTTCCTAATTGTGGTAAGAAAAGATGAAATTTGCCTCTCAAGGCAACTCTGCATCTTCTACTGAAGCATGTTTGTCAGTGCAGTCCTTTTCAGATTTGTCAGTAAGTTCTTCTCTCTTTGGCAATGTCCAGAAGTGCATCTGTGGAAGTGACCTACTCTTGTCCTGGAAAAGCAGAGGTGGAAAGGAAAGTGGTATCTTGTGGGGTATCTTTTTTTTCCCTTCCTGAAACCACTGGTCTCAGTGGTTCTGCAAGAGGACTAAGGTTTCTTTCAGCCTTGGGCTCCTTGATTTTTCCTGCATGTGTTTTAGCTGAACAAAAATTTATCTGAACTAGTTTTGAAGTAGCCAACTCAGGTATGGTTTGCATTCTTCAACTCCAGCAATAATTATGGTTTTCAGCAGTGTCTAACTCCTCTTGCTGCTCAGGGAGCCTGTGATGAGTTGCTGCAGTAAGAGACCTGAGTTCCTAGATTAAAGCTGGCTCGGGCTTATCCAGACTGCAGCACTGGGATACTGTAACTCTCCTTTACAAACTGAGCTATTGCAGTGAATTCCTCAGGGCTTTTTTCTTCCTGCCTTTTGAATTTCTTTTTCTGTGAACTTAGAAAGCGTGGCTTTTACCTTTATCCATGACTGACCTTTTCTTAATGCTGTCTCTCTGCTTAAAAGCTCATGCCAGCATGTTAGCTCTTGTTATCTTCTCCAGCAATGGCTTTGTGCCAGGATCACACCAGTCTGATAAAGTGCCCCTAACAGCCTGTCCCTTCTCAGCCTACCTACCTCACTGCTTGCAGCATCATCGCTCTTCTGTTGGCTCTGCTCTACCTGCTTCTACAAAATCCACCTTCTTTGAAGACATCTTTCTCCTGATGGCTCCAGAAATTTCACTGGCTGCATTTGGTGCTAGCTGGGGCTGAGCCTTCAAAATCTGGCTCTTGGAATGGTGATACTATGCTTTGAAGTCAGACCGTGTGTTTTGTGAAGGGTATGTTTTTGATCCTTAAAAGCATGAGATGGTTGGGGCAAGGCATGATGCCAAACAGTGTGGGAAAAACGGGGTTGAGAAACCAACTGCTGGGACAGGATAGATAGGGGAAGTGCTTGAGTCAATCTGTGCCAACGCTGTCCCTAACCAGCCTTTTTTCTTCCCATTTACATTTCATTGAGGAAGGCATGGGTCTGTTTTCAGATGCTTGACTGCAGGACTATAGTCTCTCCTTATATTTAGCAGGAACCGAACTTCCCTGTGTATCTGCACTGCCACTGTGATTTGAGCTGGTATGGGTCAGCACCAAGGAAGTCACACAGCCTTTGCTCTGACACAGGAGCCCACAATGAGCAGTCTCAAAGGCCTCACTACCACATGGAGTGAGAAGAGAGGAAAAGAGAGATCAGGACAAATTACTGTGGATCTGCTGCCTTATCTTCTCTGCATTATAGTCTTCAAATAAATATGTGTGGGATCATAAGGTAATTTTTGTAGGAAGAGACCTCCATAGGTCTCTGGTCTGACCACCTGCTTACAGCGATGACATTGGGTAAATTGTTCCCATCATCTAACCTGTAATGCCCTGTTGAAGACAGCAGCAGCTAACAGCAGCTCTGGTGGATCTTGTGGATGATTTCCAAAATTCCCGCATGTTTTGCTGTGGACAGGTCCTTTTGGAGCTTTGGCTCCTGCCTAACAGGTTCCCCTGGTCTTTCTGCCTCCAGTTGCTCAGCGTAATGGGGGACCCGGGAGCGCCCAGTGCCGTCTGGCTGTCTCTTCCACCCACGCTGTTTGGACACTGGCTTTCTTGAGGCAAACGGGATACATTTTTGAATGTGCAGCTCTGAACAAGATTAGGCAGCTGTTGCCTTTAGTTTAAATGTGTTTGTTTAAAAAAAAAAAAGCGTAACTCCTTCCCCAGCCTGCCTCAGATATATTTTTGTGTTTTGACAGATCCTTAAGGTGATTGACAGAGCTATAGTTGCCAGCAGCTTTTTATAGGAGCTTTTCTTACCATGCTTGTCTTGGGAAAGACTGTTTTTTTGGAACCACTTAATCCATGGTTTAAACTTTTTTTCAAAGTCCCAGTAATAGCTGCTTTAGGTAATCTTGAGAGATCTTTTGAAATGTCCAGTAAGCCTGCCCTTTCTTTAATTTTAAATGCTTAGGTTGTAATGACTTGGTGACTGGAAGTTATGGAAAACAAAAACCAAGTGCTTTTTCTTCCTCTCATAACCTCATTTTCCCACTTTTGTGACTTTTTTGTCTGCAGTTGATCTGCTCCTTGTGAAACCAGAGTCTTTTTACTCAGCTCATTAAATCATGTTTTTTATCTGAATTTAGACTCTCAAATTACTCTTAGAGAACGTTTCCTTATCTCCTTCCTTTATTCTTGCCTCAGCTGTGGCAGAAAACATTTAATGAAGGCTGCAGGCCTTGAAGTTGGTCTCAGAATAGAGGGGAGGAGGAGACATTGACCATTCATACTTTTTTTTCAGTGTTTTTGCAGTCTGACAGATACCCTTTGGGCTATGAAAAGGTGTGGTTCATTGACTTGCAGAGAATTCATTGTCTGAATAAATGACTTAAAAAAAAAGAAGAATACCCTCTATATATATATATTTGATAGTAACGTCAGTAAACCCACAGAAAACCTACAAAATTTGTGAGTGTTTTGGCCCATCTGCTACAATTTCTAATACAACAGACCTATTAATCTGCTCCTGGTGAGACTGGCTGTGTTCAGTGTGCCTGGTCAGTGGATTTGGGCATCTGCACCACAGCAGATCTGAAAAGGGACTTGCTAAAGGAAGAAGCAAAGTAGATGGGTGACCCTTGTGCTTTTAGAAGCTGTTATGTAAACCCTGGTGGGTTTCTGGAAGAGGCAGGCTTGGTAACTGTAGGCCTCCCCATATTACATGAAAGATCCAACTTTTACTTCCATCAGTGGGAATTTCCCAGTGACAGTAGGCATTAGATGATAGTTCTAGTGAAATGAGAAACAGGGATGCCTCAAGCTAAGAGGAACACAGGGGAAAAGGGATATGTGAAACGTAGACTTTGCACTTTGTCTGATTCTTTAATATCCATTTCCTCACTTTTTACGCAAGAAGATATGTTTTGCTGTTGAATTATTAACAGATCATCCTCTAAGGGCCCAGGCAGGAAATACTTTCTTGGTCCTCAGAAAGGGAGTGCTCTTTCAGAAACAATTTGTAGCTTTTGGCATGGTTGAGAAGGTAACATGAATGATGACAATTTGGTAAAACTATTCTGCAATTGCTGGAGCTAAACTCATCCTGGACTCAGTAAAGAGGGGAGGTCCCAGTTTCTTACACTTATTCCAGGATAACTATGAAGGCTACTGCTAAAGTTGAATATTCATGTTAGTTGATAGCAGGAGTAAATAATTTTTTTCTATTATCTTTTGCACAAATTGTAGCTTTCTTTGTGGTGCTGTAAGTGGCTGTTTTCAGTGAATTGTAGAAGGGATGATGGAATAAAATCAAGCAATTCTCTGCTCATGTGTCCTAGTTAGTCTGTTTTATGTTTAAACAACTGAGAAGTTTATATGTGTAAGCAAAGTTTGCTACCAGCTGAACAAGATTATAAACCTTTTCTGATGGTGTAACTCATACAAAATATGCTGCCCAAAGCATCACTAGAAATGTGATATAGTGGCATTTGCAAGCCCAGGCAAATATATACAAGATTTTCTACATTTCTAAATGTAGAATCCAGAGCTGCCTGTCTGACTAATACATTGGTAAGGGCATGCCTGACTTTATTAGTTAGGAATCTGTGTTTTGGCTTTATTAGATGGCACTTTTTTTTCTTTCTGACTAGCTAGCAGTGTCTCAGCAAGCTATATCACACTGTTAGCTCCTGACTTCTTGAAAGTAAAAGCGTAATTGTGTTTCTTTGGAAATCTGCAGAATTTATTACTGTGCATTGTAAACAAAGAGGGGAAAATACAGATGTTATGTTAAAAGGATTGTTGTTGATGCAGTTTGTATTTCCTACTTTCAGTCCACTTGCCACTCATTTAAATAACTTCCTTCCCCATCCCATGTTTGTGTTGGATGTCAGGGTGTCTGTTGTTTGTGGTGATGGCCTGGGCACTCACACTCATGAGTAGGAGTTCATGCTGATGACTGGACAATGCTGAGAATGCAGATGCACAACAAACACAATTATAAAGTCTTTTTTGCTTTTAAGAGCATGTTTCTTAGGTATATTTAAAGGCAAGGGTGTGAATCACCTTCATAACTACAGGTGGCTTCATTTTTTTCTTTGAAGGTCACAGCTTTTCCGCTGGAGGAGTTCTTGTGTATTTATTCTGGCTGACCAGACAACTGGACCAAAGGTTTTTGCTCCGCCTTCTTTAGGCAGCAAAGTACTTGGGCATTTTCTGTCTGAAGAATGGGAAAATATTTGAGAACATACTCAAATTGATAACAAAAAGATAAATAGAGTAGAAATAAATAGAACAAAGGCAGGAACTTAAGCTTCCTCTTTGGCTTTTTGAAAGGTACAGTGTTTTGCGAGTTTGGTTTGAACTTAATATATGCTTGGGGGTTTTTTTTCCTGATAAACCGATGATTTAAGAAATAGGAAATAAAATTGAAGGTGGTAGAATACCAATTTAAAAAAGCCAGAGAACTATAAAAGATGCAAGGACAGGTATTCTTGAGGTTTGGAGGATTATTTTTGCATGTAGCAGCTATATTGTGGAAGCTGATTGAATTATGAGTGCTGGGAGAAAATAAGTTGAGCAATTGTTTTTCTGTTTTGGTTTTGTGTTTTTTTTTTTTTTTCTGATGGAATGATTTGGGAGCATCAAATGAAATTATAAGGAAGTGAGTCTGAGACAAACAAAAGAGCTGTATTTTCAGAAAACATAATAAAACAATGAGTAAGTAATGTTTTAGACTTTTTGTATCCTCCATATCTTACATGAAAGATTTCTCATAAAAAACCCAAACAACAGAACAGCCTTTCCCCCTTCCTAAAAGTTTTTCACTTCAAAAGTAAATGGATACATTCACAGAAAAAAAATTTGGCACACACAAGAACTTCTTTGTGTGCTGCTGGACCATTCCTGGCTCCCTCTGTGACTAATCTGGAGCCGGCTTTTGTAGCCACAGGTGGCTCCCAGCAGAGCTCTCAGGAGCTGCACATGGAGATACTCCTTTTTCTGCTGTGTTGTGCCAGTGGCCATGTTGTACTCATCCTGGCCATCTCAAGGGCCAGGGTGAGTACCTGGCCTGTGGTCTCAGAGCCATCAGAGTTTGACTTGGCTGAGGGTGGACAGTAGGCACTGGAGACAGGGGCCCCTCCTCAATGGAAGCTAAAGCACGGGCGCATTGAGCAGAAGATCCCAGCCTGGAAATGCTGGTTTGCATTCCCATCGTGGGTTGAAGGGGGTCAGTGCACTGGTATGCTGCCTATTATACGATCTTCCTTCTACTTTTACAGACGCATCATTTTCTTCATCTGATAATTTGCTTCAAGGACCAGAAAAGTGAGTCTAAGGAATTTGCCCCCACTGCTGAAAGAAAAACCTGGGGACCTCCCAGGAGCTCATTATAGAGTTGCAAGGACCTACATGGAGCCAGAGGTTCTTGGTATCATGGGCTCCTTACAAAAGGAGATATTTGCTACAGTATTGATTTCAAAATGGGCTGTTTTATTAAAAAGTGCTGAGCTTGGAACAAACTGAGTGCAGCACATTGGTGGGTTTTGGGCCCTGATCTCTGCAAATGCTGGAAGAGATGAACTTTCTCTTCATAGGGATACTTATAATGACTGTTGTGTTTACTCATGTGAATATTTTCTATCGTGTGACCATGAAGTACAAACATTTGGAATAACATGCAAATCTAGGGAAGTGTAGAGAATTCTTTTGTTGAATAGCATGAGCAAGACAAGGATAACAGTTCATTAACACCTCCAATAAAAGAAAAAAATACTTTATTGCTACCTGTGTGATGTGAAACTATTTGGCAATTAAAAATATACTTGGTGAACTTCTGTGGACTATAGGATCTCACACAGGGTCTCATTTAGGATTTTTGTGTAAGGCAGTGGCTAGAAGATAGAGGCCATGGAATGCACAATCCTAGCCTTGACTCCACAGCCTGAGCAACAGATGTATTACTGAAATGTCTTTGTAGGGCTGATAAGAGGAAAAGTTGGCAAGGCTTTTGTAGTAGCAAAGAAATATTGCTGAAGTCTGCACCGTGCGTGCACCTCAGCTCTAACCAATGATAGCTAAACTTAGGACACGTGAACAGAGGATATTAACCAATTATGCTTTATGCTATAGCGCATGAACAATGTAACAAGCTATAAATATGTACGGCGAGTGACAATAAGCGAGCAAGATGTATAACTCATATTGAGTCATCCCCTTGACTCTGGCCAGATTTCCTACATTTTTGCTCATTTCTGATTGCTGCTTAGAAATTTTTTGGTTTTTATTTTTTTATTTTTCCTACTGAAACAATTCAGCATGGCAAATGACACGGCATAGTGGTCTTTTTTCCTGTTGGTATCACTCCTTAAGGTTGGGTCAGCCAGTAAGAATGACTTCCCAGTTTTAACTTGTTTTATAGGGCTATATGCAACAGGTAGTATGAAGGACAGAAGTAGCTGGACCCTCTAAAAGTAGTGTATTTCCAAGCAGCAAGATGCTCACTTGAGAGAGGCCTTTCCTACACCATCTCATGTGATGGTTTGAGAAACAGTTACTTGGAAATCTTCCTCTGCCCAAATCTGCTCAAGGACTGGTTGAACAGGATGCGATGAGCTGAAGCAAGAGCTTGTCAATGTGCTCCTGGGACTTACCTAGAGCAGGCACAGCCTATAATGGTGTGTCCCCAAAAATGGCTCTGCTTTGCCAGGCCTAGAGAAAACAAACAGCTGAGCCATGCATATCCAAAAATGCCAGGTATGGTGGAGACAGAGGAAGGGCTCACTTCCACAGGTTGGGGAGCAAGGTTCAGCCCGTGTCAAGTGCTGGCAATTTGTTGTGGTAGTGAGAGGGGAAGCTGAGCATGTTAGGGACTGAACTCTTAGGCGCTGTGTTTGTGTGCAAGACAGGCTGATGACAGCTTTAGAAACAAGGCTTGCAGATGTTGGTGTGGCAGGCTGAGGAGAAAGAATAAATTTTGGACTATTTAGTCCTTCGCAGTAGTTTTCCTTTGCTGTGGTGGCTTCAGCATTATTGAATATTATTCTAAAAATCTTTACTTGTATCTGCTAGCGTGGCTCAGCCAGACCAAGTCCTACAGTGGCAAGGCACCTTGTGAAATGCTAGATCCCAGGAGAAATCTTCAAATGTCATGGGTGCTTTGGGATAACCACTCCCTTATACTTCAATCTGCTGAGCACTGCACAAAAGAAATTTTTGACAGAACATTTATTGCACTGATACCTGCAAACGCAAAGTAAGATTGTGTATTAAGGAGCATTTATGCTGCAACTGCATGCAAGGGAATCTGGTCTTCAAGCTTAAGAAAACAAAAACTTTCAGAAGCAAATCCTAATATCAGATCTTAGTCCCTTGCATGATCTGGCTGGCCCAGCCAACCAGATCGGTGGCAAAGAGACATCATCACTGTTTAGGTTATGTCTGGTGTTAATGCTATGGAGAACAGAAGGAAGAAAGAACAGAAAGAAAGAAATTGGGCAGAAATAGTAAAAGTGAAGAGAGCAGCTGGGTTATACATTCATTTGGAGAGGAAATCCCCTGTAAGTCATCCTGTGGGTCTTGTACATGTATGTGTGTATGTTGTGCTGTGGTGGTGGCAGTATGTCCTGATTGTGGCTGGGGTTTCAGGGCTTTGGCCTTTGTGTAAGCAGGATGTCAAAAAGATTCTCTGTCTAGAAGATTTAGAAGTAATTTGTAACCAAAATGTGATATAGAATATAGAGCATTTATTGATCAAATATGAACAGTGGCTTCTTAAGGAGCTGGATTTTATTGCTGCATTTTTGATTCCCATTCTTCTCCCAAACTTTTCTTCCCCATTAAAAAGCCCAGATGAAGTAAGATGTATTAGTGTGGAATCCAGTGGCTTTCCCTGCCATTGTGTAAGGTTACTTTGCTGCGTGTTTTGGAGGATTTATCCCTGTGGTGTTCTGTTGGCATTGTGGTAGTTGCTCTCTGGTTCTAAAATAGTGGCAGAATGTTGTAATATCAGGCCTTTATATTTGCTTTGGGTAAACTTCATTACAGAGCAGCAGTCCAGCAGCCTGCATCTTTGCTTGCACTGAACTACTTAAATGTACTGGTTTCAGCCTCTCTCTTGCTTCTCTCGTAGGTTGGACTTGATCTTGGAGGTCTTTTCCAGCCTGATTGTTCTGTGATTCTGTAATGGCTTTGTCCAGCTTATTAGTTGCTTTGTGGAAGCGAAGGTATGTGTGTCTTGCTGGATGACTAGTAAAGCCTAACTCATTTTGCTCTGAGCCATTGCTTGGGTTGATGTTACAAAAGGTAAACCCCTTTGACGCAGTGCAGAACAGAGGGTCAGCTATTAGGGGTGTAATTATCTTTGTGAAGAATGCAGGGTGGTTGAGTGCTGCTGTCAAGCTGGGCTGTGTTTTTGACCTATTTGACAGGTAAAGGAGGCTAAGAAATAGCTGTATTTTTCTCCCATGACCTTGTTTAAAGGTGATACGGGACCTTACTCCTGCTGCTTTTTCTCTCCTGCAAAATACACATATTTTGTTTAAGTGCTGAACCTACAGTCCTGTGAGCAGTTTCAGCTCGACAAAGAATGCTTGATGTAATCTTCTGAAATTAGGCATGTAGGTGTGTTGTGCTTACTATCCTGCTAGTGGCCGTTTAGCTATTTTATCTCAGTTACAATTTAAAGAGTGTTACCAGGAAAGGAGGAAGAGGAGGTGTGTCAGGAAACCGAAGCCAGATCCAAGGCAGGATGTGTTTGGGCCTGTGGATGGGAAGTGTCTGACAAAGATGTGCCTGTAAGTGTCTTCTAGCTATCAGATTACTTTTATACTGAAAAACAAGATTTTTGGTTCCAAAAAATTCAGTTTACACTGTTATTTGAAGAGGTTTCTTGGTGCAAACTTCTGAATAACTCTCCTCAAATCACCCCCATCAATGCATGGGATGTTTCAGTCAAACTGATATAAAGCATTTTCCTCCTATAAAATTATTTATTTTGCCATACAAGGAAGTGACAAGGTGCATGGAATTTAAATGTGACCTGCAAAGCATATTTACTTGAAGTATTTTGTTTTAGAATCTCACACACACCATATTTTTCCTTGTGAATTGTGACTGACTCTTCAGGACTCAGGGTAACAAACAGTGGTTTTGTTTCAATCTTCATCTACAAAATGAAAATAAAGTTGAAGACCTGTTGCATGTCCTTCTACTGTTACGGCATACCCTTGGAGTGAATTTGACAGGGACATTGATGGAAAGCTCTTGAAAATGGCTAGTGTCCTCTGGCTCACTGTTTATACATCCCTGGAAGATCTGTGGCTATGGGACACTAAGCCAGGTCAGAATTGCACCAAGACATCGGGAAATCCCTTCTGTCTAAATTAGTGCATTTGGAATGATGGAAGTTTGTTTGTAGGGGTAAAATGACCACCCCTTTAAAAGTAGGTAAATGGTAATATCATCAAGGGAGTGGTGTAGCATCCTGAAGTGATGAAGAAATTAAAGCAAAGCTGTCCTTGCAGAGAGCGTGCAGAACAGTCCCCTTTGCTGTGCAGAAAAACAGTCAGCCTTGTGTTACTTGTGATGGGCCAGATGGGGCCTTGTGCCAGAAATTAGTGAGGGTTTAAAGAACCAAATTTTGCTTCTGAATGGGGCAATAATTGTGTAAAAGAGGTTTTTGAAATGTTTTTAAAATTATTTTAACAAGTGCCAAGTGAATTCTTTTCTTTGATGAAATTGAGGGCTGAGTTGTTTCTGGTAGAAAATGAAACCCTATTTCTTTATGGAGGGGGAAGAGGGCTGGGACAGAGTGAAAAACCCAGAAAGATGATCACATCAGCAGGTCTCTGGTGAGGAAGGAAACTCGCTGTAGGTATTGTTGAGGAAGGGGTGCTGCTTCTCATAACCCAGAGGAAAGGGTGTGAAATGTGGTAATAATTGTAGGAAATAATTGTCGTCGTTGTTCTGGCTGGACTGCGCCCTGCACAGCAAAGGGAAATAAACACAGATTTCTCCAAGTCTCGTCACTGTGCTGCTTTAGCTTCGTGGTGCAATAAGAAAGGAAATTATGAAGTAAAAGGGATCTTGGCAAGCTTTGGTTTTCCTCTGCAGAGGGGTGGGGAGGAGGCCACAGTTTAATCGTACCCTGTAAAATGTGTATGCTTGATCTGAAGTATTTCAGGCTCAGGCAGAAGGTAAAACACCTGTATAAATTCCTGATTTGTGCCTGTGGGCTATGTCTGTTTGGGGTTCTGATATTAATGATATATAAAAGTTCTGGGTTTTTCCTCTGTCTTCCCTATAGTCTTTCTGCTGCATATGAGGAAACTTTTCTCCTTGAACTTTGATTTATCTTCACATCTTTCCTATCTCAACACCCTTTCTTGGCTAGGTCACTGTGACCTTTCGCCATCTACGTTTGACTGCTTTGCTTTCAACTCCTTTCCTTTTGTATCCCCTGATCCTACTGATCTCTCCGGCTGTTCTGCTGGCACCTCCTTGGTTCAGTTCTCTCTGCCTCTTTTCTGGGCTGTCCTGCACATTCCTGTTGGCTCTCATTAGTCCAGTCCCTTGCCTGCTGTACACCAGCCTACTCCATGATCTCAGCTACCCTTTCCAGATTGCTCACCTGCTCTCGCTTGTTCATTGCTTCCCACTTAGCCTTTCATTGCCTTTCTCTTGACGTTCCTCTCAGTAGCTGGTGGTATGAGCCATCTCCTTACTCTCCCTCCCAAACACCTTTTCCTAATCCCGTCACAGTTTTTGCCTGCCCTATCCCATTTGGATAGGAACACTACACAGTGAGTAGTTGTTCAGTCTCTTGCTCATCCCCTGTGTCCAGACTACGCACAAAATCCTGCGGCATCTAACTTTCGAGGAAATCTAATTCCGCCTTTACGAGCTTCAACCTTTGCAGGCTATAATTACCTCTTGCCATCATCACTGAGACCTCCTTCCTGCTGGCTCACCTGACGCAGGCAGGCACGCACACACGCATACATATACCACATCCCTGTTTCCCCCAGCTCTTTAGCCTGCACTGGATGCTTGCTGTCGCTGCCCCTTGGCAACTCTTTCAGCTGCTTCAGGCTCTACCTAAGTTTTCTCCTGTCTGCCAGGTATTGTCTCCCACATTACCCTTCTCCATCAAGCTGGTGAGGAAGAGCTCGCTTGTGTGTGTCTGCAGTGTCTTTCTGGGTTGGCTGGGCCTTACTTTTGCCATATTGAAATACCCGTGGTGGTTGCCTCCATTGGATACCTTCATACCTTTTCGTGGATATGCCATTTCGTGGAGATGCCATTTCTGTAGCTGCCTGTCAATGCCCAGCCTCAATGTAACTGCTCTGGTTTTGTTGTTCCCCTTATTTCTCCTTGTCTTGACCTCCTGGTCTAAGGCAGGTGGGCACCTTTCTAGATAAGGGTTCTTCCGCATTTTAGTCTAGCCTAGGAAGTAAACAGCATCCTAATCTGGTACTGAAATATTTTTTAGCAGCTCTGGTGAACTTATCCCTAGTGTGACATTGCCTGTCAGTGAGGCTAAATTCTCATGCTGATCTCTGTAAGAAAAATCAAAAAAAACCCCAGCCACTTCAGAAATTATTTGCAGGGTGTCTGCAAATTTATAAAGGGCATATTTTCATGGAGAAATAGCCTTTTGTCAATGTACCTGCTCTTTCTGCCCCTGGATGCACAGTGAACGTTGCCACCACTTGTTTCCTGGGTTAAATGCCCAAAGCATTAAAATACAGAAGAGAAGAAGCCCCTGGAAGTGAAACATGAAGTAGTGTTTCATTCACTCTGGTTCGGGCATGCTTGTCTGATTTCAGAGTCACTGGAGCAATCATGGTATGTCCTTTTGTCTTCTCCCTGCTTCTCCCTGGAGGCCCTCAAGGGCAGAACTTGCAATCCAAGATTGCTTGATTCCAGATTTGAGAGCAGAAGCCCAAGGAAATGTAATTTTAAACATACAAAAAACCTCTGCGTATCCAGCCCATCAGCATATGGCAGCCAGGTAAAGGCTTCTCTCTCTTGTCCTTCATCTCTTGGTTAATTTTCCTCATTTCTTGGTGTACATGAGTTCATCTGCTTCAAGCAGTGGGGCAACAGAACAAAGTGGTTTTCAAAGGAAACAAAGACCGTTTATATCTGGTTTTCATTTCCTTTTTCTTTTATTTGGTAAACTGTACAATATTTAATAACAGAAGACTTGCTCATTCTTGTATATCAGACTCTGAATTATTAAATCTCAGAATCTCTGATTTAGATAAAGAATAATTAGTGTGTGCAGTGTCTTCCTAACACGTGCTGGAGATGTAATCAGGAACCAAGGTGCTCTTAGCAAATGCTTTGTTAAAGTATACTTTAAAGTGCCATCTTACCAGGAATGGAAAGAGCCTGTAGTTAAATGAAAAAAAAAACCCTTGGAAGCTGATAGCTTTGGAAAGATGGGAGCAGGTATATGTAGTGTTAGAGACAGTGCTCATCTGCTGGGTTTATCCTTCATTAAATTTTCAGCATAGATCCTCATAACATGGTGTCAGCAGAAACGCAGGCAAAGTTTAAGGGATTACGCTGATTAATACGTGGATGTACGTTTTGGGTTTTGTTTGTTGCATTAGAGCTGAAGGAGTCATTTGGGTGCTTTGCTTGGATTCATGCCCACACCTAACCATATGGTACAGCAGTTGATGGAATGCAGATAATAACTTCATTTTCTTTGCTATTTAGGTTCAAACTTGTGCTAGCAGGTCCCCTCCCAAGCCTTGTTTCAACCCACTAGGTGAACCTAGTATGGAAACTCCTCTCTCCATGCCTCAGTTTCCCCATACAGCAAACAGCAATAATAGTAATAATATGCTGCTTCTCTTTTAATGTGTTTAGAGTGTACGGATGAAAAGCACCAAATATGAGCTTGCTATTTAATTATTGGGCCTGCTACTTGTACTCAATTTGTCTGACAATGCACTGGGAACACCCATGTTTGGGAAACCTGGACTTCCCCTGTCTACCTGGGCAGTACTGCCAGCCTGCCCGGTTGGGCCATGACCTACAGCATGCCAAATACAACTGGCATTAGCCAGCTGGCCACTTCAAAAGGTG
Organism: Vireo altiloquus; assembly: GCA_013396875.1. Taxonomy (NCBI): domain Eukaryota; kingdom Metazoa; phylum Chordata; class Aves; order Passeriformes; family Vireonidae; genus Vireo; species Vireo altiloquus. The sequence continues at coordinate 822,465 of VZRF01003559.1, read as the reverse complement.
AGGGGGAGAAGGGAATGAAAACTTGCAGGGGAAAACCATGCTTCAAACCTGAATAAAGAAACCTTTTGCTCTTCTGACCAGGGAGCCTGGATACACAGGCAGTGCCACTTCCTAGGTAATTTCAAGCTGTATTCATATTTCAAAAGAGAAGTGAGTCAAACCAGCTAATCCATGTAAACTGTTGTCATAGGTATGTGGTGAAATTCCCATCCGTCAGCCCTGAGCAGTTGCTGTGTGGGGCTGGGTCGAGGCATATTGGTGCCGCTGTTTCCCTGAGTGGTATGGCAAGCAAGGTCACAGGGTGTGGGAATACTGATTTCTCTTTCCCTAGCAAATCACTGATGAATGACTTTTCAGATCTAGTGTCCTAAGGCACACTCTGGGAGCAGGGATAGCGTGTTTTTACTGCTTTTTACAGGATTAAACTTATCCCAGGAGGAATCTGCTTTGGAGTAGACTTCGAAATTTGGAGGCAGGCTAAACCAGCCCCAGAGGGCTGATAGCAATGTGTGTGCTGTCCAGAGGTGTCCTGGCTTTCTGAGAACAGATATATATGTAATAGCCAATATATCTACAATATCTATACCTATTTTAAATCTCTTATTTTAAAGGAAATATTTAAACCCTGCAAATAAACCAATAATTTAGAAAAAAGTGTAATATGGAGCAATTACACAAAGAATTGTATTGTGCCAGTTGATGTAACATTACATCAAGTCTACCAAGCCCAGAGGCAAAGGCTTATGCCTTGGATTTAAAGAGTATCCAGTGTGTCCTGATCTCACTGTAGAAAGCACATGTAGGAGGAGAGAGTTTCAAAATGCAAGACCTGTCGTCATTAGTGGTTCCTCAGCCTCCTGACTCTAAGGCTGCTCCCCCTGAAAGCGACAGGCAATCAGTGAGGTTACTTTAAGGGATGTTGGAGCTGATCTTCCAAGTCATGTGATTTTTATAATGTTTTCAAGGAAAAACCTGACTGTGGAGTCACATGTTACGCCATGAAAATTTTGGGGAGATAATAGTGGTCCAAAAGTTTTTCACAGATACAAATATAAGCACATAGGTAAAATGAATATTAAGCCTAAGTGGTTCTTAGTGCCCCTGAATTTAAAAGCAAATAAATACTTGATTTCGTAGTTCTTATCCAGTTTCTACTAATAGCAGTATCTTTCAGTAACAAAGTTATGTCCTCCAGATAGAATGGAGAGCACAGATTTCTCTTTTAAGTAGCTGAAATAGAAATTTTTTGATGTGATCTGAAAAAAGTCTAGCTATTGGAGCATTCCAGGTGTCTGTGAGCTAGTTTCAGCCTAGCCATTTTCCTGTGTAGGATGACTTACCTGACGTATTATTTGCTTTTCCTCTTCTGCTTTTTTCCTTTTCCGGTTTCATTGCTGTTTCTCCTGTTTTGTGGAGATGATGCTAATGATATCTTTTCTCTGTGTGTAAACCACCATCTTCCCTCCACAGAGCTGTTGTTTCTTCCGTTGACCACCACAGCTTTTATGTGAAATGGAAGTTATAAAATGTAAAAGGTGTCTCAATAGCAATTAAAAGTTTAAGCACATATAATGAAATCGGTTTAGCTGTAAAAGTACAAGAGGGAAGTTACCCTGTATTTGGTTTTATGCCATAAGCAATTGCTTTTTTATTTGAATGGCCTGAATAACTTAGATCTAGATTCTACATGTGGTCTAGGTGTTGAGAATTATTTGTGCACCAAGTATTTAATGATTTATAACTAAGTTTTTGCAGGAACGATGTTAGAACATCTTGCACTAACTTTTTCAAGCACCTAGCCTACATACTGTGATTTTTTTTTTCACAGTTATGCCTAAAACCCAGACCCAGAACTTGCTTTTAAATACTGCCTAAATATTTTCTTGGTGTGCAAACTGTGTTACTAATTCCGACTAAAGTCACTGTAGCATTAAATCACAGAGCAAAAAGCCAGAAATATGCAGGATCCAGGCCATTAGTTTTACAGGGTGAAGGAGGGAAACCCTGCACCATCCCACACTTAAAATATCCCATTCAGCAAGCCCTCAGTTTAATACCCGATGTCCTCATTTGTGTTATGTGGGAGCCAGTTTACGTGCCAGGAACTGGAGAAACTCGTTCTGGTCTATGATTTTGACATTGAAAAGAAAACATCAGTTCTGGTTCCTCTGCATGCGTTTCTCCCGGTGAAGCGAGTCTGGTGGCGTGAGTGGGGAATGGAACTGAAAGCCTCAATTGCTGCACTCCCCATCTGGTAGGCAGCTCCATTCCTTGCTGTGGTCGAGACCAGATTATTCTTGGCAAATGCTTCCCACTGGTGTTAGCAATGATGGAGGTGAGCATGTAAGCAAGGCTTACTGATTTCTGCTCTCATTAGTCACTTAGGTTATTACTGCTGACCTCAGGAGCCCTGCTTTCCCGTCCCTGCCAGCCACCTCCACTCGGAGAGGTATGTTGGGGAAGTTGTAAAACAGTGGGGTAGAGGCAGTCTAGGCATGTACTATTTTTAAATTTTTTCCCCCCCTGCTTAATACCTTTTCCAATATTTTCCGAAAGTCGGGAGCTGCAGAATGCTTGCTGTCAAGCTTGCGCTTGCTTTGCTGCTTTTGAAATCTGAGCTAATTTTGCCTTTTTTCAGACTTTCTGAATGACTGCAGGTCTCAGAGGTTTGGTGCCTCAGATTACTGAAGAACTTACTGCTATTTGTGCTGTATTAATCCTGACTTTTGGTCATGACTCTGCAGGCTTGTTTCAATGTCTGCTCTCTTTCTGAGGGTCAGTCATTCAGGAGGCAGCTTTGGTCCTTCTCTGGTAGGAAATGTCTCACATGGCTCTTGGTGATGCTGTTGGGGGCTTGATATGGCCCTCTTGGTATTCTTCTACAGGGAGAGTGAGTGAGGATGTAGGAATTTGCATTTTAGCATTTTTAATGGTTTGGAGCTGATTGAACACACCCCAAGCTCTATGCCTTTTCAAGTCCTGAGATCCTGGGAATGCTGCTGTGGTTGCACACCGAGAGTCCTAGGGCATCATGGCAAATACCATAGTCTCTGTGAAATGCATGCAGTAATGTTTGCAGCTTCTGCATGAGCCCATCATGACAACTCTGACAAGCTCTGTGATAGCAGCTGGCTTGCAAGTAGGTCTTGTAACTTGCAGGAAGAAAATCAAATGCCACTGTGAAAATCCTGTGTAAACTTTACCATGTGTCCTTAGCTTGTTTGTGCCTGGCCTACTCTGGAATTCCAGACCAGAGGAAAAGCATTGAGCTGTTGAGGATGTTAGAAAGAGGGTCTCATGTTAACCCAGGAGATTCCGTGTTTGGGGCTGCCTGGGGCAGCCTTTCAGTAGCCCATCCCATGGAGGGACCACCTCTGAGCGGGCTCATCCAGCTGATGTTGCCAGTGTCATTTTGCTGATTTCCATGTGAGCCCTCCTTGGTGACAGCCACAGGAGGGCCATCCCTAGCAGATTGCTTGAGGTGAGGATGGGTTTCTTTGGGTCTGCAGAAATCCAAATTGGGAGTGTGATGGGGTGAAAGCATCTGCCATGGGAATGGATCTGGAGTAAAGACTTTGCACAGATCCATGTGGGTAGTGCTTTGACCATGACCCTTAAACACTGCTGTTTCCCTGCTCTTGGGTGTCATTACCTACCAGGAAACAGGTGGAAAAATTGTACAGGAAAAATGGACCAGGCTTTTGCAACAAGCAGTTTGGGTTTTGGCAGCTGGAGTGAGAAGGCCAGTTTCCATTGAGCATCTGTTCATCTGTTTCAATGTGAAAAATGGCAGGAAATCTGTTTTTTCAATCCTTTTAACACTTGTCTGTGCACTGACTCAAATGCCCCAAATATTTCATGGCTCATACAGTATCAATAACAAAATAATGCTTAATTACAATGTTGCAAAAATTTGAAGCAACATTTTTAAAAAATATTGCCTCAATTTAGAACAGACATTGCAAAAACAGCACTGTGTGTAGCCCTGCATCATGTGAAGTGGCAGCTAGAGAATGCATTATCCCCTCTCCTCTGTCCATTTGTCTTTGCAACTTGCTCTCGTTTGGGTTTGGGCATCCCTCACGTTTCTCCATAACAAATCTTTCCAGTTCCCTTAATCGCAGGAGTGATGCAAGGGAGTGGAAGGGTAGTTAGTGGCAGTCCTGTCCAGCTCCCTTTCTTTGCTTAAACGTGCTTTGCCTAACTGGCAGATGGGCAAGACTGTGTGTTTCTGTGGAATTAGGAATAAGAAGAGCATCAGGAAACCCCTGTGTTACGAAGACTGGTGGAACTTCTCAGGTTCTGCTCTCTACTTGTAGATCAGGACAATTTCAGAGCCCTAAAGTTTTTGCTCATTGATTAGGATGAAAACTAGGAGTGCGCAGCTTTGAGCCCTTTGTTGTTTTATGTATGGAAGAATAAAGTGGGCCCCTGGAGAGCAGGAAGCAGAGCTCTGGTCACAGGCTGCCTTGCTTCCATCCCTAGAAATACCTTGTGTATTTTTTACTTCTACTACCCCGGAAAGGTCCCTAGCTGCGAGCCTGTGCATGTGTGAGCTGAGCAGAGTGGTGGATGTGACACCACCTGGCTCTGTCCCCAGGTAGCACCAGCTTCCCTCTACCTTCATGATCTCCTGTGTGGAAGTCCTGGGCCCAGCTAACCCCTCTGCAAACCAATCAGTTTGGTTTTCCTTCGCAAAGCATTATGAAATCCTGCTGCATTACAGTACAAATGGCTGCACATCTTTTTTCTTCAAGACCAAATCTGGACAGAATTTGCTTCTTAAGTGTTGAAAACCGTCAAATGTAAGTTTTCTTTTACTTAAATAAATAAAGGACAAAAAATAAAAGCAATTCTAGCTATTTAAAATCTATGAAACCTTCAAATTTTCAAAATGCACAGTGTACAACAAAGATGCCCTTCCGATGTCAGACCTTTTTTATAGTGAGGAGGTCAGAGCTCTCCTGCAGTTTCCAGCAGGGCTGTACCTTTCAGTACACTTTTTTCCCCCACATTTTTTTAGATGCTTGAATTGCCCTGGAACAGAAATGAAAACTACTAACATGACAGAAATACTCCACAAGTGAACAATATAGAATTTTTTTTTTAATATTATATTTTCCCCTCCTTGACTGACTGTAAAAACAGCTGGAATGAAAAGAATCCAACTTCATGTTTGGTGAAGTCTTTGGGTGTTTCACCAAATAATTGCAGCAGGTAAGATTTTTAGCTGGCTGTAGGGACCTTTGCTGTTCCTGCTAGTAGGTCTGGATTGACTTCAGAATTTATGGCATGAACCGAAAGAAGAGACTGATGGCAGGACCCCTCTTGCAGAGGGTGTGGGTTCTTGCTGGGCCCTCCAGTGCCACAACCTTCTCTTCATCCTCTATCACTGGGTGCTGAAGCACCTGGCAGTGTGGTAATCTATGTGGCATGCAAATGAGAGGCCACTCCTCTCCAAAGAATGAGCTCAGGAACACTGGCCCTATTAATTTAATTTATTTGGCATTATTAGGAAAAAGACCCAACCCCAAACCCTCTGTTGTTAGGATTTTCTTTAAATAGCCCGTTTTGGAAACAGGAAATTCCTTTACCTCTGGAAACAGGAAACAGATCTGACTATTACATATTTGTTTTAAATCTTTCAATTATCCCCTGCTGCCCCTTACTTCTGACTTTCTGGTGCTCAGCAAAATTTTCTATTTTTGATAAGCTAGTACCTGAGGGTATTATGCAAGACTCAAGGGTGTACTACCATGGAGTAAATCAATGTATTTTGTTTTAAAGCTGGCAGGGCTGGTGTTTTCTGTGTCCATCATATCCATTATATGTATGAACACAACAAGTTTTGTTCCCTGTAGTTTGATACAGAGGTGTATGATCTGTTGACTCAATAAAATAAGAAGCAGGAAAATGAGAATTGGCTTCACAGAAGTCAATGAAGGATGAGATTTTTTTAAGGTTAATAATCAAAGCCAACTGACAAGGAAAGGCCTACCAGTGAAACTGGAATACTCTTAGAAATTTAGGGCCAGAAGCAAATTAAAGATATCTTCTAATCCATCTCCTTGCCCCCAAGAAGCCTAGATGTTTATCTTCAAAACCTCTGATGAGGGTGATTTCACAACCCGTCAGCAAATCCTATGTTAGGCCTTTCTCCATGTTGTCAAAAATTTTTTTCATGATACCCTCAAAAATTATTATATGTATAGTAAGGTTTTATTCTTTTTTGTCCAGTAGAACAATTGAGGACCATTCTTTTCAAACAGTTATCTGGCTTCAGGTCTCTATATTCTCAGGATGTATTTGCCACCTGTGTAAACTCATAAGCATCTGAGTTTTTCCCTATAGATTATGATTCCAAATGTCGTTTGGCTCTTGTTGCTTGGTTCTTGGACTCTATGCCAAATGTGCCTGCCTTTTGTGTGAAAGGGTTGTTTCCCATGGCGAAGTCTTCATCTGAAGCCTCCCAGCTGATGAGCAGAAAGAAAGAGTTGCCTTTTGAGCTGTGCCTGTGATAGCCTCCAAGTGTGTGCTTTGGTGGTCCTTGCAGGAGCTGTGTGTCATTGATGCCTGACCTGAGTCCCAACCTGTTTGTAAATTTGGTGCTTTGGTGGTACTGCTGCCTCTCTCTTTATTCCCCTTCTGTTTCTGTGGAGTCGTCCTTTCTAAGCAGAGCACAGAGCTATTAACTGTTCTGGGAATGTGTTGGCTCTTAAATAATCACAAGTGGAGGCACTGTGCCAAGTTTTGGTTTGGTGTAACTGTTTTTTCTGCTTCCAGACCTTGATGTAGCTCCAGAGAAATAAAGGTGTTTACGGATGCATTATGAATTAGCACCCTCGCTGCCAGCCCTTTGTAGCCATGTCCCTGCTCTGGCTGGGTGCTGTGACACCTCTCGTGCTGTGAACATGCTTGTGCAGGTGGGAACCTCTCCATTGATCCATCGTGTTTGTGTCCAGATTGTCTCCCTGTCACAGTGCACTGGGTCATTCTCAAAGCATTTTGATAGCCTCTTGCACACAGGGTGAGATTCATCTTCGCTCACCCAAGCCCTGCTGCTGCCTCTGACACTGAATTTATTATCTCTTGGCTGTTCTGTCCAAGACTGGCAGGGTATCAGTGCCTCTTCTCAAAGCACTCCAAGAAGTGCAGAGCTGCAGGGGTGACAGGGGAGCAGCAAGCTGTATCTGCTGTCCCGCCTGTGTGATGTTGGGCTGTGGAGATCTCCGAATCTCAGAGGGAGGAGGGCTCCCTGCTGCTCCCCAGCACAGCAGCTCACGTCACAGACCCAGGACATTTGTATCCATGTCATGCACTCCCTGTTTGTAACCGTGCTTGATGCTTAGCTGACTTCTCCTGTAAGCGTCTCAGAAACAGAGATAGGTAGTGGCTAACACCAGTTTAGAAATTACCTGCTGCCAATACATGTAGCTATTGATCTCTATACACCCTTCTGGGTCCCAAGCAGAAAGTAGCTAACCTGGGGAAGTCAATCTTGGACAGTAAGCAAACATCCTAAACTTTTATTCACTTCTGGTCTGTGCTTTAAACATCACATCTCTGCCAGGCACAGTGCACTGCACTGCTCAGCCCTGCCATTCCACCTGATCCTTGACACTGCTCTGGTCCAGGACACAACTGCTTTTGATCCTAACTTCATTAGCTCTCAGCAAAGGGTAGCTGCTCTTGGCAAAGGATCCTAAAACAGTCGACACATTAGTAATGAATTAAAACAAACCTGAAATAGCTCTTTGTTTTAATTCCAGCATAGCGTGTTGAAGCAGTTCAAGTATGCTTTGGCATGCTGAGTAGTAATGGAGATTTTTTTTTTCCTGTGTTGGTTAGTTTAAAAAATAACAACTGATTGCAGCTGAAACAATAAAGATGTGTCTTCCAGATCAACTGTAGTTCTCAAAGAGTCTGCACAGCTCACTGACTGTTCTGATACCTCCTTGATCTGACTAAGTCTGGTGGTTTTAACTTTGAAATATAACCAATGTGAAAAAGAAAAGTGATTAGACATTAGCTGGAGATAAGCTTCCGAGCGATGTCCCCAGAAATGTATGGGAAAAGAACAAGAAATAACATTTTTTTTCTCATCCAAGAGTAGTGGTATTCATTTTTGTCTTTGTCGAGTTTCTCTGGAGCCTGTCATGGTATGTGTTAGAGTTTACCTGAGGTCAGTGGGAGCCTTGCTGGTGCTTTCATCGTATCTCCATGCAGCTCTGTCATGGTGACAGCTCATCTTTCCAGCTCACTAGGGGAGGAGGCTGGAAATCCTGATTCTGATGCAGAGGAGTGGAATAGCCAACTAACCAGTCTGGCTGGGTGGTTTTGGTGTCAGCTTTCCAGATTTCAAAAAGGCAGGTGAATCTGTTTTATTTGGTGCCCCTGAGCTGGGGTGCTCTGTTTGTGCTAGCATTTGGGTGGCAACTCTTGACAGTGGCAACTCAAATGTGTGTGCAAATGTAATTTTGCATAGAGGCCAGATTTCCTACTCATACGGCAGTGACTTCCCAGGGCACCTGAACACTTACATGAGCTGGGCATGGGCTCAGTACTTGCTCTGACTGGCACTTCCTAGCAGCTCTGCCCAAGGATGTGGCTTGTGGCTGTAGCAGAGGAGGAGGAGGGCTGCTGCGAGAGTAATCTCCCAGCCTGGCCAGATATGTGTCCTTTGCTTCCTTCACCTGGGAGTGGTATCCAGAGCTCATGATATTTAATTATTGCTGTTCCTATCAACATATACGAAGGTCCTAATCATTCTTGTAGTGTTCCCCAAGTTCTGGGCACTGAGCACACTCTCTGGGAATGCAGCGTGTATTTTTCTAATATGACATCTGTCTTCCTGCAAATAATTTACCTGCAACAGGTGATCATTATACTCCTGTTGGTATGTGAATTAGAAGACTCTTTTGGTATAAAGCATGCTAGCATTTTGGAGCATGACTCTTCTTGGAGGCATTAAGTTTTCAAGGAGTTAAGTGTGTTCATATGTATTTCACAGAGAGGCAAGTGAAAAATGGTAAGTAGGTTCCCTCTGCTGCCTTGAAGGAGGGTTGCCTTTATTTTTTTTCAAATATAGATGGTCTCTACTGTCTGCCTTTCCTTTAAATAAATGCATAGCTGGTAGGTTTGTTGCCTTTTTGTTGGAGAACTATTGAAACCGGTGGCTTCACACATTTAAGCATTTTTGTTACTTTCTATAAAATATGGGTGGCATATCATGTGAAACAGTCAAATGGCTGGGTTTCTGATGGCCAGGGGCATGGAAGACCATGTGCTTTAGAAGAAGATACTGAGGGACAGAGGTTTGCTCAGCCCTGGGGAGATGGCTTTGGAGGAGACCTTACTGCAGGCTGCCCCTATATATGGGGAAGTTAATTAAAACATTAACATATGACATAACATTAACTGTCCCTGGAGACAGCTCCAAGGGACTAGGATTGCAAACCAGTGGGATTTTCTGAGAAAATTTTAAGATCAGGAAGTCTCCATGAGCAAAACTGTGCATTGATAACTTGTCTAAAGAGGCTCTAGGAGCTCTGTTCTCAGAGGTTTTCAAGGCCAGAGTGAACCTAGCCCTGTCAACATTACATGAAGTCAGGGTTGGCTCTACTTTGAGCAGGAAGCTGCAGATTTCCCAAGGTGTCTTCCCACCTGAGCAGTCTTATTTAATGACATTACCCGTAAATACAGGGCTTGGAAGTGAACGGAATGCAGTGGGGCCTGGGCGTGCATTCCCTTTGGTATTCCACTTCTAAATGGGGTTTAAAAAGTTACTCTAGTGGTTTTAGCGGGAAATTCTGTCACAGCAAATGTTTCCATGAGTAACTGACTGCTGCCTGCCTAATTGCATCCCCCGTGGGGGAAGACTGGTAGGGCGAGTGGGGTGTTTATCTGTGATGCAGCAAATACAGCCCTGAAGTCATTCGACCCCTCAGCCTTGCTGTTATCCCCTTTTTCCAAATTGATGGTTGAATGTTGACATACTGTATGAGTTGACCCATAGATCATGTTGCAAATCCAGGTTTCAGTGCAGGAAACTGGAAGAAAAATAAGATTAAAGTTTTCTGTGCTGTCTGGAACTTGCTCACCCCAAATATGCTGGCCCTCCAGTTTTTGGGCTGCCTCTCCCAGAGGTCAGGGGCTGGGCTGTCCATAGCTGGGCATGGCAAGCCCCTGGCAAGCACCAAAGCTGATGTCCGGTGGGCGCGGGGCTGATGGCAGCAGCCTGAGTGGCACCCTCGCCAGCACCGACTGGTTTTGCTGCCGCCTTTTCACCAGCTCCGGCAGCAGATTCTGGGCAGTGAAACCCGCGGGGTGTGCGGGTGGGAGAGGCAGCCGGTGCAGGCGCTCCCCGTACGGGTGAGCAGGGACGAGGAGCGTGGCTCGGGAGCGCCGGGCGGGAGCCGCTAGAGGCCCCTCGGAGAGCGGCGATGGCGATGGCGATGGCGCGGCCGCGCCACCAGCGCCGGGCCCAACGCGGCCCCCGCGCTCCCCTCGCCGGCGGGCGGGGCAGACAGGGTCCCGCAGTCGGATCCGGCCTCTTTAAACATTAACATCGTCTCAGAAGAAGGTAAGAGGGAAGGTGATTCTGCCCTTCTGTTCCGTTCCCGTGAGACCTCCACTGGGAGTGCTGCATCCAGCCCTGGGATCCGCAGCACGATAAAGCCATGGACATGTTGGAGCGGGTCCAGAGGACGGCATAAAAACGACTGGAGAGCTAGAGCACTTCTGTGATGACAGGCTGAGAGAGTTGGGGTTGTTCAGCCTGGAGAACAGAAGGCTCTGGGGGAGACCTTTGAGCAGCCTGCTGGTACTTAAAAGGGTCTTACAAGAATTACAGAATAAGCTGAGTTAGAAGCGACCCACAAGGATCATCAAGTCCAATTCCTACCCCTTCACAGGACCATCCCCAAGAGTCGCACCATGTGCCCGAGAGTATTGTCCAAACGTTTATTGAACTCTGTCAGGCTTGGTGCTGTGACCACTTCCCAATACCCTCTGGGTGAAAAACCTTTTAATATTAGCTAACCAAAGAAAGATGGAGACAGACTTTTTAGCAGGGCATTCATTGACAGCACAAGTGGTTATGGTTTTAAACGAAATTAGGGATTCAAGATATTAGGAAGTTCTTTACAAGGAGAGTGATGAGACACTGGAACAGGTTGCCCAGACATGTAGTAGCTACCCCCCATCCCTGGAAACATTCAAGTTTAGGCTGGATGGTGCTCTGAGCAATGATCTAGTTGAAGATCTGTGACAGGAGTCTGGACCTTTAAAGGTCCCTTCCAACCCAAAGCAGTCTATGATTCTGTGAAAAAGGGAGGCAATGCATTGTGGCCCTCTATTTTTGTGGGCTCTTTGGCACCAGTCCCTTTAGTGGATCACCAGACAAACCCGGTAGGAGTTGAGCTGAACTGAAAACAGTATCAGTGGGTGCATGTCTGCCTAGCAGTGGACCAAGGCAGATTCCTTTTCAAATCTGATCTGTGACTCAGGCTCCACAGATCCCATGTTTTGCACGAATTTCTACAAGCACCTGTCTTTCTGCTGACACACAATGTGAGATTGCAGAAATGCAAAGTTGAAAGTATTACCTCTGCATTTTCAGGTCTGGATTATTTTATTCTGCCTCCACTTGTCATATTCTCTGGGAAATCTGTGCTACTTCAGGGCACTGGTACTTACTTTTCCCCTATTTTCTTTTTTGTCCTGCCACTTTTCTTAGTCATGAGGGTTTTAAGGCAGAAATTACTGGTGGTCTGAAGACTTCAGCTGCATAAATTTATCATATGGGTTGTGTTTGGCCATTGCAAAGTATGTTTGACAGGACTAAGCTAAGTGGATAAATGCCTTGGTGATTTATAGTCCACTTAGGGCACTAACATAATTATTCATTTACCTCATCAAAACAAAGAAGTTCAGCATTTATGAGGCTAGTTCATCACAGGTGCCCTGACATAGTTTGAGGCTCAGGGATCTCAGATGGGCTCTGGGACGGGTGCAGAGAGCAGAGCCTGCATGCTTGGTGTGTTCTCAAGCAAGGTGTCGCCGGGTGCTTGCCCTCTCCTTGCAGCCTGCTCCATTGGACCTTGCAGTAATTTCAAGTGCAAGGGAAGAGAAGTACTTTTTTTCCTAACATGAATACTCCTGGATATATTTTTACAGTTTTTTGCATACTAATCTGTTAAGTGTAGTGTACAGAGTGTATATATAATAGCAAACCTTATGCATTTAAAATCTGTCCAGAGCTGCTTTTCAAATGTAAGGTAACCAAACAGTATTGAGGTACTCCTTCACATTTGGAAGCTTTATTGAATTTTTGGCAAACACTTCTGTGAAAATGGTATATATGTAGTCACATAAAAACAAGTGATACATGATCAACTGATGGAAAGCATGTTTTATACTGTTTTCCCTTTTTTACGCCTCTAAATTATATCAGTTTTTATTTATTTTTTTTAGTTTAGAGGCATGCCAAATCAGTCTTTTTAGTACAGATGCATTATTTTTATAATCTTAAGTATAATAGCACTAGGAATGTAGTTATGAGGTGAAACTTGAACTCCCAACTTTCTGCCTTGCAGTCTGACTTTATATTTGCATTTTTAAGCTTGTAAAAGCTGGGGAGTTCAAAGTTGTCCAAATGGTACTTCAGCATATTCCAATAACACTTGGGCTGCAATGTCAGTCTACACAGCTCACCCCATCTACTTCCCCTCTGCTTTTTTTTCCTCTTTATGTTGTTCAGGTTTGACTGTGTCTAAACAACAGTATAGGCCTATACTGTGTATAGGCTGCTTCCTATACACAGTATCTTCTGCTATTTTAAAGTGTAAATTTACAGTACAGAAAGACAGGGGAAATGCTTCAGAGGTGAGAAGAATGGTGAAAGGGGGAAAACTCTTCTTGATCCATAACTTTTAAGGGATAAGTGAAAGATATATTTCTATTAGCTTTACTTCCTGAAGGTTTTAACATACTATTTCCCATCTTCTTGTGATGGGAGATCTGGGAGAGAAATTGAACTACTCATTCATCACTTCAGCAGTAACCTGGCTGTTTCTTTCCCGATCCCAGCTGCTCAGTCTACAGCAGAGGGGTTACCCTTCCACTGCCTTCTTTGTTTCCTTCTTTGTTTCCTTGTTTTCCATTTTTTAGGGGTCCATTTTTCTGTTTCCATCATATTTCTTCCTTCAAAGCTGCTTTTCACAGAGCTGTCTGTCCTCAATCTCCATCTCATCTTGCTCTGTAGCTCTCTTGGATGTGCAGTGCTCTATGGCTTGTTCCTGCTTGTATCCCATGGTTGTGCATAGTGTCCCTGGGAGGGGGAATGGTCACCAGGATCCAGCAAGTGACCTGAAGGAGTCAAACCAGCATCCAGCATTTTACCAACCCACAGGTGAGTGTGCAGTATCAAGCCAAGACAGCAGGAATGAAGGGCAAGAGGTGTGATAAAGACAGCCAGGTCAGAGGTAAGGACTGCTAGGTTCCTGCACTGGTGCTGCCTCCTTGCCCTCAGCTGTGGTCCCATCCTGGGCTGTGGCACTGGTCCCTGTCTGACCCTCTGGAGGCTTGTGTTAGCTTCAGTGTAGCAGGCTGAGACATGAATGCACAAATGTGAAGAAAGCAGACATTTTGAAAAGTTTCTCATTGATTATGTGGCATCAAGTCAGAGCAGACTTGGCCTGGGGCTCAGCCCTGATATCCCGGCAGTCTTTACTTTTTAAAGCCCTAGAATGAGAAACATAGCAAAGTGTGCAAGAGAGACCACGACAATCTCCTCTCCCTTTCCATCTCTCTGTCTGCCTGTGCTTTTCTTTGGTCCTGGAAATGTTCCTCTTTGACCAAAGAGGGTGTTAATTACGGGATTTACTTCTGAGCAGCCCATGGAATGGCCTGGGGCAAGTCATTCCTGGAAGATGCTTTCCTCTTCTTAAACGGGTCATTAACATTTGCAGCTAAATACTGAACTGGGAGAGGAGAGAAACAAATGGGGAAATAATTTCCTGAAAGGAGGAAGAAAGAGCTGTTATTCATATCCACTCATCAGGATATTCTTAGATGTGCGTGGGAACAGTCTAACAAAAGGAGGGAGCTAGAGAGAGGCAAGCCAGGTGACAGTGATGTGCCTGGGACAGTCCTGAGGGAGTTTGAGCCATGTCATCCTTAGGCAGAGACATGGTAATTCTTCCTGAAGGAGGTTTCTTCTTTATTTCCCATCTCAGCCCCCTTCTTCAAGTACAGGGAACTGTAGGAAGGGGAGGTGTTTACAAAGAAACTCATCAGTTTTGGTTGCTGCTGTGTGAGTGTTAGTTGTGATGTTGCTGTTACTCTGGTGCAAGGAGCTCAAGGGAGGCATTGTGATGCAAAGCTGATCTCAGGTTGCTCTCCTGGAGATCCCGAAGTGTTCATCTGGTCCAGTGTGCTCTTCCAGGATGGCAGGATTGTGCCAGTAGAGCAGGGGCAGCTCTTGTCAAAGTGATGGGGAAAATGTGGCTCTCCGAGACCTGGACAAGCACTCTAAACAAGGAGTGTGGCCTGTGCGGAGGAGAACAAGCTCCTGAGGGATCTGGTTTAAGGTTTGAGGGAGGTTAGGAGAACAGCAAAGGATTAGAGCTTGCTGCCTCTCTCTGTTCCCTACTGTCAGATAATTTTTGACCCCAGTCAGATTTCATTACTTTGGATAGGTAATTAACAGCCACTCTTACTTAGTAATTAGGGGAGTGTGTGAATATGTTACTGAGGTGGGGGGGAAAGTTGTGGCTGCAAAGTCTAGCTGGCAGTTCTGCTTTCATCTTTGTGCAGTGTCCAGTGACACAAGGTGCTAATATCCCTGTAGGTCTTAATTCCCATGGCAGCAGCTGCAGGAGGTGTTGCTATAGACTGCTTGGAGGTTGGTTTGGCTTTTTTTTTCACCACTGGCCATTTGAAATGAAGGAGCTATCAAGCAGATTTTAAAGGATGATATGCAAGATGGGCAGTTTGTGGAAACTCTGAAAATGCTGGCATTGCTCTGCATGGTTGGCAAGGCTAAGGGAGGTGGGAAGGGTTGTGCCAAACTTCTGTGGCAAGAGAGCGTGAGCAATTTGATGGTCATCTCTCCAAGCTTTCATAAAATACTAGATCTTGGATTACAGTGGCAGCATCAGGATTTAAATGCCATGTCTATTATACTGTAGCTAAAAGGAGACAAAGTAGCAAGATTTTGCACCTGCTTAATCAAATTATCCTTCTTTGCCATATTTCACTGCTGTAGATGCTTCTACTAGGTGCTGATGGATCTACTGTGGCATAAGAAAATAACATTTGTGTTGCCTGTTACATTAATTTCCCTGATAAAATGAGGCTACCAGGATGACCCGTCTGACTCCTGTGATATTTCTATAAAGAACAAAATTGACTACTGTTGTTATGATTAGTGTATTAAAAGTATTAGGTTTGTTGTCTTAGCTGTGCTGTGTTTTCTCATGGTCTCACTCGTGCTGATTGCTAATGACAGGCTTTGGCAGGAGCTAGCCTAGGCAGTCCTTCCTGTGATGGGAACCAGATGGATAGTTTTGCTCTGGCTGCCCCTCCCATTGAGCACCAGGAACAGGAGGAGGGGGAGCCCTTTTGGGGGGCAGGGGGAGGCATTTATAGAAAAGTAAGTGAATGGCAGAGAACCAGTTCTTGTCTATCCACCACTTCCCTTGAGGCTGCCAGTTTTGCAACTTTCAACCTCACCCTTGGCTTCAACTTCTTGGCTTTCAAGCTGTATGTTACATTTTCATTACTGGTAAAATTGATGGAAAATCACATTTTATTATGTGCAAAATGCAGTGTTCTTGACTGTCAAAGCTCCATTCAGCTGGAAAAAATCTATGTGAGGCACTCTTTTATATTTCGTGTATTTTTTGCATTGGTTGGAATGAAAAAGTAATGAAAGGCTGTATTTTGTCAACTTTTGCATCTGTATGACTGGCAGCACTGACTGATTTGTTTTTTAAATGTATTTATTTCTTGCACTAAGCACTATTATTCTCCACCCTTTCACAATAAATGCAAATAATATGTGGAATGTGCAAATAATATGGGAAAAAGAGAGATGCAAATTATTCCATCCCTCCAGGTAGGTCTGGGAAGAAACTGGAAATGTGACTGCAGTGTGAAAACGTGCTGCAGCAATGATAACAGGGCTACTGTCTGTCTGTGTTTCAGGTTTCTGTGAACGTGTCTATTGTATTTTTTTAAATTTGGTTTTTTTTTCTTCTCCTTTTCCCTTTCCTTTCCTGCTGTGAAACTTTAAATGGGATCTGGGCACTCTGAATATCTGAAGTACATCTCTCAGTCCACAAACCTTCTGCCCCTCGTGGGACCACTGCTGCTCAGGTGTGGTGTGCCCAAACTGCTGAGTCTGTTGGGTTGTGCACAGGGAATGAGCTAAAAACCTTGATGTTGGGGAGAACAGGTGGATACTGCTCCTGAGATCCAGACTGGAATACCTTTAAGCATGAATCAAGCTTCCCCTCAGGGGAGAAATGTGGCTTCTCTTCCTGCACAGCCATGTGCCAGCTGTGTGGTACATGGGCATGAGTCAGATGGAAGGGAGCCAGACTGATTGGCATTGTGAGATCCCGAAGATCTCGGGATGTCTTTGCAGCAGGAATAGTTTTTTTTCCTGCCTTGCCATTGCCCCTAACCATGCTCCTGCCCCGGAGAAGTTGTCATGCCACTCTGCACTGCTGAGCAGTGGGGATGTGACCCTGGGTGTCTCAGCCATGTGCTTGAGCACTGTCTGAGCCAGTCACCTGGTTCAGTGCTCCATGGTTCAGGCATACCTGTGATTCAAGATCTCCCTGCAAACTGAAAACAGTGTTTTCATTTATTGCAACTTTTTTTTAATGTCAGAATTGTCTTTGTACTTAGATCGCTACAATTGCAATTTCAAGTGAAGGGCCTATGAAAAGAGGTGCCAGGGTGTTCCTTCTCAGTGTTGTTTCATTGTTGCCATGTGTAAAATTCACTCCCAATTCCAGTAAAGATTTTAATGTGACACAAATTTTAAGTTATTCGAAATACTAAAAAAGTAATATCTTTATTCTTGCTAGTTCTGTATAGATTTTCTATCAATGCAAGAAAAAAAAAAAAAAAAAAGTAAACCGTGCAATAAAAGCTTCCAGACAAAGTGGTATAAGTTTACAGAAAGATCTAGAAAATCCTTTTTTATAACTGAGACATTGTTTATTTCTCCACTTTCTGACTCTCATCCCTGTATGTGTTAGAAGCTCTTCAGTGGGGTTTATTAGTCAGGAGACTTTCCTGGCTGGTGGAGGGTACATTGCTGTGCTTTTGTTGTTAATTTGCTCCAAAATCCTTGTGAGAGTGCTGAGCTTGTGAGGACTTGCTGGCTGGAGAGTGAATGGTCAGCAGCACATTGGTTTGAGTGCAGTCAAACAGAAGAGGATTCCAGAAGTTCCTGCTCAGAGCAGTGCCAGCTGTGAGATCAGACGAGGTTGTTCAAGGCTTGATCCAGTCAGGCCTGACTGGAAAGTCTCCAGGGATGTGGATAGCACATCCCTGCTGGGAAACCTATTTCAGGAGGCTCTTGATATTTTGATATTTGTTACCATGTGGCACTTAGGGCGGTCAGAGGTGGCACTGTTCTCCCTGTAGATGATATTCCTGAGACTGTTTAGGAGGCAGTGTAAGTAATGACCCCACAAGCCTAGGGCACTTCTCCTACATGGTGCTCTGCGCCACAAAGGGGTGGGTGCAAGGGATGAGGACCTGCTTTATCCTCTTCTGGGAGTAGGTATAAGGCAAGCAAAGCCATCCTGCTGATCCAGGGGGTGAAAACCTATCCAACCCTTTCTATCCCTGGTTTTCCTTGACCTTTTTGCCACAGCCACATATAAGTGATGCAGTAGGAATGGTGGTGCTCTTGGGCTGTCCTCCTTTCTCTGCAGTAAATGATACATCTGTCCTGGCTGAAGTAGTCTGCCCTGGACTGGCAACCTGGTAGCTGTCACTGTAGTTAATATCAGGGCTGAGCCTTGGCATCTGCTGCTGGCAGAAATAATTCTCACTATTTATGTTCAGACACAGGGCTGGGACATGGGGACATTGTAGCACCTCGCTCAGGGCCTGAGATCCCCAGTGTGAGCCTTCAAAGAGATGGGCACCTCCTGCAGCATCAGCTTGGGATAGAAAAACAAGCCTCACTGGCAGGATGCAACCCATGAAGTGCCTATTGGACTCCCTGTGCATTTGCATTTTCTAATCTCCTGCCTAAAGCATTATCTTACTTGCTCAGACAAGTCATTTGCCACATCAGGAATGTGTGGGAAAATAACTCAGTCAGGATAACCAGAGGAAAATAAATGGTTGTGTGGCTGGACATTTGGAGCTGAGCTAGCTTGGGAATTTTTTTTCTTTCAGCAACACCCTAAAAAAAATGTAGCGTGAATGGGTGTGAAATATAGAGAGAGTTTGCTTCCTTCTTGCATAGGCATATATCCAAAAAAAGACAACAGTAAATATAGAGACATCTACTGTTAAATGCTTTGGTAGGGCTTTAAAGGATCTAAAGGCTCAGTATGTTCTACTGGTAGGACGTCGGATCTTCCCCACTGAAATGAGCTTTGAATATAAGGGAAGTCTCTGACACAGCAGAGAGGAGAAGCCACAGTGATCACCTGGGATGTTTTAGTGTGCTGCTCTGTCACCCAGACTCCAGTTCTCCCCTTGATTCTCCATTTGCTTGAAGAGAGGATTCCAGACATGCTGTAAGTACAGAGGGGGAAACCATGTCCTACGTTAAGGGCAGCAAAATGAGACTTCAGTGGGTCAGATCCCAAAAGGTACTGATGTTTGTTACTGGGGTGGGGAAAAAAATATGTTACTGCAATTCTGAAAAATGCAGAATTCGCTTCTGCGAGATATAAAGTGGATTTCACAGCTACTGTTTCTGTTGCTATTTAGGAGACACCAGCGAAAAAGAACAAGATAATGTCTTCTGCTACAGTAGAAATGCCAGTGAAAATGATTTATTTCCTAATTAGTAGACATTGCTCTAATGATAGAGATATTTAACAACAAGTTGTTTGTATCATATCAAATCCTGTATTCTAGAGGGTTTAACACTCGGTTGGGTGTTAGAGCAGTTGTATGGATTAATCATACTATAATGCAGCCAAACAGCTCTTGTCCCTGCTTGACTCAGGGAGAAGAGGCTTTTTGGCTTGATACATGCATGAGGAAAATCACATCCAAGTTTTACAAAGTATATTTTGAAAATAAAAGCTGAAGTTTAATTAAAAAAACCAAACAAAACACCTTGTTTTTCCCAGCAAATGAGGTCATGCAGCCTGATTGCCTGGCCCATCTGTTGCTGTTCATAAGTATGTTATATTTTTAAAGGCCAATATTAAATGGTATTATGTAGTTATCTACTTTTTTTTTTTTTTTTTTTTTTTAATGCCTCTTGGCTTGTCAAGCATTGTCATTATGTCAACCGCTGTTCTTAAAACAGGATTTTGGTTAAAATAGTATATACCTGCCATCTGGTTGAAAAATGTAAGCTTCCTACACAACTAAGTGGAGTTGAACTATGGTATTAGGAATAGCTCATGTTCTCTTGAAAATAGCAGCTGATGGCAGATTGCAGAAATCAGCCAGTTATCAGTTGTCATTAAGCTATTTGATATCTGACACACATGGAAAGCACGCTATTTATAAGTATGCAATTATGTTATAGAAGTATTCCTTTTTTTTTTTTCTATTTTTTTTTTTTCTCATTCCCTTTACTCATTTAAGTGTGTTGGTTTGACTGGACTGGAAAGCAAAGTCTCCCTTAATATTCACAGAATAGATGTACTGCAGACTGAAGGTGTGCCAGACTGTTTGTGACATTTCTGTCAGCAAAATGTGATCTGAGATGGGTATAGAAATAAATTTGGTGTTCCTGTGCTATAGAGCTGTACGTGTCTAAAGAGAAGTGTCAGCTACAAAGAGCCCAAGAAACAGAAATATGTGGAACTAACTGGTAAAAGATTGCAAAACTAGAAATCGTGATGGAAAATATGCATTTTACTTTAATATGTATTTGCATTTCTGCTAGCAGGAGAAAAAAACTCAAGTCTTAGCAGCAACTAAAGCAGAAACACTAAAGGCATAATTATTTGCTAAACCTGGGCAAGGCACCAAAGACTCTCAGAAGTCTGGGTTAGTCACTCACATGAAAGCTGAATGTTAACCACTCAGCAAGGACTCATGTACAACACAGGGCAGAGGATGGTGCTGGAGAGGGCAGTGATGCTGTGACTTGTTCCCTTGTCATACTTTGTGAGGTAACTGATGATCACAGAAAATAAAGCAGAAACAGCCTGCTAAAAAGAGGGATTAAGAATTCTTTTCCAAGTGGAAATGTGGACAAAAAGGCAGTCAAAATAGGATGGGGTGCTTTAAGGCTAATAATTTTACTCAGAGGGAGTGTGAGGAGGTGTTATTTTCATGTGGGCTGAGGGCTAGACCCTGATTAATTTGCTGCAGTGACGTTGAAATCTTGTGAGCATATCCTGCAAGATTTTATAAAAAATAAATAAATATCACCTATAAATAAAATACAACAAGAAATAAAATAAATTAATCTGTAACAATATATTAATATCTGATTATTCTTGCAAATTTTTAATTATATTAGACCAGAAATGTTTTGAGTACGATGATTTGACCCCTCTGAAAAACCCCCTATTTCTTCTCCTTTATAAGTGTTGGCTGGATAATTAAGGTCTTTGTTGTTGTGGCTTCAGCACAGTCTTGATCAGGTTTGAAACTGTTGGGTTTGGATCTGAATCCTCTTGCTTTTGAAATGACATCTGAGATTCTGGTTGTAAAAGGTCTCTAGTCATTTTGCTTTTAAAGGTTACTTCACCCAAAACCATCCATCCATAATAAAAATGTGTTCAGCTTCCTAATTATAACTTTTAGGTTTTACAGTCAACAGAGGTATGTTCTAACAGAAAATTAGGTAGCAAAGGTGTAGGTCAGAGGTTGTGGTTTGCTTTTTATTCCTTGACTTTTCCTCACCAGAGTATTTGAAAATTTTATGGTGGAGACTAATCACGTCTGCCTTGCTTCAGGCTTTTGCAGACCTTCTTAGGCCATCAAAGCAGCTTCAGCAGTCTCAGCGTTTTGGCAACATTGCAACCATCTTGACCATAAAAAGACTTCTAACTGGTGCAGAGAGCACCTCCCGCAGTGGAAGGTTTGCAGGAATGAGCGGTGCCCAGGAGCGATTGCGGCTCTCCAGTGCTCCTTCCCAGGTGTGTGCACACACGCCAGCTCTGCGCTTTCCTGCTAACCAAGCGGTGTTCCCAATGAAAATCCGTGGTCTGCCGTTGCTGGGGAGAAGCCTCCTGCTGGCACACAGGCAAGGCTGGCAGAGGAGGTAGGGGCAGACCCCCTACTGAGTGAAAAATGCAGATGTTTGTCAGTTCGGGGCAGTTTGACAGAAAATGTCTCTTCCTCTCCACTTCCCAGACTGCATTTGCAGTCAGCTATTTGCAATTCCAAGCTGCTTATTCTCTAATTTAGTAGTTAATGACTCATCTGCCCTGGTGTGCTCCTCCTTCTCTCCCAAGCCACCAGCTCTCCCTGCTTGCTCGCTTGCTCACCAGCTGACTGGAGCAAATCTGCTGCCTGGTTTAGTTCCCTTTGGCTCGGCCTTTACAGGTCATTTCAGCTTCCCCATCCTGGCAAAAGGTTAGTGAAAGCCCATTTATCTGCCTCTCTTTCTTTGATTTATAGTTTTTTCATGTGTTTATCTGCACAGGAGACGGCTAATAAAAAAACCCCAATCAAATTATCTAAGTCTGTCTTGTGGGGGGTGGTTGGCAGAGAAAATTGGGAGGGAGAACAAGCACTCATGGATCAAAAGTAGCTGTGTAGGCAATTTTATTTAAGGACAGAACATGGTATTTTATTTTACTTCTCACATCTGAGGAAAAGAATATGTTAAAAACACTGACTATAGTTGAAGAAAACATTTTTAAGTGTATCAAAACTTTTAAAGGTGATAAGGAGTGGTCCTTGGTAATTAGGTTTCAGTGTGAGAAGCATCCTGGAAGACAAGGATATTTCTCAAAGGAGCTTAATGGTTTTGCAACTGCATAACAAAGTTTTCCTTTATATTGTAGGCAGATGCCAAAATACTGGATATGGTGGCATGTTACACCTAGCATTTTTACAAGGAGGTTAGGAAATGATGTAGCAAAAGGCAGTTCTTTTTTCACATGAGTTCTAAGAGTATTGCATGTCCAAATGAATTTATTTTGTCAGGTGTAAATGGTAGAACTTACTCTCAGCAGTCCCGAAGTACTAAACTTTTCCCAGCAGAAACTTGTCTTGGAAATGAGCTTCCTGGCACATTGTTCTGGTGTTGTTCTCAGGTTAATTGTTCCAAGTAAAGTTTTTTTGTGGAAGCTTAAGTCATTTTCTCAGCTTCTCAAATTCTGACCTCTTTATGTCAGTGGGGAATCTGGAAACACCCATATTTAGGCCACCAAATGCACTGCATTACAAGCATTTGGGGCTTTTCCTTTTTTTAGGGGAATCAGGAGGTGAGAGAGAAGAGCTCTAAAACTGGTTTTGTTTGCAGCAGCATATACCTTGCCTTTGGCTTAAGGGAGTATGTTTTCTTTGACTAGGGAAGTTCTGCTTTTACCGAGAGAGAGCTAGAAAATGAAAGTTTTCTTACATGGCCTACATTCCTTGAACAACTTTAGTTGTGTCAGAAAAGATGTACTCTGACCACACCACCTTTAAAGTAGCAGCAGGCAGAAAGGTTCTGGGATTGCCTAAAAGAAATTGCAAGACTAAAGAGAAGTTCCCAGGACCTGGTGTAAACCTCGGGTACTTTGCTGAAGGGCACCAGTTGATAAAGCAGGCAGTTCCAGCTGGGGGCTGCCTAGGAACACCCTCCAGGCCTTACCTTTAGTGCTGGGGATACAGCTCTCTCTTGTTCCTGCTTCCTCACAAAGCAACCACAGCCTTTCCCTATCATCTCGTGTTGCTTAAGATTAGAACACATGTGCTGCAGTTCAGGATCAAGTTCCATAGGCAACATCCAATATAATCTGTCTAATCTGAAAAACTTTTTTATTTAGTTTAGGTTTTTGATGAGTGTCCTGTAGTAGTTGCTGGTGCCAACAGGTATTCTGCATATTTATCACTGACTATATTGCACAGGAAGTTAGTGTTTTGGGTTAAGATCAGGAAAGAAGAAAGAATAACTTTTAAAGTCTGTAAACTTGGCACAAAGCACTCTTGGGGGCAAAAATGGTAGAAGCAACATGAGGCCCAGCAGGGCAGAATGTTCTGGGATAATGGCTTTCCCCAATATAAGAAAGCAGGTATTTAGGGTTGTATGCGTGTGGTGTAGGATGTGCATGTAATTAGCTGTCTTTCTGTTTTTCTTAAGATACCTTGGAAATTTATGTGCTGAAACCTGAAGTTAAAATCTCTGAGGGTAACTGCTTTTAGCTTAAGAAAAGACAGGTATTTAATTTCTGCTGCAACCTAAAGTTTTGATGCCCTCCTCTCCGTGAGTTATGACAAAACCTCTTTTCTGGTATATATATATATATATGGACTTTGCTATCTCTGTACCAGACTGGGACGGTCTGGTATATGGGACGGTCTTCTGTCTCTGTGATCACTGAAGTCCTTTAGGGAAGGATGTGTTACTGTTGCCATTTTACAGCTGAGAGCATGACAAAATACATGACCACATACCATGTTTTTCCCCAGGACTTCTGCTTCATACTAGCTCCACAGGTATATGAGGGATAATACCTGGGGATTCAAGAGAGGGACACTGGAATCTGGTCTGTCGTACTAGGAAGGGTGTCCTATGGCAATGCACTTGTGGCATTACTGCATCACCTCAGGGGTTCACACATCTTCTCACCGACTGGAAATTTTCATAAGAAGGTACAGGGGGAACTGGAAACTAACATGCTTTACCTGAAATTATGCAAGGATCCTTATTAAATGCTTTCTTTTTGCTGTAGGGGAGACTTGCTTCATGACTGTGGTTATTATGTGCAAAAATAATGATTGTGAAGTACTCATTAAACCCTGCTGAAGAAGATGGTTCTGTGGGGGAGTTCCCATGGGCTCAGGAGGCAACGTGCCCATGTCTTTGTGATCCTGTACTGTTTTGTGTGAAAGAGAGGTATTTCTGCTCTAGATAATATAAAGAATTAACAAGAGACTTTAGAAGAACAATGTCCTTTGGACTTTTTAAAAATGAAAGTATAATTAAAATGTTTCCTTGACTACAGGCAAGATGCAGGCATTCGTGTGTACAAGTGGTAGCCCTTCTCACATAGCAAGCAGAAGTCCATGCAGTGTTCTACTTGAGGACTGATTTAAATTGCCCTTGGATCAAGGTCCTGTCTAGATTAAAGGCTCAAACTGAGTCATGTGAGGTCCTGCAACTGCATGCATACCCTTTGCTCACGACAGATGTAAAGTTACTTGAATTATTTGGCATCTCAAGTAAAAGCCCTGGGCTTAATAGAGTAAAGTTCAGCTGATGCCTAGTAGCTTCATTATGAATTGACTATTGAGAAAAAAGCAGGAGTGTTGGTTTAAATGCTGCTGGGTTGGTTTCGTTGTGCTGACCGCTCCCAGGTAAAGCCTTAGTTAGCAATGAAATGCAGATTAGCTTGTTTTAAACAGGAAGAGGCTGAATTCAACCAGCCAACACAGATCTAAAGCAGACCTGCCAAATTTTTGAGGGTTTGCCTGATGTGTGATACTTCTCAGCCCTGATTTAAATAGGTATTTGGCATCACCATCGCTCTACTCCTGTCACCCAGCAGACATGCTGTGCATTCAGCAGGGCTGCAGGCTGAGCCAGATGGAATGGCTTGTGACCATGGAGCAGAGCCCCAGCCATCTTGTCTCACTCTGGATCATCAGAGGAACTTGTAGGAGGTGGGAGTGATGGCCGTGATCTTTCCCTTCCTCCACTGTAGTGCCTACCATGCTCTTCTTGCTTCAGACAGACCCTACTGGAGCCCCTGGATTTCAAGGGAAAAACATACCAAAAGCATAGGACTGGGCTATCTGGCACAGTGCCAGCATAGCTTATGGGCAGGAATCAGAGAAATGGGCAGGACAGCTCCCTTGCTTTCCTCCAGGGGAAGGGAAGCTGGACAAAGGAAGCCAGCTGGCTGTACTTCCCTTTTTCTGTCACTTTTTTCAAAGGAAAAATGAAGGAGAAGCCTGAAACTTGGCCAGTTACATAGATTCCTTGGGCAGAACCAAGCACAGCAATGATATTAACTATCTGCCTGTACTCAGTCTGTGTAAGATAGAAAAGAGGACGCATGAATAAATTCTTCCTCCTCCTACAGAATATCTCCCTTAACCAGGCTAGAAGAGGGATTCTCAATTTTGAAAAAGGTTTTTTAGAACAACTTTTCTGCCATAACATCTTCATGCCAGTTTTGGTTCAAGTACAGTGTGGAGACCTTGAATGCTTCATGTCTCATGCAAAATTAGATACCTCATGTTTTCACGTCTTATGTTTTCATGTCTGTGCACACATGTGACATGCCTGTTTAATGCAATGTGAATACATGCAAATGACATTTTTTTATGACGTAACGTCCTTAAAGAAGTTTTAATCATGATCAACTTCGTTGAATTTGATTCTGAGTAGAATGCTAATAAACTATTTAAAATGCACAAACTTGGCTTCTGGAAAATATTTTTAGTTCATGGAATGGATCAGAAATAATAGTCTGCTGCAAAAGAATTTCCGTTAATCTTCTTAAAGGCAGGAGATAAGATTTCAGAATCAGATTAAATATTTGTATTTCACATTAGGAGACCTCCTTGGTTCTGTCTGACAATCTATTAATCCCTCTTCAGGGTCACAGTTGCTCCAGTCTGCGTTTACCTCTTTCATGTTGTGCATGAAGGACCTTTCGTAGACTCTTAATGCACATTTATCTGGAAGTTGAAAATTGCATGGGAGGTTTGACCTTCCCTTATGTTTGTTTGTCTTTGTTTTGTTTCTTTTAGCTGAAAGTAGAGAGAGATGGGCACTTCCTACTCCCTTGAGTTTAGCAAGAGTGGCAGGGGCGGTGTGGAAACCATGTCCCACAGAGCTGTTTAGCTGTCATGAGTGTCTCATGATTAAATCTCATGCTGAGGGTGCTGTATGCTCCCCCCACCCAGCATCTCGACTCACTCAGCATGAATTTCCCACTATGTAAGATGTGGGAGACGAGGTGACAGCTTGCTTGCAGGCAGACACAGGATACTACATGGGAAGAGAGAATGTAAGAAACACCTGCTCTAAGCTAATACTGAAGATATTTGCATAATTTATTAGTATATTTAGAAAACAAGGGTAATTAAGGAAATAAATATTTGTTATAGATGCAACATATCGTGTTGTTTCATATCAGATGATGTCATTGTTAAGTGGTGCTTTGCCTATTACCTCCGTGTGCAGCAGAGGGCACTAAGTGGTGTTTAGCTTTTAAAGTACAGGAAAACTGCATTTTTTTTCTTCATTACCCAGATTGCTGCCTTAAGAGTACTTCTCACGTCTCAGTTACTGACTACTACTTTTTTGTGTGTCTTTGTCACATTCGTTCCATGTTGTCTTCATAAGATTTAGAGAGATGGGCCCACTCAAAGGCAGTCTCTCAGCAGGTTTATGTTTTGGAAAAAAAAATCAAATGTTATGTCAACCCATTTTCTGAGTGGATCTGCAGTCATTATGATTCCTCTTAAGTTTCCAGGCACAATCATGGTGAAACTGGGGAAGACCTAGACAGATCTCTCATCCTACAATGATGATGTAGGTGAACTCCTAGAAAATCAGGGCAAAAGTCTGAAGAATTTGCCAACCACTGCAAGGTTGGAGACAGAAGTATTTTGATGATTTCAACAGCAGTGATATTTTGCACTATGACATAACCACTTTTCTTAATATCAAAACAATACTTTGTTTTGACTTTAAAAAGTCTTTTCTGGAAAACTTTTCTGGAAGCTGTATGATATAAAAAGTGTGTGTGATGGTTCATTACAAGTTTCATAGCCCTGCACTAGAAAGTAAGTTGTATCACTACCATCTTTTGAGTACATTCAATTTGCTTGGTTAAAAATTCAAATAGGGCAATAGTTCATTGCATTGACTTACAAGGTGTCAGGAATGAAAATACTCTTGGTGGTAAGGGACAAGGAGGTGAACTGCTTCTTCAATTCAAATAATTTGAGGGGAAATAAAACTGGAGGGAGATGGATTTAAAAGGAAAAGGAGGTGATTCTTCATGCCAGAGGGAGGACTTGCAGGACTTCAGATGGTGTTGTGAGTGCAAAAAGTTTACATAGGCTGGTAGAAAGACTGGGCAGGTCTTTGGCCGAGAGGCCTCACAGAGACTACTCAACAGAGGAATCAGAGGAGGCACAGCAAATCCTTCGAGCTGAAAATGGAGTGAGACAGAGATTCTTAGGAGAAGGTGTGTCACCTTATTCTTCTCCGTCTGTGTACTGATGGCCTCCTTAGGAGACTAAATATTGGACTAGATTATATTGGGAATTGCTGGGGTGTTTCTTCTATTTTGATGGACTTATAATTCAAATTTTAAAAAAACAATCAGGCTGTTGAAAGCAGTTCTTGTGCAAATGAATCGCAAATGTAAAGCAATTTCAGGTGCATGACAGACTACATTCATTGCTTAGCTATCAGACTATAAATCATATTGTTAAACCCCCACCTCTGGAAGATTTCTGCTGTATATATTTCAAATGGCTTTCAAGCCTCACTTAAGAATGTGTTTCTCTAAATGTTTTCACATGCTACCTTCTTGTACTTTTTTTGTTGTTGAATAGCATCCTGAAATGGTTTGGACTGAATAATTGCAGTGTTTTTGTTTCACCCCTGATCTCCCATATTCATTTGGTTCACTAATAGATCTCCAGTCTGCAAAATGTTAGATTAGTAAGGTGAATAGCTGCTTTCTGTAATGTCTTATCCTGACAGTCATGGTATTTGAGCTGGTCACAAATGCCATCTGCTATTCAAATGACCAAAACATAGAATTCTGGACTAAATTAATGTGCGCTCATTGCACAAGTCCTGTGGCCACAGCAGTAAGTCCAGTGTTGCCTTCTAGCAGAAAGGCGGCCAGTCCTGGCAGGGAGTTGCAGCTGCCCCTCTGTCCAGCAGAGTAGTGGCGGTAGCAAAGACGCGGCCCGACACCTTTGAAGGGAACCTTTCACTCGGTGTGTGTGCTCTCCCCAGCACGGCACGGCCGCGTGTTACTGGCGGGGGGAGCCCATCTCACCGCAGCTGCACCCATGCAGGGCTTTGCACAGGAGGAGCAGGGAGCCAGCCTGTTAGCGGGATGTTCTGCTGCCCGAGCAGGGCTCCTCTGGCTTTGCACAGGAGGAGCAGGGAGCCAGCCTGTTAGCGGGATGTTCTGCTGCCCGAGCAGGGCTCCTCTGGCTTTGCACAGGAGGAGCAGGGAGCCAGCCTGTTAGCGGGATGTTCCCTTGCCCGAGCAGGGCTCCTCTGGCTTTGCACAGGAGGCGCAGAGGAGCCAGCCTGTTAGCGGGATGTTCTGCTGCCCGAGCAGGGCTCCCCTGGCTTTGCACAGGAGGAGCAGGGAGCCAGCCTGTTAGCGGGATGTTCCCCTGCCCGAGCAGGGTTCCTCTTCTCCCGCTCTGCCGGGAAGTGCCAGTGCAGAGCAGGGTGTGGAAGTGCCGAGGGAGGACCGTGATGCTATGGATGCTTGGAGCAAGCAGGCACTAGGGGCTGATGGGTGGTGTGTGCCATATTTTTGTCAGCCTCTGGAGGAACACCTTTTCTTTTGGCTGGGTTTTTCCGTGGCCTGCCTGGGCTTGGAGGGCGCTCAGAAGTGCATACTCGAGGTTTGATCTGCATTGCTTTAATCATCCCAAACAAGCCAGTCCTGTCCACATGCAAATACTCAGTGTCAAGCTGTGTCATCCTTTTGTGTTTCACGTAACAGTTTTGTAATTTTTTTAGTCTGGCAACTTCTGTGTCTTATGAGAATGAGAAACAATCCCTTTGCTTGGAGTTGGCCCTTTTGCTTATTTGCATATACAATTTCAGATAAGCATCAGTATCTCATGTTCTTCTGCTTTCTTATTCTTTCTAGCCCTGAGCAGAAAGTGCCTGTGGTAGGCCTGCTGGAATGGTCTAGAGACATGCAAGCATGCCCACTGGGAACTGGGCTGAGGTGGGGCAGAACCAGTTTTCAGATGTAAGCTGATCGAAGCTTGAGCCTGGGGCTGGTGGGGCTTCCTCTGACAGGTGAAAGGTTTTTGTGTGGTAATGAGCTCAGTGAGGAGTCTTCATTCTTCTTCCTGCCTTAAATCACTGCTGCGTTAAAAGTATGTTCCTTTTTCCCCCTATACCATTCTCCCCCATGTCAAACCAAACAGTTTTATCATGAAGTTGAGCAAAAAATTTAAATACTTTCAATTATTTTTAAAAAGGGCATTGTACAGATACTTTAGCATTAAAGATAAATGATCATTTGTATCTGTGTGTGTCAAAAGCTACCTTGTCCTTCTATCTGTGCTTGTCGCTATAGGGAAAGCTGATAATATAGCCCACAGATAATATGTGCATGAGGAACGTGTTTTTGAACTCTTGTTAAGATGCAGGGTTGGCACTAGAAGATGTGAGGACTTTTTATAACTCTGTTCCCAATGTGGTGCTGGGTGAGTTCCCTGGGACAGTCTGGAGCCTGCTGGGAACTGATTTTCTTGTTTTTCCCCTGGGAGGCTGAATCCTAGTGAGAGCCAAGTGGTCACTTTTGCAGTTGTGGGACTTCGGACTTCTGTGAAAAATAAATTTTAAAGTATCATCCTTTTCACTGTGAAAGACGATACAAATCGCTGAACAGCTTTTATAAAGAGAGTGTGCTATGTTGTGTGCCTCTGTCTAACTAGCTGTCATATATCCAAGAGCATTGGGAGGCTATTTCAGTTACTTGCATTCCAAGCTACAGAAATGCTGTAAGTAATATATATCTGTTCTATAATTATAGACCGTACAGTTGTGCATTTAATAAACCCCAGTGACATGACAACCCAAGTACTTGGAATTTTTTTTTCCTTTTCATTTTAAAATGCAGATGTGAATAGGAAAGCAATGATTAGTGATTTCACGTATTTAGGAAAAAAACATTTTTCCTGGTCTGGATTGAGGTTTTTGTTGTATTTCCATTAATTTGTGAAATTTAGTGTTCTTTCTTTGTAGTAGAACGGATAAAGGTACCATGGGAAAAAAAAAAAAAGTTGCTTGCTCTGTAGACTTTACATTCCTGTGCAGATAAAAGTATTGCATGTATTTATGCCTGTTAATTTTTATTGAAATAAGTTTCATACTCCCCCAGAGTTCCTTTTTTTTTTTCTTTTAAGAAACACTGCAAGTAAATCCAGTTAGAAAACTAAAAGCAATATGAGGGAGATGAAAAGTATATGTCGACTTTATTTTTTGATTCATGACATAGATGTGTAAAATGTAGGATTGTATCAGTGCACTTAGACCATCTCAGACTATTACATGCTGGAGGAAGGGAGTCAAATGCTACAGTTGAAGCAGATGGTGTTCATGAGTCTCTCTGTGTAGCACTTCCTACACCATGGAGTGGGTGGAACAATGGGAGTGGACTTCTCTGCACTGTCACAAAGGATCAGATGCTGCACCAGATACAGCACCAGGCTGTCTTGCACCAGGTGTTGTTGGGTCAGATGGGAACATCGTGCTTGGAGTTCAGCTTTCTTTCACTGTACCTGATTCCTTGTTTTGGGTTTCAGTCCCCGGACTGCTGCTGTGGGATCTGCTGTACCTGTGATCCCACTCAAGTCCTCAGAACCACAGGGGAATTGTTACAGGAGTTGTTTGGAGCTCAGTAATTTATTCAAAGGTGCTCCCCTTCTCCATACCCATGGTAATATACCTATGAAGAGAATCTGATCCTTAACCAGCTGATCAATGCAACCATTTTGCACTAATCTTATCAGCACATACTGATCTGTGAGGTGCCTATAAACACATTCTGCACCACACTTACATCCTGGCAATTTGAAGAATTGAGGAAAAAATGTCTTGCTCTACTTTCAGGAGTTTTCTAGTATATAAAATTACACTGACTATTTTGAATCCTTTACTCACTTTAGTTGTAGTACAAGAACATAGTGAAACTTTTGCTAGTGGGAAAATAACACAGAAGCTCATTGTCCATTGCCTGCGCTTTGCAGGCTAGGAGGTGGTTATCAGTAGCCTTTACAATTGTTAGGCTGGTGGTTAACCATAGCTGAGGGCAGTATCATTACTATAATTGCAGCTAGAAAATACTTTCTGGTGATTTTCAGGGGGGTTAAATGGTCACACACTGTCCCTTCCTGATTTTCAGCAGTTAATTTGTTAGCGAAAATATTTTAATTCTTTTCCCAAGACTCTGTTTTTATGTAATTGGATTTAATGTCCTTAGAAAGGCTGCATTATTTTTCTATGCCCAGAAGATAATGAGAACAATTAAAGTGAAGATAATGAGATGTGTGTATTCCTTCAGAGGGGGTGAGATGGTCTAAGAAGAATCTGTATTTTCAAGGATGGTTCATTTGACAGGACTGACACACAAATGTTGCCTGTTGCTTCAGGACCATATGACAGTGCTTTTGTAATGTATCATGCAGGGTTAGCATGGGGGTTGCATTAAGAGAGGGTAGTGAACAGAGAGAGGTAGCAATTCCCAAATAGTGTTAAGGATATACAGTAATTACAGACTGGATGGTGTAAAGGGTATAGCCAGTAATTACAGGCTGAATTCCCTGCCCTCGAGGGCCTGAGCACTTCTGTCCTGTCTCCAAGCCAGTGAGCAGAGCAGCTGTAACACTGATCCTCTCTTAACCCTTTCTTGAGCTGTGATGTTAGACATATCAGTCATTTAACTCCCTGGCCCTGGGAAGGGTCAGCTGTGACCTTTATCCGTTGCAGAAGAGTTCATACTTAGAGGGTGAATACCTGATGCCCTTGTGTTCTGTGTAGGTAGAAGTATGTTCTGTGTATAGAATATATACATAACATATAATATCACTGCTGCTAACATAATGAGAGTTACTTTTTTGCAAATATGTGAGTAAATAAACAAGTTGAGCCCACGTAAGTCATCAGACCAAGAGTGATAACTCGCTGGCCATCTGTTTCTCTCTCTGACTTTGTTTTTGTTGCTTGCTCTTTGGATACAAAAATGTGTCCAAATGAGGGAGCTTCAGCTTACCATCTTCACATAATTCTTTTGTCACAGACATCCTTGGGAATGGATGTCTATGTTTTGTTTCTGAATGCGAAAATCATGATATCCAGAAAAAAATTTACTTCAAAAATTCCAAGCAAAACATGAATTTACACATGAATTATAAACATGATTTATCCAGTTTGTCTGAATAGCTGTTTTGTTACTGGAGTTATTTCATTTTCATCCAGAATAAGTAATCCCCCTTTTCAGTAAATGTGAAACCCTACCTTGTGTAGGAATAGCTTGAAACTTGGGTAAACATAATTAATAGGAGCATCAACTACCTGATAACTTGCCTCCACCACTTGGGAGGTGTTCCTACTTGTAGTTCTTGTTGTAATTTACACTGCTGTGTACATCTCTATAACCGACTCTAAAGCTATGCCTCTGCCTTGAAAAGGGATTGGGCACTTCTTGCCATTAAAGGTGCATAGTGTCATCTTTTTTTTCTTCAAGAAGGCAGAGACAGAATGTTTTCTGATTTTTTTTTTTATTTTGACTACTGATTTTACTCACAGTTGGTATGCTTAGGCCTCTTAAACATTATTATTTGAGTTAAGGTTTCAATTTCTTACCTAATTGTTTCAGAGTGGTGGAATACTGTTATTAGAAGCTGGATATGGTGAAATTTGTGTTTCTAGCCATCTTCTCTTGGGCTGAAATCTATTGGTTCTGAAATCACCAAGCTTTGCACTGTTTTTCAAGGCGTAGCAATCAGGGAGAATGCAGTTTTCTGAAGTGGTAAAGATAAACGGGAATATGTTCAGACATCCTCTGAACCACTTTTGAAATGGCCTGCTCAACACCACAGTTTGCTAAAAGAGAAATCTTTGTTATTGTCGTCATATGTTCAGAGATCAGTGTTCTTGTTTGGTTTAGGGGTTTTTTTCCTTTAAATAGGGACAAAATAAAATGTGTTGGAAACTTCTCAGACTGGTAACACAGAAACAAGAAGTAGAACTAAATATTTAAATGAGTTGTTGATAGCATAGACTAATGAAAAAAATCTTACTTTTATAATGTTAGTGGTATAGGTCTCATTAAAATTGACAAGTGGTATCAGAAATATATTGATTTAAAAAAATATGTTTTAAAAAAACCACCAATAAATATTGAGTCCTCAACATTCTTTTGCAAGCAATGTATGGTTGGTTACTTTAGTTGAGCACATAGAGAACTAGGAGTTTCATTTCATACTGAAATACTATCTTTTTTCTCTTGGATAAACCAGGCTGACTGATGGTAGTTGATACTACACGCAGTGTGGGTCAAGGCAAGACTGAACTGTGACTGTTGAATCATTGCTTCTCATTCCTAGGAAGTTCTATGGACCTGATCTCCTTCAACAATAAATTACCTTCCTACTAGGGTTTCTTTAGGGCTGTTTTTTAGCTGTATGCTTTGCCAAAGCCTAGGTTCAGGTTACAACTGCCTGGAGTTTGTTCTTACTTGTTTTATAGGGGTAAGGAGTCCAACAGATGGGCAGAGATCACTATGTATCTTGAGCTGATTCCTGCCATGA
The DNA here is from genome assembly GCA_013396875.1 of Vireo altiloquus. NCBI lineage: Eukaryota > Metazoa > Chordata > Aves > Passeriformes > Vireonidae > Vireo > Vireo altiloquus. Next base: position 788,589 of record VZRF01003559.1, on the reverse strand, counting down.
AGAGTGAGGATTGAATGCAAGGAGCATTTTTGACTGCCAGGGCTGTATCCAGCAGTGCCTGTTCTCCAGATACTTCAAAGGCTTTGTGCTGCTTCACTGGCCTAAAGCAGGGAGTCAGGGCAGAGCCTCTGTTTCAGAAGACCCACATCTTCTTTCAAGCTGCGGAGAGCCAATACTGCCTGTATGACTGAATTACTGAGGCATGTTTCTCTGTGTGCTAGTTTGGCATGTTATAAAAGATGTCTGTGATCTGTAATCATGTGCTTGTTTAATCATCAGGGAACAATAATTCTGCTCACCCTCCTTTGCCTTTCATCCTCTTCAAGCTCACCTTGCCAAGAGCATGCGATGTTCCTGAGCTTGCTATAACCTTTCAGTCTTTTTTTATAGCTGGAACATTTCTGTGAATAGGCTTTCCCTCCTGTGAAGGTACCCAAATACTATATTGATGTCTAGAAGCCAAGGACAGCAGCTTGTCAGACATGCATGTAGTCACAGCAGTGGCAGTTTCTGTGAGCTGGGCTACACCAATTTGCAAATAACCCAACATTAAACAGCTTAAATAATTTTAGAATGCAGCAGCCTGGTTCTTCAGGATCGCCAGTGATTTAAGGATGCATTTGCTTCTGGCTGGAGGACTTGCTTCCATTAACCACTTCATCTAGTTGGAGGTTTTAAACTCCTGGTACCTTTCATGACACTGAAGTCCAAAGACTCCTCAGACTGTGAACATCACTATGACAACCAGTTACTTTTCTCCTCAAGTACACAATCTGTAAATTTGGATAGGGATGTTTTTATGGATGTCTGGTGGAACATCTTGTCAGAAGCCAGTATAGGATAGGGCTCATAACACCTTATGAGACAAGCAAACCAAACACAAGTTCTTAAAAATGAATGTAAAACTAATTTTTTCTTTATGATACCCAAAGGAGAAAGGAGAGACATTGGTTGTTCAGGGTGAGACAGGGGACAAAATAAGGCTCCTACCATCCTGTTAACATCCGGGGGAATGGAAGTGGACAGGAAAATATAACCACCTACCAACAGTTTTGAACAACAAAGCTTATTGCTTACAGCTGGGCCCTGTGTCAGTGGCAGGGCACCATTGCATTTGCCTGCTCCCCCACCCTGCAAGCAAATCTCTCAGAGTTTAAGGTGGCAGTACTTGGCAAAGCTGGTATGCTAAACTGACTGCTTTTTTTTCCTTTTACCTACCTTGAAAATCCCATCCTGAGTAATTACCTGTGTTTGTTGAGAAAAGCTGCAGTGGAAAAAAGGCTTGTTAGTTTATGGGATAAGAGGGGATAAAACAGGTTTTTCAATCCCTGTTCCTTTTGTGTGCACTAGAATGCTCTTGGCAGAAAGATAGCTGGATTTCTAGGGCAGCAGGGAACCACACTGGCTTCTATTGCAGTAATTGGGCAGATGCTACAGAAGATGATGCAATAAAACCTATATGTTACTTCCATGTAGCTGGGCTTTTGGTAATTGCTGTAGGACAATTTGTTAGGTAAATAATTAGTTTCTCCAGAGAAGAAGTAGGATACTATATATATATTGGAGAGATTTATGAGAGCTAAAAGGTAACAAATGCGTGTATTGGCAGCTGTTTACAAAACTAATTTGTGTGATTTATTTAATTCCTGAATTTTATTTCAAAAGCTTCACACAATGCAGGATTGAGAAAATGGTGGCTGGAAGCGAAGCAACTGAGAAATGTATTTGAAAAGCCTGCATATGATATCCATTCCTTTTGTAAAGAATATTTCCTTTATGACCTCCTCCTGCTTTGTATTTAACATTTCAAAGAACTTTGGGGGACTCTCTGTAGGCTGTGTCTTCATGAAGCCAGTAGCCAAGGATTTAAAGTATTGTCAGTGCTGGCCTGAAGCTGAAAACTGCAGGCGGTTTTAATCTCAGAGTGGGGGGGTGGGTGTTTAAACCCAACCTTTTGTGTTCAGATTAGGGAGTGCAGGAGGATAGACTTAAGGAGTGTTAGTGAGAATTTTTTCACTGGCAGTTCAGTAATAGCATCAGGCTTTGGAAATACTTTTTCCCAATTCTTTGTTATTTTAGTAATTACTATGTGGTGGGTAGAAATCCATAGGGTTTGTGGTTTTTATAAGTACCTCAGCAATGACATGGGGATATGGGCCATAAAAAGAAGTACTTGTTTTTATAACTTTTTACTCTTTGGACGACTGTGGACACTTAAATGCTTTTTCAGATAGTCTATCATTGTTTCAGTCCTGATGTCTGTGTTTATTTTGTCGTGGTTCCATCAGCTGGGATAATAGTAAGATCCATCTTTAGAGAGGAAGTAAGACAAAAACAATTTGACACTAGCATCATGCTCTGGCAAATCTGAAACCTGCCAGTTGTGAAGGCGGATTGCCTGATCTACTTCACACTGTCTGAGAGATGGAAAGGTTACTAAACATCTCCCCCATTAACAAAAAGATCAAAGGCAAGTTGCTGAGCACTTGGATGTGGAGTTTTTCTACTTTATATTATATTCTGTGAAACGTTTGTCCTGAGTATTTGTTGATTTCTGGAATAGCTGGGGGTACAAAGCATTTGGAATTTTTATGTATGGGAACATGGTGACTCCTTGCTAAAGTTTCTGAGATGATCGCCATAACTAATAAGATTTACCACAGTTGGGTTGGGTAGGTATTGAGTTCAGCTCAATAGCGATCAGTTTTAATGAAGACTAAAGAGTTTCTAGCTCTTAATTTTGTACATGATCCTTTCAAATATAATTCTAATGCTAGGAAATTTTACTTTCACGTAAATGGTCTCATTTAAGATTTTTGTTTCTTTTGAGAAAGATGTCTTTAGGTTTCTGGAAATATTAAATGTCAGTGATTCTCTGTGCCTTACAAAAGTTCATTGTAATACATAAAGCATTTTGAAACAAATCTTACCCTATGCCACTGCCATTCACATGCTTTAAAGGATGTAAGTGTGGTTTTTGTGGTGGAAGTCAGGATTATACTTTTCAGAATTAGAAAGGAAATTTCTTCTTATTTTTTCTAATTTTATATTAATTTACTTTTCCTAATTTCACAATTTTATTTTGGTTATCATATGATATTCTTTTGTAATAAGGGAATTTTTTCTTCATAATGTCTACATGTTTCACTTGTTCTTATCCTTGACTCTGGTCAGAAAGTTACAGGTTGAAAAATTCACACCAGAGATTGTTCCTATATCCAGTGTGATGCTTCAGTGTTGTGTTAGAAACATTTTGCTAAGGTCAGGCTTTGGATGCTTCTCCCTTCTTCTTAGCTCCACAGAGAAGTCAAAGATCTTGCACTGACCTCCAGAAATCTAGGAGGCAACAGTACCCTCCTGGATTTAAGCTGCTCTTTTTGTTTAAAACCAAGTTAATTAATAACAAAGCAACTGACAGCTGCACAGTAATATAGAAGGATATATAGAAAAAGAAAGTAGCAGAGCTCCCTGTGGTTTATACATTTGCTTTTGCATATTGCTACTGTTATATAGGGTGTCACTTAGTGAGACAAAAATTATTTTGTTGCACTAGTCCCCTGTGGAAAAATTTAACTTTCTTACAAAGTGGCAGGAGAAGTTTGAGACCCAGTGCTATAAAATGTTTTTTTCTTGTTCCTCTACTAGAATACAAAAATCTCTGCATTCAGGAGAAAGGCTAAGAACAGCTTCTACAGAGAGGCAGATGCAAGTGGTGCCTACATAAACCTTCATCTGAAAAGGGCAATGGGAAATTGTCTCTGGTTGCACACAGGTGGGTAATATCAGAGCTTCAAAAGCTAAGTGGAGGATGGCAACAAGCTGTGGTAACCAGGGGCAGTCAGGGTACTTGTCCCAGGAGTGGAATTTTCCTTCTGATGGGTGCTACTGCAGAATCAGAAGAGAAGGGACAAGCTCCAGGGTTCCACTGAAAACCAGTGACTAAAGAGTACCACATTCAGAGGAGCAAACTGAGTCTGCAGCATTGCAGTCTGGTGCAGAGAACAAGCAGACTGATGATTTTGCATTGATTTTCCAGAAGCCTTTGAGTCAGGCATGTGTAGAGTCATCTTATTTTTGTCTGTGCTTATGATTCCTCTCTAGAGTTTTTTCATGCGCAAACCTATGTGTCAATGAGACAGCCTCTGAATCTGAGACTATAATAAAATATCCAAGAAGTGATCGAATTACTTTTTTTCCATGAGGTGAGAAATTGGTGCTTTTTGACTTTTAGGTTCCTCTTTCCTTGCATTTTTTTCAAACTTATGGGTAGAAACCATACGTTTGCAGTACTAACAACTATTTTAAAAGCCTATTTAATTTAGGCAGAGCTTCTTGCACATATGGAAGTAACTGCATGACAAGAGGTTGTTTAGAAAGGGTGGAGTAGCCTATTTTCAGGCCTCCCAATTTTTCTAAGGTTTTAAAGATCTCTGCCTCTTGTACATACTATATATATGCAACTATAAAATATACTCACTATACTGCACAGCTGTATAAGCAAGAATTTTGAGAGGGCCCTTAGTGCTGGGTTATTCAGCAAATGTTCTGTGGTGTTACAGCAGCTGCTGGGATTTAGTTCCTTTGGTACGCTGCTTTTAGGACTGCCCATCAAATATGTTCATTGTCCTCTTTGCAGGACGATGCAAGTCATGCAAGATGCAAAACATCGTCCACTTCTTATTGCCAAGGGCCTTCTTTTCTTAATGGATTTTTTTTCAAAAGTACCTACCTGACACACAGAATCTCCTTGTTTGTGTTTATGTAGCACCCAGAAGTTTCACAAGAGCACAAGGCCTGCACGTGCTTGGTGCCATGTTTGCAACATAAGCTCTGTGGAGGAATGGGAATAGATAGACACAGAGGTGTGGGAATTAGTCTCTAGGAAGATAACCTGTGACGGCTTTTACTGCTAGTGGCATCTACTCTGGCTGTTCACTTCTTGCCCTCCATTGTTTCAACTCCCAAAGCAGAAGGTTAGCTGTTACTCTAACTTACAGTACAGCTGGTCCCCATATATCAGTACGTTACCTAAATACCAGGGTACTGATGATATGTGACACCAGTGGAAAACAAGAAAGTTGAGGCCAACATTTTTGGCATATCTTTTGCTACTATATCCTTTGGAAAAACAGCCAGTGAATGAATTGAGTTGTGATTTGATTTGCTGTAACTCCACTTCTCCAAGTTTTAGAATTCTGTTATATGTGAGAGGAAATTTGTGCAGGACTCATGGCTTGTCTCCCTCTCTCATTGGTTTTGTATACTGAGGAGTTACAAGCCCAGCTTTCACCCATTTTAACTAACTAGTTTTGAGTCAGTGGTAATAGGAGAGGAAAAGCATGCATCAGAACAAAAGCTCTATCCTACAAGTAAGTGTTCCTGCTTGTACACTGGTTTTTAGGTAGATTTGGGTATCCAGATTGAAAAACCTTCTGCATCAATTGTCTTCTGTGCAGAGGAAGCACAAATGCAATCAGGTCTGGCATGAAAAAAAAGAGCCAAAACAGGGGAGTCTTTCTTCTCATAACACAGACAGGTTTTTCTTAAAAGTCACGCAAGTTAAAATAAATACCACAGCACATAAGGCAGCACACAGAAAAATGAATTGGTGAACTACAGCACGTGTGCAGCAGCAGTGCTGCATTCCTGTCATCACACATTCCCAAAGCATAACACTGAGAGAAATATGATCTGAAACTAGTTTAAGACCTGCTGTAAGTAAGCCAGGATTACTACCATGGTATAACACAACCTGATAGCAAGACTGAAGACTTGCTTGTGATAAGCTCTGAAACATTTTTCTTTTTTATATTTGGAAATTTTTTCACTTATACCTTTTCCCTTGGGATTTTTTCTTTCCCGTTTTGGTGGAGTTTCTCAAATGCTCCCTTCAAGAAGACAGTTGTCTGGGCAAGCCCAACTTTCCCCTTGCCAATAAATCCATCAAGAAAGGCTGCCTCATTTTGTGACCTGGACCACAAGCACAGATTACAAGTACTTGGCTTCTCTTTCATATTTGAGTAACAAGTACTAGTGAGAGGTGACAAATTAATAGTGTTAGTGTCAGAAGTCTAAGGACTGATGTGAAAGGGTGGGAGTGAGTTTTCTGGTTTGTTCTTGCTAGTATATCTGATTACAAATATCTGGAAAGGAAAAGTAGTGCTTCCTACAGAAAAAGTCAGTTGCAGCGTATTGCCAGACCTCCTTAACCCAGAAGGGATTGCTTAAAAGCATGTCTTTTAGAGTCTGAGTTCCTCACCTTTGTTAATACAGAGATACAAGAATCTACACATGCAAATGGTGAGTTTATGAAGCGGACAACTTTCCCCTTCACGGTTTTATTAAAGCTAGAAATGCTGGCAGTGTATTTTCTCAGAAAGGCTATTATGCAGAGCTGTAAATCTAATAAACCCATAGATTATCAAGGCCTGTGATATTATACATGAGCTTGGGGTTTTTCACAAGATTATAATTACATTTTTCCCACCTCTTCTCACACTCCATTTTTCCTCCTCCTCCACTGCTTTACAACTGTTTGTATTACAGGCTTTTTTCCCCACTTTATTTTTTTATTCCTGTCTGCTCTCCCTCCCTTACTTTCAAAGACCATACAATTCCTTCCCAGAATCTTGCAGCATCCTATCTCTCCCTTTTAAAATGTTACAGAATGTGCTGTTTCCATAGGCCACAGAACGACCCTCTGCTCCCTGTTGTACCTGGTTGCCTGTGACTGTGGCCTTCCTTAGTGCAAAGTCTCCCGTGTGTCCCCAGTATTACCAATATTATTCGTAGGGTTTGTTTCTGAAGCTGGGGACAAGGAAAGGACCCTTATCATAGACCTGCAGAGTGTGATGCCACGAAACTCTGTGTGGCACTTGGCATCTTGTGAGTGTTAGCTCCCCTGATGGTGTTAGGTGCTTGTCAGGCACCAGCTCAACTGCCAGTAATAAAGTGAAGCCCTTCTAATTTCCTTTTCGAGGCAGATGTGCTAAGGGCAAGGTAGTGACAGGGTAAGGGAGAACCCAGGCTTTGAATGCATAGTTGGAGAGAAAATTATTTTAGAGGTGTAGCTTGTCTCAGTGAAGAGGGAGATTGCTTTCCTCCTTGCATGCCCTGTTATTTTGCCATTTTTATTTTAGTGTTTGGCTTATGTGCTTATTTAATTTGAAAAACCTCATGCAGTCAGTCCCCAAGCCAAGGAAGTAGCTAAGGCAGTAACACCAGCCCACCCTCTTACTGAAGCCTGCTGCTGTCCCTATGGAAACTTGTTTGTCATAGGGAGGAAAAAAAAAGGTAGTCCCAGCTGAAACTTGAAATACCACATTACATGAGAGCAATTACCATATATGCACAAGCACTCATGCACATACACATGCAGAGAAATATTTATACAGCTCACCATATTGTACTCTGCTACATAATTATTTTTCAGATAAGGAAAAACCAACCTATGAAATGGAAGCTGAGATCGCAGTTTTAACAGTGCATTTGCCACTGATTTCCTTCTGGGCCAGTTATGTCCTTTCCTTTTATACATTTTCCATATACAAAATGGGAGCAGACCTTCTTAGCAAGTAATAAGTGTTTATGAAGATCAAATGCAATACCTATTCTTGGAAATACTTGTTTTCTCACTTTTTAAAAGATAAAACAGATTTTCAGAAGCAAAGATTTTTAATTGTTTCTCCAAAAGACTTCAGGTTCCTTATTAACTTGGACTGAAGGAGGGTTGTGATTGAAAACTTGAACATATAAGAATCCTTTATAATGTCTGATATGGACCTAAGCTTGTTTTTTGAAATTCATATGTTAAATCTATACCTTTGAAATGGCTATTATTATATTGCCAATTCCTGATAAGGAATTGTTACGTTATGAGGGAGGCAGGATGCCTATTTTTGGTTTAGTTCAGACCTTTTCCCCAAGATCTCTACGGTCTATTTATCCAAGCATCACCTCTCCCTCTAGCAAGCCAAGACAGAGATTGTTCCTGTTGGACTTTAAATACCAAATTGTAAAAATGAATGCTTTATCTGATTCTCAATAAAAACCTTCTGAGTTTAATCTTTCCCTTATTAAGCAAAAAATCTCCCAAAAAGCAAACGAAAAAGCCAAAACCCAAAACAAAATCGCCTCCATTTTTCTCATCGCTAGGAAGTGTTCAGATTCCCATTAGTATAATTCCTGCCCAGAAGAAGAATTTTTCCTTACTTCCAGCAAGCTCTATCAGACAATTTCCATAGCTGAGAATTCTTCTTTCCTTACTCTGCTCTGACATAGCCGTGTGAATCCAGAAATTTATTTTCCTTTATTAAAAAAGAATAAACTTAAATGTCTCAGAATAAAATGTTGTGGATTTGTTTGTTCATTTTGTTTTGGTTTTTTTAAAGCTCTGAAATTTTAGCTTTCAGATCACATGAAGTAAATACTTTTATTTCAGTTTGGCCACTGAAGCAAAAAAATCAATTACACTCACAGTTCCAGCTCTTATTCCAAAGAAAACAGCCAAAACTTAAACTTGGTCTTTAATTATATATTTGATTCATCCCAGTAACAACACTTGACTTCAAACAATTCAAGAGCAGGAGGAAACTTGCTCTGAATTCCTCTCTTCAAAGAGGAGTATTCTTTCAGATACCATGTCAGAAGCTGAAACCAAACAAGATAACCGTGAGAAGACTTAATACAAGGAACTTTAGCTGACCATAGGAACAACGTCTCAGTACTGAGAGAAGGCCTCCAAAATTTTTTTTAAACAAATCTCCCCACATTTGGGAAGGGAAAATTGACCTTGCTAGATCGTCAAACCACTACATTGCTTATTTCTCTCATTTCCTCCTCTTTTCATAGTTCTAGGAGCAAATTATTATTCATTTAAAATTACCACACAATGAAAAGGCATCATTATCTGTACTTAAAACTATGAACCAGTCTAATTCCTACAACTGATAAGGAGAAGATACCATGTGTTAATCGTATGTACTGTATTACTCTCATGACAATTCATGGAAGTATACAAATCAAGTCAATCAAAACTACTTGAAAGACTTCTGTGTGCTGTCACCAGTTCATTAGTGCACAGCAAATCGCTTGAAAAGAATTGGGATGTGTGCTCTATCTGACAGTTGCAGAGCCATCCCATCTTTTTTTATTTGATATTTGTTAGAACATTTTAGTTGGGAATTATACAGAAAGCGAGTGTAAAGATCACTGTGGCCTTGTTTGTTGTCGCGAGTGTTTGTGTGTGTGTCCTGCTTTGTTCTGTCTTTCTACTTCTTGACCTCATTTTTCCTCCTCATTGCTGATTCCTATTTGTCTCTTGTCTTCTTTTAATGGAACAGATTGATATCTAGGGTTGTGTCTAGACTAGGAGAAAAATTGCGTTTAGTTCAGCAATAAGTTGAAGTTAGCTGACCAGCTATATTCAACCACTTCTTGACCGCTGAAAAGGCAAAGCCATCCTTCCTTCAACTTCCAGATAGTGCAATGAGAATTTATGCTCCTAGACAGAATTTAATTTGCTTCTACATCTGGTAAAATAGGTACATTTTTTAGGTTTGACTTAGCTAGGTAATACTAACCAATCTACCCCAATCTCAGCCTTCAAGGAGAAAAATTGAACGATTCTAAAAGTTCTCCTTATGGTTTTTCTGGTCTGAGGGTGAAAACATGCTCTATTATAAGCTTTGCGTAGGTTGATGAGTAAATTGCTAGATGAGTAAGTTGCATGATGGAAAATCTTATGTTTTTATTAGAGGAGCTCTAAGCCATCTTTTTTCTCACCTTAACTTTTCCCCATTGCTACCAGTGTACAGAGCATCAGTGGAAACATGTCTTTCCTGATAGCTTTTCACAGTTGGAAGGAGGCTGAATGAGAAAGAACCCCATGGCATTTAACTTTCAACTTTCTTGCTGAGTTTCATTAATGTATACTCTACTCATGTGAAAGGGACTGCTGTATACGAAGCCCTGAATAATTCTATGGTGTATGTGCTGTCTGCAGCAGCACAGCCAGATGGGCTAAGGTGGGTACTGAACTACTAGCCCATAGCCACGCAGCTAGGCGATAGCTCATGGTCCACTGGCTTTGATGTCAAGTTTGTTCACTGATGGTCATCCTTTTACTGGTTCACCACTATAGAAAACTTCCAATTACAAAATTACAGTCGTCTCGTAGAAATGTGACAAAACCACTGCAAGAAAGATTAATTGTAAAGATGTAAATGTGTAAGTAATTTCACAAAGCTGCACAAAGCAACACTTTCACATCCCTGCATTGCAGTTGTCCCCATTGGTAACGGTAGCAGCACCTGACACCAGGCGTACTCAGAGCTGTCTCACAGAGTAGGAACCGAGTCCCTTTGCACAGTTCTGGTTAACTGGAGTTCATAAAATGCCCAGGTGGCCGGGCCCCACTCAAGAGGGTGCTCTGGGCGTAGATGTGTGAACCACTGTGGTGAGAGGGTGGGCAACACCCTTCCCGTCAGTGAGGGGTGCAGGCCGGGTGCCCTGGACAACCTTGTGGAGTGTGGTGGGTTTTCAGTGTTGCGGTGTGACTGACTAGGCCCTCCTGGGGAGAGCCGGTTCTTCAGGCGCCGACGGGGAAAGGCGGCCGAGGATGCGTGGGTGAACCCCGCAGGCTCCGCGCAGGAGTGCCCCGGGGATGCCGATCTCTCCCGGCGCCCTTCCCTCGCCCGTGTCCATTCACCTCGCGACTGGCCCGGGGCGGGAGCGGTGCCCGAAGGAGCCGATGGCCAGGGCCCGGCCCGCAGGGCCGTCCTGCCCACCGCTCTCTCTGCCCGCAGCCTGGCTGTGCAGGGCGCTCGGCGCTCCGCCGCCACTGCCACCGCCAGGAAGGGAGAGAGGGAGAGAGGGAGAGAGGGAAGGAAGGAAGGAAGGAAGGAAGGAAGGAAGGAAGGAAGGAAGGGAGGAAGGAAG